>JAPWDM010000083.1:0-375000 GCA_035578155.1 Brachynemurus nebulosus | reverse complement strand
AAGAGCTTTTGGGGGCTTTTTGGAAAATCAAGCGCTGAATTAAAAATTTCGAGAAAACCATTGATGTTAAGTGTGCCTTTACAGTTCAATATACCCACAAAAACCCCACCGAGTTCCAGTTGAATCCATCCAGCCGTTTTTTTGTTTCATTCGATTGAATTTTTGAGAAAATTAATGGGTCATTTTTTTACTCTTAAACTTTTATAATCTTTTATAAAAAAAAATTTTCTCAGCTTTTTTCACATTTTTATCAACAACAGTATTTAAATTTATAAAAAAAAGAAAATTCAAAAAAAAAATTTTTGTTACGAATTTTTCGAAAAAATTTTTCAAAAATTTTTTTGAAAAATTAAAACCAATTAAATCTACTTCATATTTGAAACTAAAGCAAGTTGAAAATTATTTTAAAAATTGTTACTTATATTACGATTTACAATTTTATGATGTGTTTAATCCTCACTTAGATTTCCCAATAACATTGGGCGAACTAGAACGATGTTTAAATGCGAGTAAAAACGAGAAAGCACCGGGTTCCGACAATTTAATTAATGAATATTTCAAGAATTTACTTCCTAACTGGGATCATTATTTGCTAAAGGATAATGCAGGATAAGTATAGGTGAATCTGCCCCGGTTATTACCGTATATTACCGGTATGGTAAGGCTGTAAGTAATTGATATCTACAATTTTGGCGGCCAAAACTGAGTAGTTATGGATATAACTAAAAAAATTTAAAAAATTACAAAAATTTTTTTCTTTGTATCTACTCAACTTAGGAAAATAATTCCAAATCCACATGAAGGCAAACACTCTCAAGAATATTAGACATATTTATTATTATAGTTGTGACTGCTCTTCCGATCGCTGCTACCAAGAGTACTGTGATTTGCACTGAGCAGAGAACATACTGCTCTGTTCTTTAGCGTAACTGTTCTCTTAACTGTTCTTTTAGATTGTTCTTTTAAACTGTTCAAACAGTTTTTTTTTTTTCAAATATTCATTCTTAAACATTTACAACTTTGGCAAGTGTTAGACCTCCTGCTGATGGCTACTATTGAGAACATTGTTATGTATACTACCCATCTTATGTCCACCAACCGATTTGAATTATAGTACAATAGGGCTTTAATAATTCAATTCTTAGAATCCAAGAATTAACTCCCCATTTTTAAATATTTTTCAAAAGGAGATAAAAGAAACAAATGAAAGTAGTGGAATTTGGTTCATTTTTGTTTCAACAAAGAAATAGTTATACATATACATATATATGTAACAGAAAAAGCAACAAACAAACTGTGATTATATCACTGCTACTACAAACTGCTCTTTGGCTAAACTGTTCTCAGTGATCACTGCTCAATAAAAAGAGCTATTAAGCACACCTCTATTTATTATCGTATCAGTCCTCGTTATTAAGGATAATAACTAGGATTGTATCTGATCCAATGTTATTTTTATAGGGTTCCAATTGAAGGACCACTTCAAAAAAAATTCTGTAACTGTGCCCTAATGCACTTAATTATTGCACCAAGTCTCATCAAAATTCAAGGGCTGCAACATGGTAAAAAAAATATTTTTCATTTTATCCTGCTGAGCCGCCCCTCCAGTGGGTCCGACCCTGGAATTATATACATCAATCGAAAGTATGTACTTTAAAACTAACGTGTTGTGTCTAGGCTTGTGTAGTTCGCGAACGAACTAGTTCGAAAGAACGTTCTTACAAGTGATCTGAACGAACTAGTTCATTATCAATTGCACTTTTCGTTCGTTAGTTCAGCATCTGAATCACTAGCGACACTGACTTCAAACGACCAATGATCATGCCGGTCCCCACTACTTCTAATAACAGCTATTATGTTAAGCGGGTTCTACACGATGCTACGAACGTTCCTTCCAACATTCGATCGAACGTTTGAGGCAATTAAATTCGATAGTTGGTGCGACGAATGTATCTGCTACACGGTGAGTCGAATGTTTGATCCAATACGAATGATGATATGTTGGTACTCAGTGGACAACGCTGTTATCTGTCTGATGTTATCTCTAATGTTATACACTGATGTTGTCTCTCTTCACATGAACGAGTTGTGCGCAACCAACGAACGCAACCAACATTGACCTTCAAACGTTCGAAGCATCCCTTTGACTCGGTGCAAGAATACCGACATCGAACGGGACACGACCAAATGCGAACGTTTGATGCTCGACATTGGACACTCGTAGGTTCGAACAACGGCTACACGATGCTATGAACCATCCAACGTCGAATGTTGGAAGGTGTTCGTAGCATCGTGTAGCAGCGGCTTTATATGTAGGTATCGTAGGTATATATGTAGCTATCAATGCCTATCATATTTGTTCTATGATGATCTAATGAACTAAATTATTTTGATAGTTCAGTAGTTCAGTTAATTCACTTTGTTCGTTCAGTTCAGTACGTTCATTAGTTCGCGAAATAATTGTAAAAAGTATTATTAAATCAAGACTGTGTTTACCGTTGCAGAGCGCACAAAAATAAAAAACAAATGAGTTTCTTAAATAATTTTACAAAAATTGTCACATATTGTTTTTTGCTTTTTCTTTAAAAAAAAAAAATACCTACTATAAAAAAAATAAAGAACACAAATGAGCATCATATAGAAATTCATCGTTCCCGATATGAGAAAATTGTCAAAAATAAAAGATTACTAGTTTAAAAAAATCTTAAATCTTTAAGACAAAAAACTTCAGAACAATGAACTAACTAAAGAACTAAATTAATGCAGTTAATATTCATCAATGTTGATCTAGAACTGTGAACTAACGAACTAAAAGAACGAACTAGTTCATTAAAGAACTGTGAACTAAACTGAGCGCTCTTACAAGTGAACTAAAATGCGCAAGCCTAGTTGTGTCTCATAAAGTGTTTTTTCCTATCTCTTATAGTTTTCGAGATAATCAAGAATTTCTTTCTAGGCTATATATATATATATATATATATATATGTATATATATATATATATATATATATATATATATATATATATATATATATATATGTCGTGCCACGAGATTTTCCGTTGAATAAAGTACCGTCCCGGATATAACTTCGTAGATGCGAAGCTTACTCGTATTTGGACCACACAAATAGATGATTGATTGATTGATCGATGATTTTGTTTTATATAGGATCGCCAATTACATTTGTTAAGTAAAATGTAATAAAAACCTTTTTAAGAATTTTAATAATCACTTATTGTTGAAAACACTTTTACTGAAAGATATTGCTCTAAGTTTTAAGAAATGAAAGATAAGTTTAAATTTTAACAATTAAATTTTATTTAAAATATAAATACATAGTAACGTTGCAACGTTACTTATGGATTAATACAGACTGAATTGAATTAAACGAATGTTAATTTATTGTTTGGGGTAGCGTATTTATACAATTTTTATTGTCATTAAAACAAAGAGAAATCGTTCTAGAAGGTCCTATTGTCCGCTTTCTAGTGACGTAACATTGGAATTTGTCCTTGTGTAGTTAATGAAGTTGGCGATGTGCTGGCTTGGAATGTATTTAGCTGTAGGCACTACACTCTCCCATGTTTAGAGTAGATCATGACTTGGAAAGTTTTGATCGTTTTTAAAGGAATGGCTCGAGTGGTCTTGATCTGCTAGTTGTTCGTGACGGCTGTCTTCTTGTTGGTAATTGGGTTTGACTAATGGTGACGTCGTCATAACGAGGCGGAGCACAAGGAATAAGTTGGTTTTCCTCTGAATTTATTGGCGTGAAGTGGACATTTGGTTCGTTTTTGATGCTGGGGCCGTGAACGCAGCTGTAAATGTTGACGCAGCCCTTGGTACATGATTTATTAAGAAGGCTCTTAATAAATGAAAAAAATGATAGCTTATAGAGGACGAATATTGT
Organism: Brachynemurus nebulosus; assembly: GCA_035578155.1. Taxonomy (NCBI): domain Eukaryota; kingdom Metazoa; phylum Arthropoda; class Insecta; order Neuroptera; family Myrmeleontidae; genus Brachynemurus; species Brachynemurus nebulosus. The sequence goes on along the minus strand of JAPWDM010000083.1, from coordinate 371,092 downwards.
ACCTAAAACAGAAAACAAAAATAGCGAATTTTTTATGTAGGTCCACGTGGATGTGGAGATGCGCTGTCCCATTATTTTGATGGTGTTTTCGAGTCTTCTTTCAACTTCTTTATTCAAATCCTTGATTCTATGTTGATTTTCATTTAATTCATCTAAGTTGATGTGAGTGAGTTTGATTGGATTAATTGAAGATAGTTCGATGTCTGATTTATTTAATTTTTTTATACAATCATCTTCTTCTTGTAGATTGATGTTAGGAATGAAGTCTCGAATAGAGAGGTTTTTGATGGTCGGGTACGTTTCAATCGTGTGTGTAGTCGTGTGGCCTTTGCATTTGTTTTGTAATTGAATTTTTTGTGTTCCCAGTAGCTCGATTGCATCGGATTCATTTGGGCAGACTATGTTCAATGCAGTTGGTTCACTGGTGGAGCATATCCAAGTGTTATCGTTGATTTCCTGCCATATCTCTTGTTCGGCGTAGTATGTCTTGATTTCACATTCTTTCGGGATTTTCTTCGTGGTGGGATCCAACAGTTTTGTTTCGCAGTTTTGATGTGTTAAGCTTGACGTGGTATGGATGTCACTGCACAAGTACCTTCCTTGTTCGTACTCTTGGCATTTATCCTTCGTCTTTAACGTAATATGCGTGGTCCGACTTAAATTGATTATTAGGTAAGGATAATTAACGTGAATTATAGAAATTTGTTTCGGGTCTGTTGGATTGTAATTAGGTAATGGAAATAAGTGGTAAAGAATAAATTGATCTAATTTTATTACTGGTATTTTAATTTCAATAACTAAAGTATGACCTAAATTAATTGGTTTAGCTTTAATAACCTTATAATAATTTTCTAAATTTTCCCATTTAGGTTCGAATGGTAAATTAAACTTTTGACTCTGAATTAATTCGTCTAGCAGTGTTCTAGGTGGTAAAATTTTGAAATCTACTAAATTATGTCTAGCCAACGTGATTGCATTTTCAAAATTTTCTAATTCTTTGTAAACTTTATTAATTAAATTTCTTAATAGGATGATATGTTCATTTATGTTAATACTGTGTAGTTCGCGGTCAAGTGCAATTTTTGTTTGATTTATATTTTTATTGTATATCGTTATGTATGAATTTAACTTAGTCTCGATTGTACTGATCTCATTTTGTGTTTTGTTCATCTTTGACAATGAATCACTTATAAGACGTATTTGAGACTGTACCATCATGTGAATCTTATCCTGATTGTTAACTAGGTTATTTATCGCGTCAGTGAAATATTGTGCATCGTCTGCGGATGGGTTTCCAGTAATTTTGTGCCAAAGAGACCCAATTACATCAAACCATCCATGCTCATATTCTACTTGTACAGACCGTTTGTTGCGCGTATGAGTATTATCTAAGTTATAAAGATTTGTCAGATCGCTAAATTTTATTTTTAGTTCTGCTAGCTCGTTATTGAGTAATTGGAAATTTAGTTTACAATTAATATTTTCTTCAATTAAATTACACATATGAGTAGATTGAGAATAAATATTTTCTATACTAGATATCGTTTTAGTTAAATAGCTAATATTATAAATATGTAAAAGACTTATGAAACTAGTAACTAATTTAACATCCCCTTCTACATTATAATAAACACCGGGATTATTATTTAATTTTATTAATTCGTAACTACGATTTTGAACAACTTGGTTCATTGACAGAATTGTTAACAATAGGAGGATGATTCTGATCATCTTTGCTTTCATTATTTGTTTCGTCACCTGAAACAAATAATTTTAAATGTTTAAAATGGTAGTTAACATTCTTTTTGCCTAATTTTAAAAGGGCTGTATTATTATTATGTATCTTAAGGATTTGAAAAGGCCCTTTGAATCTTGGGTTGATACCTTTCTTTAATAATTTAGTTTCGAGCAATACTTTGTCGCCTACTTTAAAATTATATTGTTTACTTGTTTTGTCGTAGTATTTTTTGTTTGTTTCTTTGGAAACTTGTAGATTTTGCTTGGCTATTTCGCGTAATGTTTTTAATTTAGTTGTGATTTCTTCCGTAAATTGGTGATAAGATGGTGTATGAGTTGTGTTAGAAATTAATTTTGGATCATTACCATATACAAGTTTATAAGGTGTTTCACCTGTTGATCGGTTTATGTGGGTGTTGTAACTGAAACAAGCTAAGTGAACGTATTGGTCCCAATCATCTTTATTTTCATTAGTGAATATTCTTAAGTAGTCCTTCAGAGGACCATGTGCACGTTCTAATGACCCATTGGTAGATGGATTATAAGGCGTGGTTTGTTTGTGTCGTATATTAAGTATTTTGTTAATTTCCTTTATTAGGTCGGATGTAAAACTTCCGCCTCTATCAGTTAGGATGGTGGTGGGGAACCCAAACCTAGTACAGTAGTCAATGAAAGGTATGGCTACATTAATTGCTTGCTGATCACTGATTGGGTACGCTTGTAGGTACTTTGTTAATTCGCACTGAATGGTTAGAATGTACTTATTATTATTTTGAGTGATATTAAATGGACCAATCAGGTCCAAAGCTATGCTATGGTTAAAAGTTGATGCCGTAGTGGTAATTAGCATCGGAGGTTTGTTGTGTTTCGTATTTTTCTTAGCACGCTGACATTGTTCACATTCGTTAATGTATTTTTCAATGTCGCGAGACATGTTTTTCCAGAAATAACGTTGCTTAATTGCTTGCAACGTTCTTTTAACACCTTGATGTCCACTAGTAATGTCATCATGGTGGTGTTTTATGATTTGAAGGCGTTCGTCTTTGTCTCTGACGATTTGCGTTTCTATTTTAAGGATATTTATTTTATACTGTTCGTCTGTATTAAAATAATATAATAATTTTTTAAATTGTTCATCAGTTATTGATAAAGTTAGTGATGGTATATCATAAAATGTTAATTCAACTTTGTTAGTCGTTTGCGTTTGTGACATATTTAAGATCATGAATAAGTTATAAAGGCATTCAAATAAATTACCGGGTAAAATGGGGTCAAGAGCGTTTTCTTTTGCAAATAATAGATAAATTGTTTTATCATTTTTTGAAGTGAAACAATGTACATCTTTAAATAAATTAATGCTAGCTAAATTAGTATTTGTTTTTACAAAATACGAAAATTTACAATTATCCGAATTTATAGAGCTATATGGTAGAATTAAATTGTCAATACTTTCTAAGGGTGTAGTTATCGTATTAAATTGAGGTGTTTGGATATTATCTTTCCATAGTAGGAAGTTCTCGTACGTTTTTTCGAGTACAAGATTGTCTATGACTAATACTGGTCGACTGAGTGTGTCAGCATTAGTATTTGATTTACCAGATTTGTACTCAATACGATAATCGTACTTTTCGAGTTTAAGACGCCACCTAATAAGTCGTGAAGAGGGATCTTTATTATTCATTAGCCATTCTAGGGCTTTATGGTCAGTTCGTATAAGGAATTTTTGTCCGTAAAGGTATGGTCGAAAATTTTTTACTGACTCTACAATTGCAAGTAATTCTTTTTCTGTCGTTGTATAAGATTCCTCGGCTGAATTTAGGGTGCGCGAATAGTAGCTTATGGGCAAGTCGAGTGTATTGTCGTCATTCATTTGACTAAGAATTCCAGCTATCCCAAAATTTGATGCGTCTGTTGTCAGAATGAACATTTTATCAAAGTTAGGGTACTGTAATATTGGTTTTTCTATTAGAGCGTTTTTTAACGTGTCAAATGCTTTTTGACAATCACTTGTCCATATGAATTTTGTATCTTTTTTAAGTAATAACGTTAGTGGTTTTGCTTTCTCTGAAAAATTTTTAATAAATTTCCGGTAGTAGCCTACCAGCCCTAAAAAAGATTGTACATCTTTTGTGGTTTTTGGAGTTTTTAAATCTTGTATAGTTTTTATTTTTTTGGAATTAGGTCGTAAACCGTTTGATGAAATTTCGTGACCTAAATATTCGATGTTGTCGTGGAGAAATTCGCACTTGTTGATTTGAAGTTTTAAATTATGTTCTTTTAAACAGTTAAATACTTTTTGTAATCGTTGATTGTGTTCGTCAATTGTTGTTCCAAAGACAACAATATCATCTAGGTAAACGAAACAATCTTCGTAAAGAATTTTTTTCAAAACTATATTCATTAAGCGTTGGAAGGTTGCCGGAGCGTTACGTAATCCAAATGGCATTCGGACATACTCGAAATGTCCTCCGGGAACTGTGAAAGCCGTTTTGTGACAGTCCTTAGGATTAATTAAAATCTGGTGAAAACCGGACGCGAGATCAAGAGTACTAAAGTATTTGGCGTTACCAAGATGGGATAGGATATCCTCAATGTTTGGTAGGGGATATTTATCCTCGATACTGACATTGTTGAGTCGTCTATAATCTGTAACGATCCGCCATTTTTGCTTGCCGCTGGCATCAAGTTTTTTTGGAACCACCCATATAGGTGCACTATATGGAGAGTTTGATTCCTTAATTATGCCGTTGTCAAGCATATCTTTGATCTGCTTTTTCACTTCGATTTCGTGAATTTTCGGAAATCTATAATTTTTTACGTGTATTGGGGTAGGATCAGTCACCTGGATTTCATGATATAGGGTATTTGTATGAGTTAATTTCTCGTTAGGTGAATGAAATAAATCTACATTTTGTTTACACAAATTAATTAGTTTATCACGTATAGAATTATCGTTTATATGATTAAGTCTTATGTTTTCGCAAATAAAGTTAATTTTACTATTTTGTACATTATAAATATTGTTTGTTTTAAATGTTATTGAGGATGGATTCGTATTAATTGTTGCCCCGTAATGTGTTAAAAAATCTATTCCAAGGACGCCATCATGTGGGGTATTTATTACATTTTCATCGATTACCTGAAATTTGTATGGGAATTTATTCCCATCTGGCATAAAAAGATTTAAATTGGTAGATCCTAACGTCTCTTTATATTCCGTTTATAGTCCTCTAATTATTACTTTGTTTAAGGGATCGTAAATATTATTTGATAGTTTTTTATTATGTACCAGGGAAATACTGGCTCCTGTATCTATAAGAAAAGTTAGCTGACTATCCTTGCTCTCATTACATCTAAATGTTAATTTTTGCGTGTTATGATTACCTAGGTTAAGTATTCGATAGGATTCGAATCGTATGTTTCGTAAGTTACTTGTGAGCCTGTTGGTTGAATCGGCTGTTCGGCTCCGACAGTCGATTGGTTCGAGTTTAAATGCTCGTTTTGATTATTCCTAAATGGTGGAGGATTATTATTATTACTAAATGATTGTGCGTATTTTTTCTTCCTACATTCCTGTTCTATATGCCCTTTAAATTTACAATAATTACAGATTTTTATGTTAGGATTGTTATGTTGTTGGTTAAAATTATTATTTAGTGGTTTGTTCCTACAATCGCGTGTGTTGTGTGTTTTTACACGGCAATTTTTACAATATTTATTTTGTTGATGTTGACTATTACTTTGTAAGTTCCTACTTGTACTTTGTGTGCGAATGAAGCTTTCTTCTTCAAGCGCTTCTTTTAATGCGTCGTTTAATAATTTTAATTTTGGATTTGTTAGACGCAGTCTTTGTGAAATTTGAGGGATGCAGCCTGTTATAAAACGGTTACAAAATGATTCTTCTATTATGGGAGCTAAAATGTTATATTGATGCTTAGTTTGTTCGTATCTAAGATTGGACATTCTTTCCATTTTTAATTGATTTATTCGCGTATAAAACGAAATGATAGTTTCATTTGGTTTTTGCGAAAGGGTCGCGAGTTCGTTTTCTATGTGAATCGTTGTGCGACGTGGGCTATGAAAGGTGTGAATTATATCACGTAAACTATCGTATGTTAGGTCCCTACTAATAAGCTGTATACCTAAATCATACGGTAACTGGTTCGCGGTAAACCGAATTATTTCAGTTTCCTGTTCTGGAGCGTAATTAATTGTATTGTGTACGCGTCTCAGAAAATCTAATGCACCTGTTGGTGTATTATCAAAGCGTCCTATCCAGTCTCTAAAATTTATGTGTTTAAAGCCTGGATAGTTGTTTTCACTAAATGTTTCATCGTTATTTGACCTATTTAAGCTAGTTGCAAATTCTTTAATTTGATTTAATTGCTCAGGTGAAAATTTTGAGAAATCAACAACCGTTGAGCTAGAGCTAGAAGGTTCTGTTTCTTCTATATTATTCGGCATTGTGTCTGTTACGTTTAGCTTTAGATTTTGAAAAGAAAATACCAGACTATCTAATGATTCAGTAGAATGATAGGATCTGGGAGTTGCAATTGAAAAATTTAAACTATCTTGTGAGGAATCAATGTTAAAGAGTAAGTCAATTACAAGTCGAACAAAAGCATATACGAAAAAAGACTTACGGTTTTATTGATGTTCCTCTCGTTTTCAATTCCTGGACTTGTAGAGCGTGAAGACTTGGTTCAATGTGACGTTGTGTAGCTCGTACCAATGAATACCAATTGCGAGTGAAGTGTTTTCTTGGTCGCTGCGCTGGACTGCTTTCCACGGTTAGCTTCAATCGGATCCTGGCAGGATCGCCAGTTTTTTGTGTCGTGCCACGAGATTTTCCGTTGAATAAAGTACCGTCCCGGATATAACTTCGTAGATGCGAAGCTTACTCGTATTTGGACCACACAAATAGATGATTGATTGATTGATCGATGATTTTGTTTTATATAGGATCGCCAATTACATTTGTTAAGTAAAATGTAATAAAAACCTTTTTAAGAATTTTAATAATCACTTATTGTTGAAAACACTTTTACTGAAAGATATTGCTCTAAGTTTTAAGAAATGAAAGATAAGTTTAAATTTTAACAATTAAATTTTATTTAAAATATAAATACATAGTAACGTTGCAACGTTACTTATGGATTAATACAGACTGAATTGAATTAAACGAATGTTAATTTATTGTTTGGGGTAGCGTATTTATACAATTTTTATTGTCATTAAAACAAAGAGAAATCGTTCTAGAAGATCCTATTGTCCGCTTTCTAGTGACGTAACATTGGAATTTGTCCTTGTGTAGTTAATGAAGTTGGCGATGTGCTGGCTTGGAATGTATTTAGCTGTAGGCACTACATATATATATATATATATATTCCAGAATATCAGAATATATATATATATATATATATATATATATATATATATATATATATATATATATATTCCAAAAGTTACGGAAGATGTCCATAATGATGTTGATGAAGGTGTTGATATTGAATTCGAAAACACTATGGGAAAAATGTAGTAGATATGTAATTTTAAAAAAAAATTAGAATAACTATAAATTAGTACAATATTAAAATTTTTATATCTGAACTGCTAACTGCAGAAAGGTAACAAGTCACAATATTTGAAAATACGTTTTTTTGTTTTAAACTAAAGATGCTGTATAGACGGATGATTTACAGCAGAAACAACTTGTCTATCATCTGTTACGACAATAGCAAGTAGTTCAGTCATAAATTATTATACGTTTACTGCAATTTAATTTTTTTTAATTTATAAGAATATAAGTGACTTAGTTACTATTGTCTTAAATTCCAAAATTGACTCTGGTCTACATTCCTACTGACAAAATAGGCTTTAACGTCCTGGCCGGTAACCGTAGCTGCAACAAGCGAAGCAGACCGAGTGTAATACCGTTTTAAGAAGCTTTATGGCCCTTTTTGTTTTAATTTCTTTTTATGAGATAGATTATTTTAGTTAAATATTATATTTTATCATGTAAATACTATTTTAATAAGAAATAAATCATTGTTTAAGAAATAGGTTCATGCATAAAAAATAAATTATTTATTTCATAAAAAGCGTTTTTTTTATTAAATATAAATTTTGTTTACTGCAGAAAGGGAACAAGTCCAAAAACAAAACATTTTTTTTTAAATAACTACGCATAAAAATTAAATCTTTTACAAAAGGTTAATCAGCTTATCACTAACAATATTTAAAAAATAAAATTTCATTAGTTTGTAAGAAAGGTTCCAAATAAAACTTTTTTTTCATCTCCTGTAAAGTTTTATTTTATGGACTTGTTACATTTCTGCAGTTAGCAGTTCATCTAAGATCATATGAATATCAAAATTTTTAACAAATGCTTCTATCATTATCTCTGATAAAGCAGAAATAATTGTACTGAATAAAAATAATTTTTGAGTGTAAAAATTACAAATAACAAATACTCAGCCAGTTTTTATCGAAAGTATTTTTATCGGTCACCATTCTAACGGAAATTGGATCAGCTTTCTTTTTTGTGAATCAATGCCTATACCTAAATTTACTTAGAAAAAAGTACTACTCAAAAATTTAAAAAAAAAAAAGAAAAATTGGAAAATTTCCGCTTTTTTTAAATAATTTTTTTGACTTATTTTGTTGAGAAAAAAGTTTTTTGAGTTCATAAAGTGTCATTGCGATAGTAAATTTAATTCTCTACAAAAAATCATATCATGAGTATTTACGAAAAATGCATAGTTTTTGAGTTATAGTTAAAAAAACTTGTCGATAAATTTACGCCGTTCGTAAAAACCCATGCTTAAATTTAATAGCACTTTGTGAATTTATTATCTTTGGAGTATAACCCCGTACAACTGAATAGATGAAACAATAAAACACCTGTTACGAATTAGCTCCTTATTCAACTACATAGTCAACAGCCTAAATACTCTCTAAAAAGAATTACAACTTCATTTTACTTAATCTTTAATCACAAACAATAATTAGAAAAATTTATTATTACAATAATCGTCAATACAATAAGCTAGTAGATTTATGTCGAAGAAGAAACTTGTCGCTGGCAAGTTGGTCTTCTTTATTTATAGGTTTTATAATGCTGATTCGATGTACACGTACATGTAACCAAAAAAATAGGTTACATGTATTAAGTCCGCTATCCCAGGATTATACAAAAGTCCGAAAGTTTCCTCATATAGTTCTTCCCTCTCAGCAATCATTTGCTTTTTAGCAGTTATCATCTTCTTAAATTGTCCAGTACAGTATTTTTCTGAAATTTTAACACATTTGTTGTCTCTTTTATTAATGCAATTGTATGCGTGCGGTTCAACGTTAAACCCCAGCACATCGAAAAATTTTAATAAGGATTCTAATCCTTTATTAAATACACATATGTATATCCAAGAGGGCAATTCAGCCACTTTACTGGATATATATCCTATCTTAATATACAGTCAGGTGTAAAACTGAACCAACTTCATAATATTTCGAAATTATTTGGAAAGTAAATTTTAATAATAATCCTTTTTGAAAAAGTTTAGTTATTTTTAATAACTATAGACTGCCAGCTACTTAACAGATATTAATTTGTATACATATCTATTTATTTTGTATATGCGTGAATCCTTTTTCTTTGACTCACTTTTGCACCACATTTCTATTTGTGCTGACACAGAGTTTTCTACGCCATAAAAACATGTCCATACAGATTGAGTGTAGTCTAAACAAAGAATACAGCATCGACTTATTCTCAGTTTAAATCAGCGTGCCATAGCTAATGAATAAAGTTACATTTATTTTTAATTTACAAAAATGTATCCGATGTCGAAATCTACTAAGAAATTAGTGATATTATTATTAAAAAGTAGACCATCTACAAGATATATCGCTCGGAAAATTCATATTAGCCAACCGATAGTACAAAAAAAAAAAAAAATTAAAAAAATGTAATTTACTAATAGAGAAAAATGTTGGTGGTCGGAAAAAAAAAACTATCAGGAGAGGATGTTAGAAGAGTTATTCCATATTTGGCTACCGGTGAAGCATCTTCGACTTCTGAGGCAACCAAACTTTTACAGAAAGACGTTGGCAAGTCAGTAAGTAACTGGACAGTTCGTCGGGCATTACATTCCGCAAAGTTCCAAGCTGTCGAAAGAAAAAAGAGACCACTTCTCACTAAAAAAATATTAAAGCCAGAAATTTTTTTTGTAAAACAATATATAAAATGGGATGATGATGATTGAATGAAGGTGATCTGGTCTGATGCGACTAAAATTAATAGATACAGTACAGACAGTCGCCGATGGAATTGGAAAAGAACTAAAGAATCAAGACAACCAAAGGATTATATTCAAACGATAAAGCATGGTGGTGATAACATCAAATTGTCAGGCTGTTTTTCAACATTTGCTGCAGGTCCAATTCATAGGATTGATGGTAATATGAACAAAAAATTGTACTATAATATTCCCAGGATATATTTAACAAAAACAGTCGAAAACATACCATATCCAGAAGATGAAATAATATTTCAACATGACAAAGATCCGAAACATACCTCGAAATTAGTAAAAAATTGGTTAAGTAAACAAAAATTCAAAGTCCTGATGTGGCCACCTCAAAGTTCCTGATCTCAATCCTCTTGAAAATTTATGGTCATATCTAAGGTTGGGCAAATGCATATTTGCATACTTTTTTATTTATGAGCATATTTACCTCAAAATTTGATTTTTGATATTATAAACCATTTAAAAGCAAATGAGCTAACTTTTATTTTGCATATTTTGCATATATTCACTTTTTTTGTAAATTTTGCATATTTTCCTTTTTAACACATATTAAGTGCATATTTTCACAATTTGACCAAAATAATTAAATTAACAATTAGTTTCTGAACTTACTGAACTTACTGAACTTAGTTTAATTTAAAAAAAATCTAGTAACTTTTAAAATCAGTTAACTACCTTTTCAAATTTAATTTTGATTGTTGAAATATTTGAATTTAGTAGTTAATTTTAAAGTAAATGAAGCAAATTTCAAAAAAATTCCAGGAACTCCTGTAGTCCTATGTATATTTCTGTTTATCTATCTACAAAATTTTCTAAACATTAACAACAGAATAATTGGTTTTATAATCGTCGGACGTGCTCGACACCAGCAATAACTATTTGTTTTAAACATTTCCCAATAACATCATGTGAAGTCGAACGATCGTTTTTAAAATATAAAAATTTAGTTTCTGATCATCGACAAAATTTTCTGATAGAACAAATTGAAAAACACTTAATTATTTCCTGTAACTCAAATTCTGTTAAAATCATTCATGTAATTAATGCTATGTAAAATTAAAAATACGTAATATAATGCATGTCACTAACTTTTTTCAATACATTTGTGTATATAATTTTGTTTTTGTTTTTGTTTTTGTTTTGTTTTGTTTTTTTTTTGTTTTTTTGAAGAATTTACTATTTTAACTTGAAAACAATAAAAATGGTTTTCTTTTAGTCTGTTTGAAGTATTATTTTCAATTTTTTCAGAGTATATTAAACATACATCTATATTAATCTTTAGTGAATGTTTGCATAAATAATGCATCTTTTGTTTTTTAAGGCATATTTGGGTTAAATCCTAAAATATTGGGGCACTTTATGGTTTTCACAAAATTTTTGAAAATTGTACCTTTTAACAGCAGGAAACTTTTTGAACAATGAAAAGGGTCTTTTATGACGGTTCCGTGTTTAACATTTACGTGGGTACTTACACATTCTGCTCGTATAGGTACCAGGTGTTACAAGTTATTCATTCATTAAAAAGATCAAATCTTTATATTCTTTGTGTTTAATCAATTTTTTAATTATATGATTATAACAATAAGTATTGTAAACTATTTCAAGTAATTCAGAATAAAATGTGTGTATGTTTTAAGGAAAGATTTAGAGAAATATGTAATAGTTTATGAGGTAAATGTTATTATAAGTGCCACATTTGATTTGATGTTTGTTACAATATTAACAAATATGCTTACCTAATTATTATCTTTTATGAATGTAGTAGAATGTATACTAGGTGTAACAAGTTATTTATTCAGTAAAATAATTTTAATTGCAATTATAATATAAATTCATCATATAATTTAATTTTTTTTAAAACTAAAATTAAAATTTATTCATATAAAAGTTATACCGTCATTTAATACATTATTATTTTTAAGGTACCATCACAGTGTGATTCTGCCGAAAAGTAGTTAAATTTCACAATTTTTTTTCGAATAGATAGGATGGGGGAATGGGGATGAATTTTTTTTTGCGATTAATACCACTATTTGACGAAACAAAAATATTTTTTTTATTCATTTTTATTTATTTTTATAATTATTATAATTTTTTGAAAAAAATGTCTTTAAAAAAGGGCGGATATTGGTGCCCACGATTGCGGTCGCAGTTTTCATCTGAGAAAAAAATTAAATAGATTGTTAATCTGTAGGTAAGCCGCTATGTTCCTATGGGAGATTTTTTTTGAAATTTGGAAAAATGGCGGCGGTTTGAATATAAAGTACAAAATTTTTTAGTTTTACGCGTGAAAAAATAGGAAGATTTCAAAAGAAAAAAAAGCTCCCAAAGGAACATTCCTCCTCATTCCCCGATCCTATCCATCCGAAAAAAATTCTTAAAATTGACTACTTTTTGGCAGAATCACACTGTGATGGTACCTCAAGTTAGTATTTAAATTATTTTTAAGTAAATATTGTTGTGTATCACAAAAGGATTGATAATATTTCATTACTGCTCCAAAAGTGGAAATTCCAACTTTTGTACTTACAAATGGTGTCTACCTGCCACAAATTTCGCGTAAAACGGGTATTGTAAGTTAATTTTTATTAACATGTAAATGGTAGACAGGAAATATTACAAAAAATAAAAAATATTTATATAATAGGGTTAAAATCTTTCCTACTTTCCTGACGCATTTTACATTATTTTGTCAAACTGATTTATAAGACGTATTCAGGTCAATAATAAATTGGTTAATATTTTAATTAAATCAAGTACTTGAAATATTTAATTAAATAAAATACTTATAATAGTTTACAATGTTTAGTTATAATCATATCATTAAAAAATTGACTAAACATAAAGACTAGAAATATTTTATTTTTTAATGAATAAACAACTTGTAACACCTGGTACATACACGAACATAATAATGATAATATATAAGTACACAGTCATGTCAATAAAACCGTCATAAATGACCTTTTTTTTCGTTTTTAAAAATTTTTCAAAGATTTTATGATAATCATAAAGTGCCCCAATATTCTAGGGTAAAGCCGCATATTTGAGCATATTTTAGACATTTTTTAAAGCATATTAGGTGCATATATGCACGGTAGTCATATCTGAAGAATAAACTTTTGAATGAATATGAATCACCTTCGTCAAATTTAGATGTTTTATGGGAAGATGTACAGGAACAGTGGTACAAAGTCTCACCTGATTACTGCGAAAAAACTTGTTAGAAGTGTTAAAAAACGATCATATTCTGTTAGAAACGCAAAAGGTCTGTGGACATAGTATTAAAGTTTAATTACTTGATGCTCGCTACAAGTGGTGCAAAAGTGAACCAAAGGTCATTATGGTTATTTTATTCTAAAACAGGCTTTTAAACCAAATTAAGTTTATAACTTTATGTATCAATAAATGTATTTTTCAGTTATATAAATATTGTTTTGATTGTAAGGCTTATAATATATTCCAGAAGTACAAATATCCAAAACTTATATTGGTTGACTCAGTTTTGCACCTAACTGTATATGGGGCATTCTTTCTGAACGGGAGACCACCTGCTGTCCAAAACTGGTGTTGCTTGAAATAGGTCTACAATAGAGAGTTTTTGAAAAATACCGTTAAGTTATACGGTAACGCTATTTGTCACGTGACCATTACCGTATTCATATTTACCGTAAAATATAAAGTGTTTGCAACATTACCGTAAATTATTGTACGTTATTTTGACAGTTCAGTATAGTAACCTTACTTTCTTTGATTTTTAAGTAAATTGTATGAATTTTTTTAAGGTAATACACTTGAATTTTTTAAAATTATTGCTTTTAAAAACATGGAAAAGCTACTAGATTTAGGAGCATTGGGTTTATTAAACAATAATGACATGGAAGATGCTATTTTATTTCATATATTAAATAGAGAAAGCAAAATCCTGATGTGAAATCAATTCGGTATGGTAGATTTAATATCGACAATTTATTGGAAAAAGAGTGCGAATCCTATTTTAGATTTAAAAAAGATGATCTAGCAATTTTAAAGAATACTTTGAATCTGCCAGATCAAATTATTACTCCCCAGAGATATTCTGTATCAAGCAGGTTATTTATTTGTTATGCACTTCAACTTAAATACAATATTTTACTGTTCTATTTTAGAAATATACCAAATTCATGTCACATACATAAATAAAATTTTGAAAATTTAATAATTTTTTTACTTTTACTAGGTTTAGAGGGCTTATGCATATTATTGCGAAGATTAGTATATCCAAATCGATTGACTGATTTAGAACCACTTTTTGAATTATCAGCCGAATATTTATCAGTTATTTCAAATGTGGAAATGGGCAAAATAATAGAGAATAAAGTAAATAAGTTAAAAAAGTTAAGAAATTTAAATTGGTTGCACGAAAACAGAATACGGGCATATGCGAAGGTAATTTAATATTTCTTTGTTATCTATAATCCAAATTTATTGTTATTTCTATATTTTATCTAGACAATTGCTGATTAGGAATGCCCTTTAAAAAATTGTTTGGGGTTTCATTGATGGTACAGCTAGACCAATATGCCGCCTATCAATAAACCAAGAAAATTATTTTTCTGGACATAAACGAGTTCATTGTTTAAAATACCAATCTGTATTGTACCCTAATGGTATAATTATAAGCTTGTTAGGCCCTTATGAAGGTAGAAGACATGATGCAGGTGGTTAAAGCTACTAAATATTCAAATACATGTTTTATTTTATTTTATTTTATAAAAACGTTAAAATTTTTACTTTAGGTATACTTCGGGAAAGTAATCTATATCCCCAATTAGAAGAGGTAGTTGTTTTCAATAATGAAAATTTTGTTTTGTACGGCGACCCAGCTTATCAATGTAATATTTAATACACAGATGAGCACAGTAAACAGTTAGACAAGCAGTGAAAGGGGGATTGAGGAAAGTTATATCTGAATTTGCATTCACAGATTTTAAAAAAAGTCAGAAACTGTAATAGTGTTCCAAATTGTTACGTAAATTTAATTGTAAATGACCAATATTTAACCCTGTTGGTAGACTCAGGGGCTGCAGTGAGTATAATTAAGGAAAGTTCTATCGGTAAAAGTCAACCTAAATGTTTTAAAACAAATAATGTATTAAGAAGTGTCTCAGGAGAAATTTTGTCCGACTTAGGAAATGTAACAGTAACGTTTCAAATAGGACGTGATAAACTGGATTTTGATATAGTGTTAATATCAGATTCTCAGTTGTGTATTCAGGTTGATGGAATTATTGGTAGAAATTTGTTAAAAGCGCTGCAGGCAAAGATTGACTTTTCGAAAAATATTGTAGAATTAAATGGGGTTGAATATAATTTAGTAAATGAAGCAAACTTATTTGACCAAGAATATGCGAATACAATTTTGAGTAGCCCGGTAATAAGTAATCAAAGAAATATAAGTGATAATGATATATACCATTCATACGATTCATACCATATACACGCGTCAGCTAAATTAGATGAACTAAATAAAAATGTAGAAGTGTTGACAAATGAGGTTACTGAACTTAAAAAAGAAAGAGATTTAATTAAGGGGGTGTTATCATTGAAAAATGAACTAATAGAATTAAAGCAGGAAAATAGGGGTATGAAAGAAAAATTTAAGGAGGTACAATCCGTTAAAAACGAACTCGAGGTATTAAAGTTAGTACTTGGAAAGAGCGAAAATACACTGAAAAATAATTTAGGGGAACTTGAAAAAAATATAAGTGTATTGACTGAGACAGTCAACTGTATGGGGAATAAAATTGAAGATAATTATAGGAATTTAGTTAGGAAAATCGAAGTTAATAACGCTAAAAAGAATAGTGATATCGGTAAAAATAATTTTAAAGGGGAATTAATAATGTCTCACCAATTAGAGGGTGAAAGACAAAATAAAGGTGTGACACAGGTCACGTGCGTTAATGATAACGAAAATAATAAACTGAATAAAGTTAGTGAAGTTTGTCAGGGTACAAAAAGTAAGAATGAAATTAAGAAAGAAAAAGAAATTAGGGTAAACGAATCGGGTCAGCATTTAGGTATATCATCTACTGGTAAAAACAAGTTGGGGAGAACTGGCCATTTTCCTGTAACTTTGTCAAAACCCTTAGTGATACCGCCTAGATGTCAAAAGATTGAGTACGTACCACTAGAAACCGTGGATCTAGTTGGGACAATCCTAATCGAACCCTGTCCAGACACTCCTATTTCTGATGGAATTGCCATAGCTAAGTCAATATGTAAAGTAGAGAAATTAGTACCCGTGTGTATATTAAATATACGTGAAAATGAAATTGAAATCCCCGCCGAAACAATAATAGGATACGTATCCGAAATAGAAAGTGTTGTTAGTGAATTACGAGGAAACAAAAAAGTAAGTGAAATAGCGGTTATTAACGAAACAGATGGGAAAAATAATAATAAATTAGAAAGTAATAAATCAATTGATATTGAAAAATTAGTACAGATTGATCATGTACGTGAAGAATATAGGAAACCCCTACTCGATTTGTTAATAGAATTTGAAGACATTTTTTGTCCCAGTTCAAAAGCTTTAAGTTATACGCATAAAGTTCAACATCGAATAATAACTGAGGACGTGCCCCCAATTCATAAACCTCCTTATCGTATTCCTTTTAGTCAAAGACCAGAACTTAAACGACAAATAAACGAAATGCTAGAGCAAGGTATAATTCAGGAATCACAATCTCCTTGGTCATTCCCGGTAGTATTAGTTCAGAAAAAGGCACCTGAAGGGGAAAGTAGGCTAAGGTTGTGCATTGACTACAGAGAATTGAATAAAGTTACGAAACGTGATTATTTTCCGTTGCCTAATTTAAATGAAACGTTAGATTTGTTAGGAAATGCTGTATTTTATTCAACCCTCGATCTGACGCATGGGTATTGGCAAATTCCAGTGCATCCGGATGATCGTGAAAAGACTGCCTTTACGACTTTTGACTCTCATTTTGAATTTTTACGCCTTCCCTTCGGATTAATGAACAGTCCAAGTAGTTTTCAACGGCTTATGAACGAAGTATTAGCAAATTTGATACCGGAACAAGCACTAGTTTATTTGGATGATATAATTGTGTTTAGTAAAACTGAAGAAGAACATATCCAGAGATTACGTAATGTTTTTGAGCGCTTGAGGGCGTCGAATCTAAAATTAAAACCTTCAAAATGTACTTTTCTAGCGCAACAAGTGACTTATCTTGGTCACGAGATTAGTAAAATTGGAATTTTACCATCGCCTCAAAAGACCCAGGTAGTTAAAGATTACCCTGTTCCAAAAACCGTAAAAGGAATTAGAGCATTTTTAGGTTTGGTAGGATTTTATCGCAGGTTTATACCTAATTTCGCTGATATTGCAGCTCCATTGACTGCACTGACAAAAAAGAACGTACCATTTATTTGGATCGATGAAACACAGGTCGCGTTTGAGACGTTAAGGGACAAATTGATCAACCCACCTATCCTTATACATCCAAATTTTGAAGAAAAATTTATCCTGTCTACAGATGCCTCAGGAAAAGCCGTGAGTGCTATTTTAAGTCAAAAGGTAGATAATTTTGAAAAACCAATCGCGTATGCATCTAGACAGTTAAACCAATGTGAGAAAAAGTACTCAGCAACGGAGTTGGAATTATTAGCAATAATCTTCGGTATTAAGCAATTCAGGTGTTATTTGTACGGTAGATCGTTCACTGTAATAACTGATCACAGAGCCTTAAAATGGTTATTTTCACTCCGTGATCCGACTTCGCGACTTGCACGATGGGCAATATTATTATCAGAATATAATTTCGACGTTCAGTACAGGCCAGGTAAAATTCATAATAATGCGGACGCCTTAAGCAGAATTCCGTATGAAACAACCATCAATAACGTTGCTTATCTTCCCGTCTGGGACCGATCTCTAATCAAAAATGAACAATATAAGGATAAGAAACTTTTAAAAATTATCGAAACGGTTAAAAATAATCCATTTTATTCGAAATTTTACTTAGATAATGATGAAATCCTTTACAAAACTAGAAAAACTAATGAACGTCATGACCAATTAGTAGTTCCCGAATCGTTAAAATCTAAATTTATACATGATTATCACGACTTACCGTTTGCGGCACATCAGGGGATATTAAAAACTTTAAATAGCTTAAAAGAACGGCTTTACTGGGAAAATATGAGTAAAGATGTCGAACATTACATTAGAACCTGTGACTCATGCAATAAAAGGAAAACACCAAACAATCGTTTACCCGCTCCCTTACAAAATTTTCCCCCAGTTTCAGCTCCCTTTGAACTTACCAGTATGGATATAGTAGGGCCTTTGGTGACTACCGATAACGGGAATAAATTTATACTAAGTTTTATGGATTATTTTACGAAGCACGCGGAAGCAATACCTTTACCCGACCAAAAAGCTGAAACAGTCGCAAAAGCCTTTGTAACCCAAATAATTTGTAGACATGGAGTACCTAGAAAACTACTTACAGATCTAGGCAGCAATTTTACCTCTGAGTTAATGAAGAATATTTGTAAACTATTAAAAATTGATAAAATTCAAACCACCGCATATAATCCAAAGTGTAACGGTGCCGTTGAACGATTTCATAGAGTATTAAAAGATATGTTATCACATTTCGTAGCTGAAAATCACAGAGATTGGGACGAACTATTACCGTATTTATTATTCGCATATCGTACTTCTGTTCATACTTCAACCGGAGAAACCCCATATTTTCTATTACATGGTAGAGATCCAGAATTACCATTTGATGATATAATACGTCCAAACCGAGTTCGATATGACTATGATGAAAATTATGCTTCAGAATTAATGGTTAGATTACAAAATGCATTTATTCAGGTTCAAAAAACTATGGAAAAAACAGCCAAACAACGCGAAATCCAGTACAATAAGAAAACTAAGGAACCAAACTTTGCGTTAGGTGATAAAGTTTATTTGTTAGATAATGCTAGTAAAGTACATAGAAGTAAAAAATTAATTAAACCGTGGAAAGGCCCCTATAGAATTATTGCTAAATTAGGTTCAGTAACATATAAAATTCGTAGCATATACGGTCAAAATGAACAAACTGTTAACGTGAATAGATTAAAACCATACTTCGATAGGGATACTAGAGCCGTAAATAATGAGGAACCCGTGAACGAGAATACTGGTGAACCAGATAATGATACAGAGACTAATAAATCCAAAGTTAGGTTAAGTTATGTACCCGTAAATGTGAAACAAGATGATGGGGAACATATAGAAGTCCCGCCAATAATATTGCATGAACCTAGAAGTTTCGGTAAAGATAATAGTGAAATAACATTAAGGGACGAACAGTCTGACATAGAGGTGTTTAGCGATAACGAGTTGCAACTGGAATTAAATTCATCAGATGATAGTTTCAAAAGTTTGAATGAGGACGTAGTTGACGATTCAGAATTAGTTAACGAACCAGTAACTACGGCAGAACAATCAGGACACGGTTACAATTTAAGAAGTAGAGGTAGCGTCGAAGAACACCCGTGGGTTTTGCCAAAAGCTATTTAAGCAATTTTAAAAAAAAAAAAATTTAAACAATAATAAGATGTTAATTAAAATGTTATTCTTGTTTGAAAAAAAAAATTACTATTTTATCATAAGTATTTTACATTATTTCCTTAGTAAGTATACTTGACATTAAAAAGAAAATATATATCTCAATCATCAAAGCTTAAAAAAAAGAGAATTAGTTCAAGGTTACGACAGACTATTATGCATTTGATAAAGTAACATGACTCTGGTACATAAATAGCATGTAAACATAATTTAATTAATTAATAATTTAATTACTTGCACAGTTTAAAAAAAAAAAATATATTACAAAACTATTATTACAAAATTTAGGTCCTATTGTGATGTAACATGTATAACATCAAAGTATGTTATGATTATGAAAAAGAAAATTATTTTAAATTATTAACTGTTATGGAAATCATTACGCTATAAAAATTATTTATTATCAATTTATTTGGAATCAAAGTTTGTCTAACAAAATTATTAGTAATTAAAATTTTTTTAAATAGGTTGTTATAGAGAGATTGAAAATTATAAAAAAAATAAACAAAACTAGCAGATTTTAATTTGATTTCAAAGAAAAAACATCGCTCTCAAAAAATTTATATTTTTAATATTAAAGCATTGTCGAAAATAAAAATATAATTAAAATTTATATTATAAAAATAAAATTGAATAAAAAAAAATAAATAAAAATATTTTGGAAACGTATTAATTTGATCTTCAAAAAAATACAGAAGAACATAAGAATCGTTCCACTATGTATAATGTAGCAGTACGTTAACAAACTGTCATAGGTGTTTATATGGCGGACAAATTAACCAATATTTTAATATTCAACCGCCTACATTAAATGACTATTTAAATTAATAATAAATAAATAGAAACTAATCTTTATTAATTATTTTTTGTAAAATTTTCTAATAAAATATGAATTAATGAATTCTGTTGCTGCTGAATTTCAATTCTAGGTTTTTGCTCCCTTATTTCCATCTCCAACCGCGCCTCTCGCTCTCTTTTTTCAAGTTCAGATTTATCTTCCTCTAACTTTAATTTTCGTTCTGTTAATTCCAATTTTTTTCTTTAAAATAATTATCTTTCGTAGCTCGTTCTCGTAAAAATTCTAATGAATTTGAAATATCACTTATTTTCCTTTTCCTCCCTGATGTTGATGGAGCTACAAATTAAAGTGTTTTAAAAATTTATAATTAATGATACTTAAAATTTTCAGCAAAAACTTACTTAAAACTTTGTTATCTTCGCTGTACCATGTATAACTGTTGATGATAATTCTAAAAATAAAGAAAATGATTAATATTTTTTTTGAAAATTTAATACATTAAATATGTGAAATGCAAACCATAACAATTTATCTTGGTTCTATTAAATTTATCAGTGTAAAAATCATGTAAAAAAAAAAAAAAAAAAACGTAAACTATCGTATTTAGTAATTTATTTACAATAGAAATCACTGTTTTATTTCAAAAGAAATAATATCAACACTTTTTAATTTCTCCACGTTTACCTCATAAATCAAGAAGTAGATTAAATATATAAAATCTAATAAATCTAATAAAATCAACCGTCATATGCATATATTCTGTTTCCAGTACATGTACATTATATCAGTAATATTCTACATTAATTTCACTGTATGAAATTGTTACTTATCCGTATGGACTGACAAGTTTCTAATAGTAACTTATTTGGTAGTGATTTGTTACTAATCAAGAACTTTTAAGTTTGGACTCTTCCATGCATAGTGCATTTTTTAAATATAAATGAAAATCTCTTAATTACTTACCATTTTCAATATTACTGGAGCTAGCTATTGGTTGTGGTTCAACATTTACTCCAGAAGCACCTCCTTCAAAATTCACCTCCTCTTCTGTTTCTATTCTCATTTTTTTGGAATAGCTACATTTACCTTTTTTAATTTTAAATTCCTTGACTATGTCAATTAGCTCTTGAAGAAGTTGTTCCTTCTCTGTATATTCTTCCTCTGTTCCGGATCTTAATAATAAAAACAAAACAAATAATATAAGAATACAAGGGGACGAACTAGGTGGTCTATGTCTCTGTTCCACTTGTAATGAGTTTGTGACGTAAAATCTCCCCCACCATGTCGTGTAGATACACATCGCTTGCAATTGTGTTAGTTTGTTGTTTGTTTTTGTGTGCTTATTCACACATACCACCACACCACACGTATTATGGGACAGACCAAGCTGTCCAACTTAAGTAACAATGGTAACATTGTTAACACAATGCAGGCAATGCAGTGTGTGTTCGGCGACGGAGACTGACTGACTATCTGCCTTAAGCTGTGACTGGCATACAAATGACTCCAAGCGAATTACACTTTTAGCGAATTTCGTAAACTCGAAATTCAGCTATTAAAGTAGGTCTCATGGCGCAATCTGAGTCCGGGACTATGGCAGAAATCTGTTTTGAGGTCCCTAGAATACGAAAATGATATTCACTAAAATTTATATATATATATATATATATATATATATATATATATATATATATATATATATATATATATATATATATATATATGTGTTCCCACGATAACTCTCGAACGAAACGTCTAACGCTTATGAAATTTTGTGTGCGGACTGGATTCTGAATTGGCTTGGCTAAGTTCGTTAGCCAGACACGTCGGATGCCCAGAAGTAGGTTTTCTGGCCATTTTTTATCATTTGATCCTATCATAGGACTTTTCGATTCTTACATCGTTGTTCGATTTTTACATCGTTGAAAAGGAAAAAAAAATTATGAAGAAAATGTTCTTACAATTTTCTTTCTATGTTAAGTAGTTTTCGAGAAAATCGTAATTTTCACTATTGCCTTATTTTGCTCTCTTTGTCATTGTAATAAGTAATTTATATTTCTATCTCAGTTCTTTATGAAGTATAAAAATATTTCACTTTTTTATTAAAGAATTTTGTGAGAACAAGTGAAGCCTATTCACATACATGTGTTATAACACACATGCATGTATAGAGTTTTGTTTCTCATTTATTGCATTATAATAAGCATGGTTCTATCTCATGTTGAAAAATGTAAATTAAACAGATTTTCTAAGCTAATGTAATGAAAATTTTTTTTTTTTTTATTGAATTTTTAAGTAAACAGAAATTGAAGATTATGTTATGATATAATATTATTAAATATATGAAACAAAACAAAATAAGTACAATGAGCGCTATTCATAGAGAGAAGTTAAGATAACTCTAAAATTTACTTAGCAAAGTTAACGCTAAGACTTAACTTAACATTACAATTCATAGACAGATTTTAAAATTGTCCTAGTAGAAACAAGCTTGAAGTTAGTTATAATGATACATTGTGAGGTGTATACAAGCTTTACAATTAAATTCACCAATTGAAAGCAATCAGAGAAACGAAAAATATTTGAATAGTAGTAGCGCGAAATATTTAAATTAATGAAAATTCTATCAGTAAATAATTAAAATTTGTTTTATTTTTGCCGTAATTAATAAAATAATACAAAAGTATACATAGTTATGTATTTTAATTTAATTTATAACAAATAACAATATTAACGGAAAAATTTGTTTATTGGAAATTTAAATTTCTTTGTTGTAAATATTATTTTAAACTGTTTTAGAATTTGTCAGTACGTAGTATAGTACTAACTATAGTTTGTTTAAAATGCAGAACGTAAAAACGTGGTCGCTAATAAAATTTAAAATTTCATAAAATAAGTGGTATCATGTGATTATTTTAATATTATTTTTTTTAAAATGTGAATTGTCTTTAAAACATGTAATGTGTGTAAACAGACATAATTGTATTATAATTGTTCTGTTTTTTATATCATCAGTTTTATGTAATCTGAGTGACTTATAAAGTTACAATAAAATATAAATTATATACTAAAATATTTGTTGATTTATTAAAAATTTTTACAAAAGAAGTATAAAATAGATATAAACTTTGTCAATGATTTAGATTTTTATAATTTTAAACATAAACTGCGGTACTTAAAGGCCTAAAACATTAAATAATTCCAGTGTGCTTCCGATAATTTTTAACATTTCAGTATGAAAAACAACTAAAAAAAATGTAATAATAAATTAAGATTAACTAAAGTATGGTAAAATATTATGTTAAACTACCGTTTTGTTTATAATTTACATTAAGAAAAATACGTCTCTTATTACACAAAAAATGTAAGTAGAAAGTCAAAATATTCTATCACAGAAGCACACAGAAGTACGTAATAATTCCTTAGTTTTTCTGTTTTTGCACATATCTTTTAATTAGTTATCTATAAAATTGTAAGTTTTTCGTCAAATACATGCTGCAAATCGATATTTTCATCATACATGAAAACTTTTTTGCAACTGAAAATATTTAGAGGTTGAGTTACTTATAAAACTAAGTTAATTTGATTCAATTTTTCTTTTATTTTACTTACATTTAAAATATTTATTACGTCAATACTTAATATAGATATTTAATTACGTATATTTTATATTTTTATTCGAAAAAGTTCTTTCAAATTTGATAAAATGTTCAAATGTCAAAAAATTCCATGTAAAAATATATTTAAGATGGACTTAAGTCTGCCATTTGCTTATTTTAAATTTAAGTAAGAGATAAGATTGAACTTAGCGTTAAAACCGAACTAAAGTCGTCTATGAATAAGTTAAGTTTTATCTTAGCTAAGATTGATCTTAGATTTATCTTAAATCGTTTATGAATACCCCACAATGTACATATTATGTATGCACGGAAAAATATTTTGAATCGATTTTGAAAATTTTTTCACTAATAATTAATAATGTTAAAAAATTAAACCATTTCAAATGGATTTAAGGTATTTTATGTGAGGTCAAGGTTTTCGGGACCTAAAAAGGCCAGAAATTAATTAACCAATCGATTTTAAAAATTTTTTCACAGTTAGTAAGTTAAAGTATTTGAATTAATTAATAAAATGATGTCCGCAAGAAGCCTACGGACTGCCATAAGTTATATGAGATCCTTAGAACCCTTTTCTTACTGTTAGAGTACTAGATTTGTATGAGTTTCGCCAGGATTTACTGATCCCATAATTGTAAAAAATAAACTAAAAGACCAATTTTAAAAATTTCTTCACTGTTACAGAGCTAAACTATTTTAGATAGATTTAGAATACATTATGTAAGGTCCGCCAGGGTCCACAGGACCCAAAGGTGTCAAAAATAAACTAACTGACCGATTTTGAAAATTTTTTCACTGTTACAGAGCTAAACTATTTTAGATAAACATAGATTACGTTATGTAAGGTCTGCCAGGGTCCATGGGATCCAAAAGTGTCAAAAATAAACTAACCGACCGATTTTGAAAATTTTTTCACTGTTGGGGAACTAAGCTATTTTAGATAGACATACATTACGTTATTTAGGGTCCGCCAAGGTCCATTGGACCCAAAAGTGGTAAAAATAAACTAACCGACCGATTTTGAAAATTTTTTCACTGTTGGGGAACTAAGCTATTTTAGATAGACATACATTACGTTATTTAGGGTCCGCCAAGGTCCATTGGACCCAAAAGTGGTAAAAATAAACTAACCGACCGATTTTGAAAATTTTTTCACTGTTACAGAGCTAAACTATTTTAGATAGATTTAGAATACATTATGTAAGGTCCGCCTGGGTCCATAGGACCCAAAAGTGTCAAAAATAAACTGCCTGATCGATTTTGAAATTTTTTTCACTGTTACAGGGCTAAACTATTTTAGATAAATATAAATTACGTTATGTAAGGTCCACCAAGGTCCATAGAACTCAAAAGTGTTAAAAATAAACTAACTGACCGATTTTGAAAATTTTTTCACTGTTACAGAGCTAAACTATTTTAGATAAATATAAATTACGTTATGTAAGGTCCACCAAGGTCCATAGAACTCAAAAGTGTTAAAAATAAACTAACTGACCGATTTTGAAAATTTTTTCACTGTTACAGAGCTAAGCTATTTTAGATAAATATAAATTACGTTATGTAAGGTCCACCAAGGTCCATAGAACTCAAAAGTGTCAAAAATAAACTAACTGACCGATTTTGAAAATTTTTTCACTGTTACAGAGCTAAACTATTTTAGATAAATGCATATTACGTTATGTAAGGTCTGCCAGGGTCCATGGGATCTAAAAGTGTCAAAAATAAACTAACCGACCGATTTTGAAAATTTTTTCACTGTTGGGGAACTAAGCTATTTTAGATAGACATACATTACGTTATTTAGGGTCCGCCAGGGTCCATGGGACCCAAAAGTGGTAAAAATAAACTAACCGACCGATTTTGAAAATTTTTTCACTGTTACAGAGCTAAACCATTTTAGATAAATATAGATTACGTTATGTAAAGTCTGCCAGGGTCCATCGGATCCAAAAGTGTCAAAAATAAACTAACCGACCGATTTTGAAAATTTTTTCACTGTTGGGGAGCTAAGCTATTTTAGATACATATAGATTACGTTATGTAAGGTCTGACAGTGTCAGTAGGACCTAAAAGTGTCAAAAATAAAATAACTGACCGATTTTGAAACTTTTTTACTATTACCGAGGTAAACTATTTTATATAGGTACAGGTTGTGTTATCTGAGATCCACAACTGTCCTGCGGATGCAAATGCGGCGTAGAATGCTACACAACGGGTTTTGAATATATATATATATATATATATATATATATATATATATATATATATATATATATATATATATATATATATATATATATATATATATATATATATATATTACATAAAGTCCGCCTAGAATATACGGTTGAGCTGATTTTTTAATGAGGTCCACCGGGATCTTGCAGATCCGAAAACGCCAGTAATAAGCTATCGAACCGATGCTAAAAAATTTCTCACTGCTAGAGAACTAAATTATTTTAGATGGATACAACTATGCTCCACAAAATTCGTTCGGGTTCTTGGGTCCCTAAAAATACCAAAACTAATTACCCAGCCGATTTTAAAAATTCCTTTACTCTTAGAAAGCTAAACTATTTTAAATAGGTACAGGTCGTAGATGAGATCCGCCAGTGCCCAAGATTTGGAAATTCGCTATGTTATGCAGATGCTGCGACAGGGGTATTTTTATATTAGTTGGCTTCTAGTGTTCTATGATAAGAATACATCATTTAAATATATTTTTAATATAGAAATCAAAAGTAAGATACGTACTCGCTACTTTAGATTAATTTTATCTTCTTTTATAAATAATTTAATTAAATGATCAATACGATCTTTTATTGATAATAATAAATTTATTGAGTGTACAGTACTTTTACAATATACATAATTATAATAAAAAGTTCGTGTATAAAACTTAACAATTAACAAAATACAAATAATATATTTACAATAAAGTTTAAAGGTAAATTTTAACTAACAAATTTAACAGATACAACAAAGCCTTAGCAAGCATAACTAAAATTCTGTTAATCGGTAAGCATATTAAGGGCTATACAGATATAATTATATACATTATTTAAGTGGGTGTAATTACTTATTTTCAGTAACAGAATTTCCCATGAGATGTTAGCTTCGTCCAACAGATACGATCTTAAATATTTTTCTCTGGCATCTCGGAATGTATTGCAGTGTATAAAGAAATGGTATAATATGTTTTCATTAGGTGGTCTTTTACATAATGCACATTCTTTCTCCGAATCGAAGTAGATAATGTTGCTCCTAAATACTATTCTAAATTTATCTTTTAGTGCCGCTCTAAACTGCGCAATAGTTTTAATTTTAGTGAAATTTGTTCTTAAATATATTATGTAAGATAATTGCGTGTCTGTATAGTGAATATTTCTGTAGATCCAACTATATGATGAATCATACAGATTATTAATATCGTTTTCTTTTAGTTGCATTTCATATTTCGTAAGTAATTCTTTCTCAGCCAGTTGTATAGAATAAGGATCCTGTTTTTCCCATAATTCTAGAAAGTGTAGACCCCCTAGAGTGTTTTTTAAATATCTAATCCAATTAGATATTTCTTCATTGGCACTCTCGCTATATAATTGACACAGACGATTTAGACAAATTTTCGGCAGTCTATAGTTTGGCAAATTTAATAAATGACACCAAAAATGTAATGTCCTTTTTAGTACATGAACTGATAAATGTAAAGAGTGGGTTTCCAATCTTACCATATAATCTGGAGTACACAGTGGCAAATTCAAAATGCTTTTCAGAAATTTAATTTGTACTTTCTCAACCAATTTTACATAATCACATGCCCACACTTCGGACCTATATAGAAGAGTTGACTGTACGGTTGACGTAAATAATTTGCATTTCGTATTCCACGAATCAGACCTGGCCTGATGCTAATGTAGATTTGATTTTCCTAGATACTTTTAGAGCTTTGGATTTTTGATTTTTAAAACATTGTAAGAATTTTCCTGAGCTAGCGAAAGTAATGCCTAAAGATGTAAAATATTGCACTATCTCTAAGGAGCTGTTTTCGTATATAAGATCCTTTATTTCACGTTTTTTGAGCGACTTATGAAAGACGATAACTTTTGTTTTTTCCGTATTTACTGTGAGTTTGTTATTTTTGCAAAAAATGGCTAGAGAATTTAATTTAGGTTGGGCGTCTGGGTAGGATGTAGAAAGTAAAACTAAATCGTCAGCGAAAAACAAGGTTAGTATATCATGCGTACCATCAATGTTTATACCTGTGGAACCTTGATTTCTCATGAATTCTTCTAAGTCCGCAATAAATAGTGAAAACAAAACTGGAGACAAAGGGTCTGCTTGGAGGAGTCCCCTTGTAGTTTTTATAAATTTTGTCTCTTGATCTCCGACGTTATATTTGGCTTGAGCAGATGAGTACATATTCATTAGAATCCTTAAAACTTTGCCACTGATACCTTTCGAAAACAACTACTTCCAAAGTAAATAATGATCTACTGAGTCGAACGCTGTTTTAAAATCTATAAATATAGCGAATGTATAGCTCCCTCTTAGTCGAAACTGTATGTCATTGATTGATTTAAGAATAAATTCATTTCCGATGGTATTGCGGCCAGGTCGGAAACCGTTCTGATTTTCTGGTAGCGCTTCTGTACTTTCAGCCCAACACAAGACTCTACTGTATATTATGTTAAAAAATAATTTTGAGATTTTATTTATTAGTGATATGCAACGATCTTTTATTGATCTGATTGTAAAATTTTTTTTTGAGTTTTTTCTAATATTTTGTAAAATTTTCTTGAGATCAATACGGATTATAATGCACGACATCTCTTAGTAACATCAAATCGTCGTATTGTGAATATCGTAATCGCTCTTTATTCATGGTAATTGTACCACGTGCAATTTCCATTAGAATATAAACATATAATTAATACAACTGTTATATAAACTTACAAAATTATAGATTAGATTTCATACGTGGTGACTTACGGTATTCGAATATGAGTGGCAAAATTGACCTTATACAATAATGGTTTTAATATGGCGGTTGGAAGGTAAAAACAAATTTTTTTGCGGACAATAAACGTTCTGTAACGTTTTAAAAACTTTTTCATAAAAAATTTTTTGGTTAAAAATATTGATTGACTCGACTCCCTTTAAATTTCGACTCTTGCATACAGACAAAAATAACATAAAATACCGGGTTTTTTAGATTTGTTTTTTCAAAAGCTTACAGTTTGGTTTAGGGACTCAGAAAATTTGTTTTCTTCAAAACCCCGGTCGATTTTCTAATTTTTAACTACCCGTTGAAGCTGTGTGCTGACCCGTTGAAGATGTTTTTTTTTTTTTTGAAGCATTGACTTTTACACTACGTATAAAATGCATCTTAATCGGGAAAAGGAAATTAAAATTTTCTTTGATAGTTAAAGAAATGCCTAATAATGTGTATAAGGTTTCAAATCGATTACATATAAGATTTCTTTAGAAAAAAATATTGAAAATGTGTATGCTTCTAACCCTGAATAACCCCTTAATTATGGATATTCCAAATTGTGACAAATAATTTTTTACACGTTTCATTAAATTTTTAAGTAATTATTGATTAATTATTGATATTTGTCAGTAGTAATTAATATCAACCGTATAATATATACACGTAGAGTTTTAAGATAAAATGACAAAAAAGGAATAAATACAACGTAAGTTTTGTTTTATAATGGTATCGCCATCATGCATTTAATGAAATTTTATATTCGGGACGATTTAATTAACTCTCTTCTGTATTCATTACGTTAAACGATTGAGTAAAAGGGTGGAAGGAAATTTAAATTGTATATTTGGAAGTAGGTTTTCAAATGTCATGGATATAATACTGTTTTGTGTCTCTGGAGATCATTTATAATTAACATTTATATTTCTTGAAGTTAATTAATAATACTTACAACGTACCCAGAGGATATAAAACATTAAAAATGAAGTGAATTGACTTCGGTCGAAACGTAATATCCAAATTAAAATAAGACATTTGTATCTTATACATATGTATCGTAGATATGTACATACATTTCTCATTAATCTATGATAATGTTAAAAGAGTTTTTATTTTTATTGAGTATGGTACAGTATTCGAATAAATCGTTTTATATCAGAACAATTTATAGATACTGTAAAATTAATTTTTTTTCTTTTTTAAGAGTCTTATTTTGCTGAATATAATATATTAGCACATTTTTTAATATTCGGTCGAATATCGAATACTGAAAAACTATTTGGTCGAATACGGAATAGTGGAAGTTAATAAAATTTAATTCGATCCCGCTAACTGTACCGACGTACAAATATTTACTTTTAAAATTTGGTCAGTTATACTCTTTAAATATTTTACGAAAAGCGAACGATTTAATTATAACAATTTACTAAAGAATGGATATTTAAGGTAGTACTCCAGTAACTCGCCCTGTTTTTCATACCTATTTTTAGGGACATTTTTTTTTTTTTTTTTTTGAAAAAGAACGAATGAAAAGTTTTGAATTTTTAATGTTTTTATTTACATCTAAAGGTAACAAAACAATTTTTTCTTTTTTGAATAAATTACATTTTTTTATTATTATTATCACTTGAAGTTGGCACGTCAAAAAAACTCGTGGATGGCCCGGGTGATTTTGACTCTGGGAGAACTAATAACTGAAAAATTCAGTTATTAGTTATAACGAATAACTGATTTAGTTTTTAGTTGTGGTTATTAGTTATAACTGATAACTAATTTTATTGGAACGTTAGTATAAAGTTTACTAAAAATTATCGTAGGAAATAAAAAAGTCCGGAAGGATTTTGATAATGAAATGTATAATTTGGCAGGCGTTATATATTTCGAAGAATATTTTCTTTTCTTATTTGTCCATTTTGAAAATATCGTTATTTTCGATATCAATAGTTTTCAATAACGAAAACTAAGTTAATATATTTGAAATACCTATAACATACTTCGCTTAAGCCTTTAAAAAATTCGTTATTTTTTTGTTGCGACGTAGGTCTTTTATGAGATTTAGCATTTACGACAAAGGACAATTACGAAAAGTAACGAAAAGTAATTTTTTAAAAATAGTTTGTATTGCTTGTGATGAAGCCTGAAAAAGGTTTTAAGGTCGCAAATACAGTACCGCCGCAACACAGTAATAACAAAATCCCAATACGGTATTAGAGAACATGAATTTATTTTTGAATAGTAAAAGAGTTCAAACAAATTACTGTTTTAAAATTTAAATAATATAGGGTAGCTTCGCTAGTTTTCATCCAATTAGTGGAGTGGATATCTTTGAGACATAAAAAGAATATGTTCAATTGATTGCTATTTATTGCTTATATAGTCTATTTTAAGTGAGCATAAAATGATAACTAATTACGTTCATTGTTTCTTTTTTTATAAAAAAAATAATAATGATAAATATACGGAGTTCACTAGTTTTTGTCAAAAAAAGGTAGTTGTCGTCCACATGTAGGCTAATTGTAATTGAAAACTTATGCTATGGTCCTTTATAGGAGAAAAATAGCGCAATATACTTTACGTAGCCATGCAAGTTAAAACCTGTTGCTTCATTTTTGAATATTAGACAGAAATCTTCGCTATTTGATATCAGTATACCTTTTAATGACGTCAGCTGACAATTTATACGAGTTTAAATCTGTTTTCAGATAAAAATATGCAATCATATTATGGAGGGTAGATATCAGGAGCACCATCTCTGTATCAAAAAGTGTCCATAGAAAGGCGTAAATAGTGGTGACGCCACTGTAGCAAAAGGGTAAATTTAGAGAAGTAAACAAAGAAAGAAAAACATCTGCGTTGTTATCTAATTATTGTTTTTTTATTATAATTGATACATATAATAGTTTTATTATTTTAAAAATTTTTATAAAACAACACAAAAAAATCACTATACTCTTTTGCTACTCTAGCGCTATTCTGGCGAGTTTTTGAACTGTTACTTAGTTCTTAAAACAGGACACTTTTTGAACTATTTTTCTATTGTTTTCCGACCAAGATAGTCCTCCTGATATCTACCCTCCATAAATCATATGATAAAATTCATTTTCGCATATTAGACAGAAATCTTCTCTATTAATATCAGTATACCTTTTAATGACGTCAGCTGATAATTTATACGAGTTTAAACCTGTTTTCAGGTAAAAATATGTAATCATATGATAAAATTCATTTTCGCATATCAGACAGAAATCTTCGCTATTAATATCAGTATATCTTTTAATGACGTCAGCTGACCATTTAAACCTGTTTTCAGATAAAAATATGATAAAATTATGAATCAAGGTACAGAGTTCGCGGTGGTTCAGACTAGCAACGCCATCTTTTCATGGAATTTTGAATCAAGGTATAGAGTTCGTGGTGGTTCAGACTAGCAACGCCATCTTTTCATAGAATTTTGAATCAAGGTATAGAGTTCGCGGTGGTTCAGACTAGCAACGCCATCTTTTAACTATCAAAATGGATTTTCAGCGCCATCTGTTGACAATTTTTCAAACTTACGCACAGGGATCGTTAGTATCCTGACGGGCAGCGATATCTAGTAGCGAATTTACAGGGCTCGAAGTTGGCTGCGCCATCTATTAGGGAAATTTTGAATTCTTAGGTTCGGTTCGGTTAGAAAAAATTTTGTTAGGTTAGGTTACACTAAGTTAGACCAAATTTCCTTAGCTTCTATTAGGTTAGATCAAGTTCCGTTAGGTTTACTTAGGTTAGAAAAAATTTTCGCTCACATTACTCCACCCACCGCCGGAGGTTTCTAGAACCGCCCCGGTAGCCCTACCTCCTCCCGGGGTCGCTAAAAAAATCGGGAGGAGGGGAGGTGGATCCCGTTCTCTCATATTTCTACTACTGACATTACCTAAAATTTTGAAAATATGATTCACAGAAAAATAAATGGACAAAAACTAAAAAGTACAAATTAAAGCAGTTTCCGTCCATATAATTTAGACTTTTGTAATTCATTCAACGAAAATTATTGAGTGGACGAAAATTAAATCTCTAGTTAAACAGCCAATAGTAATTGTCTAAAACAAAGCTTTTTACTATTTCACAATATTTAGCTAGATTGAGAAATAAAATAAATTTCATTTGAATGTTTCAGTTTTCGTCCAAGTGGTCGAAAACTGAAGTTTATAGGGAATTGGTTACTTAATATCTGTCCACCAAATTTTTAAAACTTAATTTAAATTTATACAAAATTTTCACTTCTAATTACGTTCAATGTGTCTTAAATATTAGTATAAAAACAAAAAATAAAACTTAATCATGCCGTAACAGTATTAAAACTAACCGTGAAACATTGTTATGTCACTATTTTTTTGGTATATTCACATACTGTCCGCGCAACACTAAAACAATTGGACTTTGTAATTTTTTTCAAAACGCAACTCTATCAAAGTATTTTTTATCGCTGTTGTCACTGTTTAGGTATCAAGCTTGTAACAAATTCAAACATGGTCGGTTATCTGTTTTTATATTACTATTATATGCTATTGTACAGTAAAATGGACGAATACAGGACCTGGACGGCAAACTAGCGAAGCTACCCTATTATGTTCTCCTACTACCAATTAAAAAATTATAGAAAATTGGTGGATTTTTTTTGTTTTAGGACTTTTGGAATTGGGACTTGGGACTTCATTTGGGACTTCAGGACACTTGAGACCAGGCGCTTTCAGTTTGGTTCCATAATATTGCTTTCTGTGTGAAATATGTGGGCAAATTTAGTTATTAGTTTATAACGGTTATAACCAGTGTCGTGCTTATCTAGATGACGTTATCTGAAATTTTATCTAGATAACGTTTTCGTTATCTATTATCTTTTATCTAGATATTTTTAAAAGAAGTTATCTTTTATCTTATCTTTTTATTAAGCGAAGGAAAAAGATAAGATAACATTAATGCATCTTTATTTTTTCTAAAAAAAAGAAATTTGAAGCTAAATTCACCGTTTTCTTATATTTACTTGGTCGGCCATGTAATTCAGATACTTTTGACACATTCTTAAGAATTACAAAAATGTTTAAAAGCAGTTATTTAATTTTAAGCAGAATTCTTGTAACCTGGAACCATTTCCGCCTTTAATTGGAATCATATTTAGCCGTGTAATATGAAATGTCGTATTCCGACCACCTGATCTACCATGTAATTCAGATAAGTATCGACACTTTTTTAAGCATTAGAGATATATATGTATTTAAAAGCGATTTTAAATTTTAAATAGAATTCTTGTGTCATTTACGCCATTAATTAGAATAATCGTAGGTTGTGTAATATAAAATGTCGTTTTCCGACCACTTGTTCGACCATGTAATTCAGACAAATATGAACACTTTTTTAAACATTAGAGAAATGTTTAAAAGCAATTCCCATATTTTAAATGCAATTCTTGTAGCTAGGAATCATTTCGGCCATTATTTGGAATAACATTTAGTTATGTAATATGAAATGTCGTGTTCCGACCACTAGGTCGATCATATAATTCAGAAAAATGTCGACACTAAGCACTTTTTTTAAACAAAAAATTTTGTACTCTACTGTGCTAGACGTGTGTAATCATAGGCCATAAATAAAAAAAAAAAACTAAATTTCAAAACATATGACTTTTATCGCCAAAAATATTTCTTTAACATTTTTATAATTTATTGTATTTAATACATCATTCTGGAAATCGGCGAGGTACTTTCGCAGCCCAGCATCGGTCTACGGGGTCTACGGATTAGCGGTTGAGAAACACTGACCGAGTATATTATTGCTCTAAATATTATCTTATCTATTATCTAAAATTTTATCTAGATAACGGTTAAATTATCTGTTATCTTTATCTAGATATTTTAAATTATGTTATCTATTATCTGTTATCTAGATAATAAAATTCGATATCTTGCCCAACACTGGTTATAACTACAACTAATAAGTAAAAATGGAAAAATTTATTTGCAACTACAACCAATTTTTTAATTGCGAATTATTTAGTTGGGAGTAAATTAGTTGACTAAAAATATTAATCAACTACTTAGTTAACTAAAAAAATTAGTTGATTGGTGCCAACACTGATCTTTACTAAATAACAAAAATGAATTCAATTTATTTTAAAATTATCCTTAATTGTCAAATTTTTCAATGATATAATATTTATTCTACAGACTTTCCAAAAAAGCACTTAATTAATTAAATTAATTTACTATTCATATTTCTTCACTTCCTGATTTTTAACATGACCGTACGTACAACAGATCAACATAAAAGAAAAAACTTAGATATATTAAAAAATTTTGAATTTATACAACTGAACGTACTTTAAAACAAATCATAAAAAATAAAGATTTGACATAATGAAAAAAAATGTGCGCGTATATGGACAAAATAACGTGTCAGGACTTACTTCTTTACTGATGAGACTGTCCGGACTCAAGAGGTTAAAAACTAATGAGTACATGACAAACAAAAACTTACCTGACAAACAAAAACTTACCTGACAAATGGAGCAGGCTAATAGTAGTGACAAAAACTGACGGAGCACACACTATAACAAAAAAATTTTACAACTGCAAATAATAATTTGGAAAGGCCAGCTGCTGAAATATGGCAATAGTAATAGCCAACAAATATTCCTGTGATGAAAAAACTCTCTTGGTACCAACACAATCCTTATTATGACATAAAACAGGTTGGATTGATCAATTACTGGATGCTGATCAGTTACTACCCAATGCATCCTAGTTTCCATGAAAAACAAATCTTTATAAACAGAAATTCATGTTTGAAGATTTTTAAATTAAAATTTAATATATTTAAAAATGAAATAAATTAGTTAATTAATAAAATTTAGTACATAACGTTACTATGAAATAAAAAAAAAAAAAAGAAAATTGGTAATATTGTTATTGGTAAAACAAAACGAGAATCATTCAAAGCAGCACAGCGAAAATCTCCAACGTTGGTTTAATCTTTGATTTCGGTCTAATTAACTGGTGTGAGTGCTTTTATTTGCTATATTAAACGGACAGAAGTTTTTCTCACTCTTTTCAACAAAGATACCAACCTTCACGAAAGACAATCTTTAAGGCTTTCATCCAAGAACCTATTCAAAGTTCCATAAAAAGAGAAGCAAAAATGCTACAGAAGAATGTTTAGTTTCAAGTTAGTTATATTTTGTATGTTTTACTTTTGAAAACAAACGTTTTGATATCTTTTTTGAATCGATTGTTGACTAACCGTGCACATATAAATACAACTTTATTTAGGAGTAATTTAAGAATAATGTCAGCATCAATTTTCTAAGTTTCTCTTCAGACGTCTGCGAGAAAGTACGTGAAGTTGGCGATATTCACGTCCAATTGTGATACAAATTCAGTGATAAGATTTTATGTTTCAAGTTACGAATTTAAGAAACAATAACTGAATGGTTAAATCCTAAAATATTGGGGCACTTTATGGTTTTCACAAATTTTTGAAAATTGTACCTTTTAACAGCAGGAAACTTTTTGAACAATGAGAAAAGGGTCTTTTATGACGGTTCCGTGTTTAACATTTACGTGGGTACTTACACATTCTGCTCGTTTAGGTACCAGGTGTTACAAGTTATTCATTCATTAAAAAGATCAAATCTTTATATTCTTTGTGTTTAATCAATTTTTTAATTATATGATTATAACAATAAGTATTGTAAACTATTTCAAGTAATTCAGAATAAAATGTGTGTATGTTTTAAGGAAAGATTTAGAGAAATATGTAATAGTTTATGAGGTAAATGTTATTATAAGTGCCACATTTGATTTGATGTTTGTTACAATATTAACAAATATGCTTACCTAAGTATCTTTTATGAATGTAGTAGAATGTATACTAGGTGTAACAAGTTATTTATTCAGTAAAATAATTTTAATTGCAATTACAATATAGATTCATCATATAATTTAATTTTTTTTAAAACTAAAATTAAAATTTATTCATATAAAAGTTATACCGTCATTTAATACATTATTATTTTTAAGGTACCATCACAGTGTGATTCTGCCGAAAAGTAGTCAATTTTCACAATTTTTTTTCGAATAGATAGGATGGGGGAATGGGGATGAATTTTTTTTGCGATTAATACCACTATTTGGCAATACAAAAAATTTTTTTTTATTTATTTTTATTTATTGTTTATATTTATTATAATTTTTTGAAAAAAAGTGTCTTTAAAAAAGGCCGAAATTCGGTGCCCACGATTGCAGCCACAGTTTTTATTCGAAAAGAAAAAAAATCAAATAGATTATCAATCTGTAGGTAAACCGCTATGTTTCTATGGGAGATTTTTTTTGAAATTTGGAAAAATGGCGGCGGTTTGAATA
The DNA here is from genome assembly GCA_035578155.1 of Brachynemurus nebulosus. Classification (NCBI taxonomy): domain Eukaryota; kingdom Metazoa; phylum Arthropoda; class Insecta; order Neuroptera; family Myrmeleontidae; genus Brachynemurus; species Brachynemurus nebulosus. The sequence continues at coordinate 333,610 of JAPWDM010000083.1, read as the reverse complement.
AATAGCACAAATTTTTTTACAGTTTTACGCGTGAAAAAATAGGAAGATTTCAAAAGAAAAAAAAGCTCCCATAGGAACATAGCGGCTTACCTACAGATTAACAATCTATTTAATTTTTTTCTCAGATGAAAACTGCGGCCGCAATCGTGGGCACCAATATCCGCCCTTTTTTAAAGACATTTTTTTCAAAAAATTAGAATAATTATAAAAATAAATAAAAATGAATAAAAAAAATATTTTTGTTTTGTCAAATAGTGGTATTAATCGTAAAAAAATTCCTCCCCATTCCCCGATCCTATCCATCCGAAAAAAAATTCTTAAAATTGACTACTTTTTGGCAGAATCACACTGTGATGGTACCTCAAGTTAGTATTTAAATTATTTTTAAGTAGATACTGTTGCGTATCACAAAAGGATTGATAATATTTTATTACTGCTCCAAAAGTGGAAATTCCAACTTTTGTACTTACAAATGGTGTCTACTTGCCACAAATTTCGCGTAAAACGGGTATTGTAAGTTAATTTTTATTAACATGTAAATGGTAGACAGGAAATATTACAAAAAATAAAAAATATTTATATAATAGGGTTAAAATCTTTCCTACTTTCCTGACGCATTTTACATTATTTTGTCAAACTGATTTATAAGACGTATTCAGGTCAATAATAAATTGGTTAATATTTTAATTAAATCAAGTACTTGAAATATTTAATTAAATAAAATACTTATAATAGTTTACAATGTTTAGTTATAATCATATCACTAAAAAATTGACTAAACATAAAGACTAGAAATATTTTATTTTTTAATGAATGAACAACTTGTAACACCTGGTACATACACGAACATAATAATGATAATATATAAGTGCACATGTCAATAAAACCGTCATAAATGACCTTTTTTTCGTTTTTAAAAATTTTTCAAAGATTTTATGATAATCATAAAGTGCCCCAATATTCTAGGGTAAAGCCAAACTAGTACTTTTCACGCAGTTATAAGCTGCTCCAAATTTAAAATTTCAAAGCATATTCACCTTATTGCAAAATGAGCCAAGTACTAATCAAGCTTAAGTTATAGTAATGATGCTTGAAATAGCAGAAGTTAAGGACCAGAGAAAGATTAAATTTAACCCAGTTTTGATAAGTAGAATTTTTCCCTGAGGAAACTTTTTTATAAAATTAACATTCTTGGTTTATGTTTTCTCAAGGTGCCTGTCCGTTAATCCCGTCCTTGTCAAATTGCAGCTAAAAACTCAGTAGTCTCAGTAAAATCTGTAAAATATAATTTGCAAATATATATGAATAAATAGGTAGACATGTCGGAAGTGTTTTGTTTCTTTTGTAAATTTTTTAATTATAGAAGTAAAATATGCACCTAACATATTAAAATTGGTATGATAAATTGTTGTATAGTTGGTATTATGTATATATTATGTACTTGGAACATAACACAAGTTTGTATCTTAATTTACATATTTTCCTAGTAGTTATGATGGTACATTCACTAATATTATTATCGTCGAAACCTTTTAATATGAACAACAACAGATGTCAGCCATTACCTGGAACGTCTTTAAACTGTTGTTCTAATGGAAAACATCGTCCACTTAAGTACTATTATTCAAATTTTACTTACCGTAATGGATATTACCATAGAGCTAATGAAGCCATTATTATTATTTACGATTATATATTGCTCGCATATTTTATAGCACAAGTATTTATTAATAATGAAATACTCACAGAACCGTTCTAACCACGACACGAAATGATGTTTACATTTATTTATTAAACAAACTTACTAGAGGGTAGTACTATTGCCAGTCATATAGACATATCTACCATTTCATAATTGTATAACTAAGTATCGTGCATTATTTGCACGCCTACAGCTCATCAACATATTCATTAGAAACAAAAAATTTTATATAATAGAGTAGTTCTTCCTAACTGTTTAATTAGCACTATGAGAATGGTAAGTATAACACACTTCAGCGACAGATATATATTTCAAATACTTCATATCCAGATATATCCCAAATCGAAGATATTATACTCTTTACTCTTATCATATTTTTTCTTATATATAATTATTTATGTACTTGGGGCAAACAAAATCCTAATCATATCATATCCGTAGTTATCTTAACTCAAAGATATCATTCCATTTTTCTTTATATGTGGTTCTTTATATTTAATTTTTTGTACATTGCGGACAAAAAAATCCTAGTCATATTATATCTACACGTATCCTAACATTAAAGTATCATACATACCCTTTTTTCTATGATATCCCTTTTTGTATCGGTAAAATTAACTAAACTTGGCCTGTCGTCATTAAACAAGTGTAACAAAGTAATCAAATTTAGACGTACCCAAATTTTCTCTCTGTTTTACTTACTTTTTGTTATTTTTATATTCGAGTAACTATAGTAATATAAAATTGTATGTCTAATTTTATTTCACTTGTTAATGACGTCAGATTGGCTTTATATAATTTCACCTAGGGTAAAAGCCCCTATACCGGAACGCGATCCAATACTGGAACAGTTTTGACATTTATATATTAATGAAGTTATTTCTGAACGAAACCTCTGATAACAAAAATTATTATTAATAGAATGATTATTTATCAATTCAAATTCACCTGGCATTTAATTTTTCTTTACATAATTAAAGAATATTATTATATATATATTATATATATATATATATATATATATATATATATATATATATATATATATATAACTAGTTGCAGAGTTTTTGAGGTATCAAAGTCCAACAAAAAGGAAAGATGTATTTTTAGTAAGAGATATACATATTTTATTATATTAAGAAGATAAAATACTTTTGCAATAAAGATGGATATAGAGTAATTATGTCTAAACTCCCCCTATTAGTTGTTATATCTCTCACTCAGGAAATATTGAACGATACATACAATGTATAAAAATACACTACGTTGTAAAAAAAAAGTAATCGATTTTGAAATAGTTTGCTTATTTATATAGTAATGCAATGATGTACCTACTTAAATAAGTAATTTTAAATTAAATAAATTTCCTATGAATGTTTTTCAATATGGGAACAACTTTTTCCGTCGTAAAAATATTTTGTATAATATTATTAAGTACTCCCTTATCGAAGCTGTCCAGATCTGTTTTATGTTTTACATGTTTTTTTCTTTCTTTTTCAGCAAAAATAGCTTCCGATCCATCATTTTTTTTGCTTCACTAGCTATTCTAGTTAAAGTTGCCAGCGATATACCCGTACCTGCAGTAACACGATTTTTAACTTGAGTTAATGGGATTTTCATACCATCACTTTCACTTTTCATAAACACTAACACATTTAAAATGATAAGTTTTGCTTGTGGACTTAACATTTTATTGTTAATACTCGTATTCATTTCCATATTTAAATTAATTAAATATTAATAGATAAAAACCCGATTAAAATAGAGGGTATAAAAAAGTATAATAATAATCAAGAATGCAATAAGTTAAAAAAAAAAAAAAATTGTTAAAATATCGAAAATTGTATCTCGCAGGTAAAGCACTTGACTAGCCAAGCTAAGTAAAAGTACTGATTCTAAAAATTACAAATTTATTTGTAAACATACAAATTTTGTAAAACTAATAAACAGATTTTATTGAAAAATTCATAATAATAGCAATATTTACAAAGGTAGGTTTTATGCAGGGTTTATGACTGTATCAGGTAGTTCAATAAAATTGAATACATTTCAATTAATTAACCACTGAAAAGTACAGACTTTAAAAGAGAAAATTGTAGACCGTTTTATTATTTGCAATATTTAGTAAATTGTTCAGAAAGTATAAAATATTAAAAATTAAACGTTTCTAAACTACAAGAAATATGTAATATAATTAAAACTAGAAATACATATGATAAGAAATTTAATGTTTCAAAACGACTTAACGCTACTAATTTTAAAATATTAAATACTAATAGGAAAATTTTTTATGAGAAATACCCTTACATAGTAATAATAACATATTTTGGTATTTATAAATACGATTTTTTTAATGGTGTAGACCCTTACTTTCATTTATTTAACGGAGTACTGTAATAAAACTGGAAGTGGACTTTAGTCGCTCAGAAACTTTGCAACTACCTATATATATATATTAAACAACTTTTGTTGAATACAGTATTTTGATAAAATTATTTACGTCTGATACTTAAACCATTCTATATTTCCTACATTAAAGTCTAGATGTCACTCTATGTGTCGTATTACTCATTTTGCACGTCTGTTTGTATATCGACTTCCAACTCCTAGTGTCATTAATATTTCTTTGTTTGGATATAGATGTCGATATTTTGTAACAGAAAACATGAATAAAAATTTTTGGATTGTATTTTTTTATATTCATTGGATTAAAAAAACTGTTTCATGCTTATTAAAAAAAAAAAATGGGTGTTTAATTTATTTGTCAATTTTAATTAGGGTCAGTTAGGGAACAGTGACTCGGTCGGGTACAGTGGCTCAGGTATGCTTCGTCAAAAATGAAAGATGGTATTTGTTTGTGCACTTACTCATCGGATGTGCACAGCAACCGAACACATTCAAACTAGTCGATCAGCAACTCTAGAGACACGTGTATGTAATATTAATTGTTTTGTGTTTTTATGCTGTTAAAATTACTTTCAAAGGTAAGTTTCAACTATTAATTCTGAACTATTTGAAATAGTTTATGATTTGTGGTAATTTGGTCGAAAAATAAGTCTAGTTTAATTAGTTTTAACAAATGTTTTGCAACTTAATTATTGAAATTTGGATTCATGTTCAATGGAAAAGTCAAAATGGCGACAAGGTACACACTGACTCAGATTGAAGAAGTACACAGTGACTCATGAGTCACTGTGTACTTCTGTTAAAAGTATTAAATTTTTTATGTAACTAGACAAATTTTAATTGTTTTCAAGGATAAATTTTACTTACAGAATGCCACGTCGCAAGCTATTAGTGCGAAAAATAGGCAACCATACAAGAGAAGAAATAAAAAACGGATTACTTTTAATAAGGGGTGGTATGTCAATAAGAAATGCTTCTCGAACAACTGGAATTCCGTTTTCCACACTTAAAAGGTATCATGTAAATACAAAGAATTCCGAATCACTTGAGAATGAGCGATTAGAGCCTAATTATACTATCAATAAAATTTTCACAACGGAACAAGAGAAAACCCTAAAAGAGTATTTTGATTACTGTGCTCTTTTATTTTACGGTTTGACTTCTAAAGAATGCAGACAGATAGCATTTCAGTGTGCTAAAATTAATAATATTAAAATACCTCCATCTTGGGAAGAGAACAAAATCGCTGGCAAAGACTGGTTGTTATCATTTAGGCGTAGGCATGGTATTTCTTTGAAGAGACCGGAGCCATGCAGCCTCGCAAGAGCGACAGCCTTCAACCGCAACAACGTAGGCAAATTTTATGACAATTTAGAAGACTTGATCAGTCGCAACTCAGCGTTTGCTGACGGAACGCGCATTTTTAATTTGGATGAAACTTCTACTACAACGGTACATAAGCCCCCAAAAGTTATAGCTTCTAAAGGAAAGAAAGGTATTTGTAAAGTCACAAGCGGAGAAAGGGGAACGTTGATAACTACCTGTTGTATTATAAGCGCAAGCGATAATGCTTTACCTCCTGTAATGGTGTTTCCCTGTAAAAACTTTAAGGAGCACATGATTAAAAAAACACACGAGCACTCGGATTGGCATCACCGTCTGGATGGATGAACTCCACCATATTTCCAGAAGTGATGAAACACTTTATCAAACACTCTAATGCATCTAAAGATAACCCATGTATTTTAATAATGGACAACCACGAGTCACATTTATGTGTCGAAGCACTAGACTTGGCAAAGAATGCAGGAGTTCATATCCTCACCTTGCATCCTCATACGTCATCCAAGCTGCAACCACTCGACGTCGGAATTTACAGTCCCTTCAAGGTTTTTTACAATGCGGCTATCGATTCCTGGCTTTTAAGACATCCCGGTAAGCCAGTAACTGTATACGACTTAGGCGAAATCATAGGAACAGCCTTTCAAAAGGTCATGACTCCACGAAACATAACAAACTCTTTCGCGAAGTGTGGTATTTATCCATTTGATAGGCATATATTTACGGACGAAGATTTTCTACCTAGCTCGGTAACCGATCGCCCTTGTCCGGACTGTTTTTCCCGAGAGAAAAATCAGGAAACGCTTGCTAAAACTCCAGAAACTCTGTCTCAACTTTGTAGAACTCTCTTGCAGTCACAATTGACTCAAACAGAAATACCAAGTTCCTCAGTCAACTTACAGATGGTTTCACCCGAATCAAATACATTAATATCTCCATTATTTTCTCAACCCGAACCAAAGAATTTTAAATCTCCGTTTGAATTTAGGGTTCCAGTAAAAGCTACACCAAGACAAATGAATAGAAAACGACGAAAACCAGGACGTAGCCTAATTGCTACAGATACACCCGAGAAATCACTCTTAGAGCAAGAAAAAAATGCTGCAAGAAATAAGAAAAGTGCGAAAAAACAAAAAACTGTCCGTAAAATATTACAAAGTGACGATGAAGAAGAAACCGACGAAGAAATTATGTTAATAGATACTGATAATGATGATGACTGGACAGAAGAAGAGCAAGAGCAGGGATTAGAAGAGGAAATCATAGCATTAAGCGAAGATCATCTGGAACAGCCACTGTCTCATCAACCACGAGGAGGAGAGTTCGTAATAGTTCAATTCGCAACAAAAAGACAAAAATCATTGTTAGAATACTACATATCTTTTCTCAGACGCAAATCTGGAAATGAAAAGTTTCACATGCCCGATAAACCGGATCTGTCCCTTGTAAGACACGACGATATAAAATTAATTTTGCCAAGCCCTTCTTTGATTGGTACTGCATCTCGGCCTTTTTATTCTTTTCCAGTCAACTTTTCTGGTCTCAAAATTCATTGAGTTACAAATTTGGTTGTAGTATGATTTTATTTTATAATTTAAGTAGAATTTGTCTAATTACAAGAGCTTAATAAATTTAGAAGATTTTATTGAATGTCATTGTTAAGTTTCAATTTTTTTTTTATAATAGTACTATAACGGAAACCTAGAACCTCAAGGTTTAGGCAAAGAGTTCCTACTCGGTAATTGGTAACTATTAGTTTTAAGCGTACTCTTAATAAGAATCATGTGACTTTGTAAGACTGAGACCCTTATGATACTTATTTTTCGGGTTTCTAAATGTTCCTAGCTTTAGTCTATAAAGACTCTTATGTTTTTGATGATTTACCTGAATGTTAATTGTTTTAATTATTTTCATTTATTAAATAAAGTAATTTTTGATAATAATTGATTTTTTAATTATTTAAGTCTTCCTGAGCTTCTGTTTACTATTACAGCCACTGTGTACTATAGGGGCGAGTCACTGTACCTATATACCTGTACACAGTCGCTCAATTTGAATTTTTTTTTTTAAATTATTTTCTGTTTTTTGACAATATGGAATAAAAATGTAATTATATCAAAAGATAGCTCAGCTATCAAGCTTTCTTATGCGAGTGTGCCAAACTGATTGTTAAATATTATCGTCGTTTTTCAGCTTTACGAAAAAAAATGAGTCACTGTTCCCGACTTGACCCTACACACCTAAAAATAGTGTTGCGGTATAGGGGCTTTTACGTTATTTCTAATTATTATTAGTGTATTAGAAACCAAAGAAATTCTAATCCTATCATATCCACACGTAATCTATCTTGAAGTTGTGATACATTTTTTCTATCACATCTGTAATTTTTTAGGTACTAAGATTCAAAAAACGAAATCCTAATCTTGTTATATTAAGTCTAGGGATGGGTAAGTAGCGGGTGACTCTGCCGTGACTATTTGAGTAGGTAGTTCAAAAACTTCTTCTTGATGATACCTAAATGGTTTAAGACAGTTAAAATAACACAGAAGTGAGCTTCTTGAATTCAAAATTCAGTCTGATTGTGAGTAACATTGCAGGGGTGAGTCCCCACCATCTTAAGAGCACATACTAGTTTTTATGTACTTACCCATTATTATTATTAACACATTGATGGTGGCCAATAAGTGTTTCTGAAGTTGAACTATCAAATTTAAAGTTTTTTTTATTATACTTGTTTTTAAATGATACTTTTCGTTACCGAAAATTTTGAAGGTTTGAACAAAGCAAACTGTAGATATTCGATCGTAAACAACAGATCGTAAACCATGAATACAATATGATAAGAAATATGTAACTTTAGAGAGTGGCCCATCGCCGCAATGTGACTCCAATTGAATTTTAAATTCGAAAATCTTATTTCTAGGTTATATCTTAGACTATTAATCATAGAAAAGAAATTCTTAAAAAAGAGCAACATCGCCCATTTAAAACTTTACCCTAGGGGAGACCGGAGTAATAAGAGACAAGCTCAAAAAAACACCAAGAATTTCAAGATCTGAGATTTTAAAAAATTACTAATGTAGCGAAGCGTACATCTAGCTGGTAATGCATAATTTCATAAATTCTTAAAACAAAATTAATAAAAATAAAAATACCCCTGTCGCAGCATCTGCATAACATAGCGAATTTCCAAATTTTGGGGACTGGCGGATCTCATCTAAGAACTGTACCTATTTAAAATAGTTTAGCTTTCTAAGAGTAAAAGATTTTTTAAAATCGGCTGGGTAATTAGTTTTGATATTTTTGGAACCCAAGAACCCGAACGGACTTTGTGCAGCATAGTTGTATCCATCTAAAATAATTTAGTTCTCTAACAGTGAAAAAATTTTCAAAATCGGTCGGTTAGTTTATTTTTTACAATAATGGGAACAGTAAACCCTGGCGGAAATCATACAACATAACCTTTATTCATCTAAAATAATTTTAGTAAAAAGTTTATCCTAACAGTAAAAAACGGGTCCTAGGGATCTCATATAACTTATGGTAGTTCGTAAGGTTCTTGTGGACATCATTTAATTACTTAATGAATTCAAATACTTTAACTTACTAACGGTGAAAAAATTTTCAAAATTTTCGACATTCGCTAAAAAAATCATTGAAAAATATTTGATATGTTTCGATCAATTAATGGTCAACATCAGCAAATAAAAGTTACTAAAATCGAAGAAAAGAATGAGTTATTTGTCCGTAGAAATTAAAATACAAATTCTGAAAACGAGCAAAGAAATATTGAAAAAACTAGATCGGCAAAACATTCTGACAAATAACACTACCCAACTAATACTTGCCAATTTGAATGAAACTTAACATACTTATTAAACAGCGAAAAATATTAAATACGTGTTTTTTTATTTCGGCTAAATACGCTTTTTAGGGGTAGAAAACACCATTCAACCTCTGTAGATGAAAACAGTTATAGCTAAATATTTTTGAAACGGCATATTTTTTGAAAAAAGGGCTGAGTACCAAATTTGTAGAATTTAAAGCGATGCACTTGATAGTGACCCTGAAATCGATTTTCAAGGTCAGTTGAAAATGATTAGCCATTGCCGAACTTTGACCATATCCTGTACCTATAAGCAGTAATTTCATGTATTGACTCAATCTATCTTCAAAATTGATTTGTTGCGTTATTTTTCTAAAATAAAAAAAATAAAAACCTGACGAAATGAAAAAATAGGCGCAAATTTATAGAAAAAATTAGAAGAAAACATTTTTGTAAGTAATTTTAGAAGTTAAGAAAAGATTTAATATCACTCCAATTGTAAGTTAAACATTAACTTTATGTTATATTAGAAATTTTCAAAATTTTTTAAAATTTTTATTGCTACTCTATAGTTATCATATTAGGAATTCAATTCAACATATGATTAACTATTATTTTTCCGATTGCGATTGAGCAAGTATTTTTCAAAATTACTTCTTGATCACTTATTTTCTATCTTGCATGTGAAATTCGTTCGAATATACTTTGAACCATTTAGGGATGAAAAGTAAACTACTCCTTTTGAAAAATATTAAATGATTTTCAAATGACTTTGGAAATTGACCTCAAGGTCAACTTCAAAGTCAAGTGCATCACGAGAGTCAAGTGCTTCAAGATCATCAAGTGCATCACTTTGAACTCTATAACTTTGGTCCTAAGCACTTTTTTCAGAAAATATATCGTACCATAATCCACTTCTATGTTGATTCCTGGTCTCTTTTCCTGCGTTTCTAATATTTATGTCAATAAAAAATGTGCTACCGTAGACAAGGATGAATAGGTACGCATTCAGACTTCACACCGTATTTTTTTGTATTTATTTTATGAGTACCTAATCTTTAATATATTAAAAATTTACGCGAAGATGGTCACTTTATCAGCAGTATCCAAAAAAATTTAAAAATATCGGTGGTTTTTGAAAAATTAACAAAAATCGTATAATTTCTTCTCTATGAAAAATTGGGGTCAAAAGAGGCGAGAAAAGAGTAAATGGGGACAACCCGTAGGGTCGACCAAAATTGAAATTCTAATATAAAATAATTTCGAACTTTTTGTATTTATACATTCAAAAAAGAAATAATAGGTACTTGATGATTTTCTGTAAAAATAAACGTAGAATCTAAAATAAAGTTTATATACTCCTGTCGTTTACCCCTAAGTTTATATTCCTCCTATTCTTATTTTAGTTCAAAAAATAATTTTTCAAAAGACTAAGACATAATAATTAATAACAGTGAGATTCTACGTCCATTTTCAGACTTTTGTTTATTAAATTGCGTAAAAGCTAGTAAATGCAATAACAGATATGATGAATTTATAAGGATTTTCTTGTACTACAAAATCTTAAAAATATGGAAACGCGTACTTTTTTTTCGTTAATTGTGTTTTATTCTTTTGCACAAAATTTTAAAAATACTTTATTTTCTTAAGAAAGGGAGGCAACTTTAGTCACAGATATGCCTATGAACAGTTTTTGATAATCCGGGAAAAACGAAAACACTTTTTAAAATTTTTTTATTGTTAAAATCGAAATGTTCTTTTAAAGAGGGTTAAAATTACCATATTTTATATTAAAATTTTAACACAATCACTCCCTAATTAACGAGCCTTACTTAATATTAGCAAATTGAGAAAAAACACGTCAATTAGATTTTTTTACACAGATTTTATTTGTTATATAATTCAAAAGGATATTTTAAAAATGTGTATGAATGGCTTTCATTAAATAAATTTCAATATATTTTCCATTTATTTTAACAGTGGAATGTCCTTATTAGTGGCTATACTTTCGGCTTGGAGCGAATTAGACGAAGATTTTCTTCTAAAACCAAATTTAATAATTAATTAAAGAAATAAAAAAAAATTTGTGGATTTCCTACCGTTCAAATATAATCTTTATTGTATGTAAAAATGTTATTACATTTTTTCAAAAAACTGTAAGTAAACTGTAAAATTTTCTTTACAAATATGTTAAAATAGAGAAATGTTTCCTTTTTAATTTATTTTTAACTCTTTTTAAATGATTCACTTTAAAATTTTTTAATATTTCTTAATCGAAATTTCATAAAAGAATGTGTCAAAATTTAAAAAAATTTTTCTTTGTTAAAAAAAAAAATTGAATGTGCAAAATTATTTAATATTAGAATGCTCTGATTATACAATTCTAATCATAACTGTATTGTCAATTGGATAAAAAATTACGTAAAAATATTATTGTTTGAATATGATTTAACGTAATTTTTATACGATTGAAGCAAACTCTTATTAATTTTAGGAAGGTGTAAATATAATCTAAATTCTGATCATATCACATAACAGATATCGTCGGGATTTTTTTTGTAAAAAAAAATGGAACAGAGATACATTATAAAAACATTTAACTGACAGAGAAATAGAATATAGCCGAATCGTTAAATTGGATTAAAAAAATCATGACACGCTACTTATAAAGCGGCTTTTTTCGAATTTAGCTCGCAAAAAATGAGACAGAAAAAAAAAGAATGCGAGTGCGAGTGAAATGGAGAACGACATATTTCCTAGTTTTTCTCGAAAAGTAAGTAATTTAGAGCAACGGTATAAAAACATTTTTTATGCGTTTTACCTTTTACAATGGCTTAGTGTAAAAAAAAATTTGGAAAATTGCTTAATTCTGGCAAAAAACTCATTTTGTTGACAAAAAACGCCCGGAAAACCTACTTCTGGGCATCCGACGTGTCTGGCTAACGAACTCATCCAACGATTTGGAAAATCGAATTCGCACACAAAATTTCATAAGCATTAAACGTTTCGTTCGAGAGTTATCGCGCGGATACATATATATATATATATATATATATATATATATATATATATATATATATATATATATATATATATATATATATATATATATATATATATATAAATTTTAGTGAATATCATTTTCGTATACTAGGGACCTCAAAACATATTTCTGATATGGTCTCGGGCTTAGGTCGCACCATGACACCTGGCGTAAAAGCTGAATTTCCAGTTTTGGAAATTCGCTAAAAGAGAATTTTATAAATTCAAAATTTAATCAATATGTATATTATTATTCAAAATTAATTTTACAAATTTATGTTTAGACATCTAGTGAATTTGTATAAAAGCAATATAGTAGTAAGGATTAGTCGGAGCTGGAACCTCCCTCCCTCCTGCCGATTTTTTGAGTGACCTAGGCAGAAGGGAAAAATACCGGGGCGGTTCTAGAAGCCTCCGGCGGTGGGTGGATTAATGTGAACGAAAATTTTTTCTAACCTAAGTGAACCCAACGGGACTTGCTCCAGCCTAACAGAACCTAAGGAAATTTGGTTTAACCTAACCTAACATAACCCAACAAATTTTTTTTAACCTAACCTAACAAAATTTTTTCTATCCTAACCGAACCTAAGAACTGAAAATTTCCCTAATAGATGGTGCAGCCACCTTCGAGCCCTGTAAATTCGGCACTAGATGTCGCTGCTACTCTGGATAATAGTGATCCCTGTGCGTAAGTTTGAGAAATTGTCAACAGATGGGGCTGAAAATCCTTTCTGACAGTTAAAAGATGGCGTTGCTAGTCTGAACCACCGGGAACTCCACATTTCATATTTTTATCTGAAAACAGGTTTATACAGGTTTTCCTCTAAATAAAAAAATATTTTTTTTATTTCAATAAATTTATTTAAGAGAAATATTTTACAATAAAAATATTTAAATGTTATTACAATAATATTTGTATAAGGATATGACATTTTCCATGGCGCAAGTTACTCCGGAATGATGGCCGCATTGAGGACTAGTATATGTTGATGTTATGATTCCCAACTTGCGACAAATTGTTATTTCTTCAAAGTTCATGATGGGCGCTAATGGTAGTAGTCATTTCAAATACCGCACTTTTTCTTCACCTCTCGTATAGATGATTCGAGTTCCATGTAGATTATTTATTAAAATGTATTTTAGTTCCTCGTATTCAATATGTTCATCCATCCAGGAGAACCCATGATGATTTTTCCGCAACCAGCGAGCTGTGCGCTGATGTTTTTCACTTACACAGCAAAACGGTATTGGTGATTTCAATACATAGTGTTCTAGTATATAATCTTCATCATAATTTTCTTCGGAAGAATCCAATTTCAACACAGCCAATTCCTTTATGTAGAATTTTCCATTTGTTGAATTCGGAAATCCTTGGAAGTCAACAATTGCTGCGTCGGCCGCCATTGCGCGATGTCTAGAGTCAAACTGTTGGGCTTAGAATTCAGTAACTAATGTTGTCTTTAAGATAAAACTGGTTTTATAGATGCGAGCTTGCTTAAATAAGTCGTATGTATGTATGTTTACTGATGTCATTAAAAGATTTAAACTAATTTTTAATATCATACCCTAAACTTGATTCGAATATAAAAATTCACATAAATTTATGTATAACTATTTGATATTATTAAAATTGTATAATTTAAATAAACGATTATTAGTGGGAAAAGAGTTAGTTTCTTATTCATATACAGATTTTTGTTAGCAATGTTATAAAAAATTTTATTTGCAATTATGGTACCCGATATAGCAAGGTTCACGCTATAGCGTGCATTTGCTTTAATTACGTATTGTAAAAATACGCATTCTTCCCATTTATCTAAAAAAATTGTAATTTAATATGTACAGTGCTCCGTTACAAGTAAGGGTTTCTATACCGTTAAAATCATATTTTACGATATGAATATATTTTTTAAAAAGATCATATTTCTTAATATTTTTAAAACTGAATATGTAATGTTAATAATTTAAAACAGTTTTGAAACATAAATTTCTCCTCATAGATATTTTTTTAGTCTTGAATTAATAGCACAATATTCCATATATTTTAAGAAAATTTTCCTTTAAATATTTTATAACTTATCTAAAAAATTTATAGCTATTTTTATCAAAAAAATTTTATTACTTCTTATTGTTAAAAAATTAGTTAAATATATCTATAGGTATTAAATGACCTCTAGTTTTTGTAAACGACTGTATAAAATTTTTATTTATCTTAAATAAAAAAATATCTTCATCAGCGATGAATTCCGTTTGTTCTTACATATTATTAATGTACTTTAATACTCTTTTATTCAGTAAATTTTATAAAATTTTATCATATCAAAAAACGATTTTTCTTCCAGTAAACTTGTGAGTTAATTATACATATAAAGTACTCACGGACAGGGCCATATTTAAATTTTTTTCAATTCTAAAAAGGAAATAACTAAATTTTATTTAAATTTCCATTAAAACACATAAAATTTTGAAAGTTAATGTAAATTAAAACAAAAAAGTCTATTTAAGAAATTAACGATAATAAAGCATATTTTCTGACAGCGATAGGCACTATTTAGTGGAAATGAATCAAAAAGCTCCTAGAATGTGTGGACTCGTAAAGATACACAAACCTGATAATCCAATAAGGCCTGCAGTTTCCCATGTCGGTTGTCCGTCACATAAATTAGCAAAACATTTAGACATTTTATTTTAAACAGGAACTCAGTTCAGCTGTACACATAGTGTTAAAATTCTTTCGAAGTAATAGATAACCTCAAAAGTACCCCTTCCTCAAATCGAGACAAGTTGGCTTCCCTAGATGTACGCAGCATGTTTACTAATTAAGTAGCAAATAATATGAGAAAAAGATGCAATATTGCTAATATCTAATACAACTATATATACACGTACTCTAGGAATAATTTTATAGGATAGTGAAATGTTTTTACAGTTTAATTTTATTTGCAGTTTAATTTTGTAAAAACACTTAAAAATTATTATATGTAAATATTTATAAGCAAAGAATTGAAAATGTAATTTAATAGCATCATCGATAAATACGTATACAGGGTGAAAAGTAAATAACTCTCGTCGTTTTTAAAAAATGGATGAAAACTTTAATTTGGAGTATGAAATTTTTTTTTTCGCAGTTAAGCTGTATTCAGCTAATTAACCCTTTCCTGCTCAGCTGTTTTAGATCATTATTGTTCGACGATACTTTATTTTTAACAAATCATTAATAATATGGGTAAATACTTATTGATAAGAATTATATAGTTTGCACATGTGTTCTATTGTGTCAGAATATCAATGGAACAATGCAATTTAATTGCCTATATTCAGGAGCAAGTAAAAATATTACCTATTTTTATAGCTCAGAAAATACACATTAAATAATTCGTTGTAAGAACAATCATTTCGGTGATCTTTTTTAACGAATTACAATTGTTTAAGAACTGTGGTATGTAAGAAATAATAACACTCACATAATTTTAAAATATTTTATTAAATAATTAACTTTGGTATACAGCTGTTGGGAAAGTTACACTATTGGTTTAGTTTACAACTCATAAAATGTTAAGAGTTTATTTTAAAACTTCCTATAGGGCCGTAGGTATAACCCTTTACCCGCAATTTTTTCATCACTATCGTCGACGACTGTATTTTCGTCATCATCAGCTTCCCCTTCGTTCGCAGTATCTTCGTTGTCGCTAGCAGAAGTTTTTTCATCGCTGTCTTCGTCATCATTTGATACATACTTTAACACTGGTTCAATAATATTATGCTTTTCCAATTTCCGAGTTATCGAGATAATTCGCCTCCCAATGTCACTTTTCTTTAAATTATTAAAATGGCTTCGTTTTTTCTCAATTTCGATATAATCCGCAAAGCTGGGATTTACAATATGATGCCTTTCCTTTAAATTGCACATAGTATTTACCATTTCTTCTCCAATTTGCGTCTGAGTCGCTAAACTTCTTAGTTCATCGACTAAATGGTTCGGATCATCAAAATATTCTTCTCCATCAACAGGTTTCGAATGACCATTACGAAGGTTAGCGTTTTCATCATACTTCAGACGTTTAGCTTCTCCATTTTTTGAATTTGATGTTGAAGGTTGTTCCTTTTCTTCTGAATTTTTATCTTCTTGTGCTTCGTCCTTTGTGCATGCGTTCTGAAGCTCTTTGATCATTAATATGTCTAGAGCAGTTTGCAAGAGACCAGCCACTTTTGGAGTAAAACTTGTTTCTTTGTAGTTATCAGGCAATTGTGAATCTTTTTGTTCGTTAGATCGATTATAGAAACCCTTACTTGTAACGGAGCACTGTACATATTAAATTACAATTTTTTTAGATAAATGGGAAGAATGCGTATTTTTACAATACGTAATTAAAGCAAATGCACGCTATAGCGTGGACTTTGCTATATGGTGTACCATAATTGCAAATAAAATTTTTTATAACATTGCTAACAAAAATCTGTATATGAATAAGAAACTAACTCTTTTCCCACTAGTAATCGTTTATTTAAATTATACAATTTTAATAGTATCAAATAGTTATACATAAATTTATGTGAATTTTTATATTCGAATCAAGTTTAGAGTATGATATTAAAAATTAGTTTAAATCTTTTAATGACGTCAGTAAACATACATACATACGACTTATTTAAGCAAGCTCGCACCTATAAAACCAGTTTTATCTTAAAGAAAACATTAGTTACTGAATTCTAAGCCCAACAGTTTGATTCTAGACATCGCGTGATGGCGACCGACGCAGCAATTGTTGACTTCCAAAGATTTCCAAATTCAACAAATGGAAAATTCTACATAAAGGAATTGGCTGTGTTGAAATTCGATTCTTCCGAATAAAATTATGATGAAGATTATATACTACAACACTATGTATTCAAATCACCAATACCGTTTTGCGGATTAAGTGAAAAAGATCAGCGCACAGCTCGCTGGTTGCGGAAAAATCATCATGGGTTCTCCTGGATGGATGGACATATTGAATACGAGGAACTAAAATACATTTTAATAAACAATCTACATGGAACTCGAATCATCTATACGAAAGGTGAAGAAAAAGTGCGGTATTTGAAACGACTACTACCATCAGCGCCCATCATGAACTTTGAAGAAATAACAATTTGTCCCAAGTTGGGAATCATAACATCAACATATACTAGTCCTCGATGTGGCCATCATTCCGGAGTAACTTGCGCCATGGAAAATGTCATGTCCATATACAAATATTATTGTAATAACATTTAAACATTTTTATTGTAAAATATTTCTTTTTAAAATAAATTTATTAAAAATAAAAGAATGTGTTTTAATTTAGAGGAAAACCTGTATAAACCTGTTTTCAGATAAAAATATGATAAAATTATGAATCAAGATATAGAGTTTCCGGAGGTTCAGACTGGTAAAGCCGTCTTTTCATGGAATTTTGAATTCAGGTACAGAGTTCGCAGTGGTTCAGACTAGTAACGCCATCTTTTCATGGAATTTTGAATCTAGGCACAGAATTAGCGGTGGGTCAGGCTAGCAGCGCCATCTTTTAACTATCAAAAAGGATTTTCAGCACCATCTGTTGACAATTTCTCAAACTTACGCACAGGGATCGCTAGTATCCAGACGAGCAGCGACATCTAGTAGTGAATTTACAGGGCTCGAAGGTGGCTGCGCCATCTATTGACAATTTTTCAAACTTACGCACAGGGATCGCTAGTATCCGGACGAGCAGCGACATCTAGTAGCGAATTTACAGGGCTCGAAGGTGGCTACGCCATCTGTTAGGGAATTTTTTTAATTCTTAGGTTCGGTTAGGTTAGAAAAAATTTTGTTAGGTCAGGTTAGGTTATGTTAGGTTAGGTTAGGTTAAACCAAATTTCCTTAGGTTCTGTTAGGTTGGATCAAGTTACGTTGGGTTCACTTAGGTTAGAAAAAATTTTCGTTCACATTACTCCACCTACCGCCGGAGGCTTCTAGAACCGCCCCGGTAGTTTTCCCTCCTGCCGAGGTTACTCAAAAAATCGGCAGGAAGGAAGGAGGTGCTGGAACTGTCCAATCTTTACTACTCAATATCGATATATTACTGTTTAAATTACGATCAGATGTAAAAAAAATGATGTTATGGACATCTATGATCGGTACCAAATGTTGTGACAATTCCATTCTTCTACCACAAATTTAGTTTGTTTAGAGTCGTTTTTAATATTTTATTTTCAGTATTGACAATTTAAAAAAATTATAATAAAAATGTTTTTAAAAAAAATATTGTAAATAGAAGTTAAATTTAATAATATACAACTTTGAAGATTAATAATATTATACTTATTTTTTAAAAATGTGTAGGTACTGAGGAAATTAAAAAACAAACGTTATTGTACATAAAATATTTTATTAATTCAGAGTAATAAACATATGTTGTTTTTTTTCTTATATAATATTACAAATCATCTTCTTCATCTTCTGATTCAGCTCCTAAGTTAATAATTAAGGGATTAATGTCTCCTGCATCCATACCTACTTCCCTTTTCCACCAGTCCTCAAAAATTTCTTCGATATGGCGTACCGAATCCTGCCACATTTGGGGTGTAATTTGAGTTATAGCTTCCTGCCACATGTTTAAAGCTTGAATTTTTCCCCATCCGTCCCTTCCAATATTTTTATTATAATAATTTTTTGCAATCCCCCATATATGCTCAATCGCGTTGAACTGACAATGATACGGAGGAAGCCTCAAAACATAATGTCCAGCCTCTAAAATGATTTTATTTACCAAATATTCTTCTTTCGGTTTATTTCTAAAAAAGAAAAAAATATAAACGCATTACAAAAAATTATACTTGAATATTAAAAAACAAAGTAACTTGTACATATAATTTCGAATGTATGTATTATATATTATAATATTATGTACTAATGCTTGTGTGATTGAATATAATTGATGATACTAATGAACTCTGACATAATTAGCCGTAAAAATAGTGTTTTATTTTATTAATTTTAAATTATCGTCTTTTAAAGATAAATCGAATAAACTGAAATTAAAATTTATCCTAAAATTCCGTATTTTTTATTTATTTTTAAATTTCAAGTTATTTATATTAACTTACGCTTGAATTAATTGTAGAAGATCTTGTTTTAAGCAGCCTTCGTCAAAATAAATACCCCTTTTTCTTAACCATTCCTGCAGCTGACTTATATTATTGGCTGCAGTTGGGATATTTTCTGTCTCTAATATAGAAATACAATTACATATCAATAAAATAAAATAATAATAAAAGTGGTCAATAGAAACTTACTAATTTTGAATGGTAAGTCGCGTTGTCTAAAATAATTAAACTTTTTTCTTTGATACCCGGTAGTAATTGGGTTTGTAACCATTTTATGAAATTATCCGAATTCATTTCGTGGTGATAGTCACCGGTTGACTTTTTTGAGGCAAAAATAAGCCCGGCCCCTTCAATAAATCCATTTTTATTGCCGGCATGAACAATTATGTATCTAGAGCAATATAAAATTTGTAATAAATTTATCTCATTTATGTATGTATATATTATATTTTTTGAGATAAATATATATTGACAATTATTTTTATGTACTTATTAAATACCTTTGACCTCCTTCTCTTTGGCTGCGGCAGCTTTCAACTTTCCCGTCTTGCCACGTATTTACGTACGTTCCTTTTTGAAAAATCCATATCTCATCTAGAAAGACAACTGGTAGTGGATTTTCTGAATTTTTATTTCTTATGTACGATTTCAGAAAATTTTATCGCCGAAATACAATATTTTCTGTCTCCATTAAAAATGACCGATTATTTTCTTTTCTCCACGCAAATCCTAAGTTGTGTAATATTCTAACTAATGACATTCGGGAACCATGAAAAATGTCTTTTATTTTTAATTCATCCAGAACCGTATATGTTGTTACACTACGTCCTAAAATAAAATAAGAAAATTAGCTGCTATCTTATCTCAGTATTAAGTAAAACATAAGAATGACACTTACGTGCTTTCTGCATAGTATAAATCGTTTGCCTAATAGCAAATTCAGTAAATTCATCTATATTAGTTACTGTTTTAGGTCTTTTTGCTTTTTTAGGGGTCGAAACATCCCCATTTTCTCTTTTTTCCCGAATTACTCTGCAAACTGTGCTGACGCTGATCCCCAGCATTGCAGCAACACGCTAAAAATGATTAATAGGAAAATAGCTAATTAAAATGAAAAAGTTTAATCTTAAATTACATTAAATTTGTGTTTCAAATTTCTTACCTCATTTACTTTATCAATATCTGCTAACAAAGATTGCTGAATTTTTTCTTGTTTACAAAATGCAACGGCACTTAATATCATTTCTTTGTTGGCTTTGGAAAGCTTGAAAATCTTTTGTTGTTCCATTTTTAATAAAAAGAAAAAAATACAGTTATTTAAAATATTTATCACTTATAATAATAATAAGCTTTGTCGCAATTTATAATGGATAAATTGATAATTGTTGCCACCGTGACCAAAACGGATTTAATTTTTCCAAACAAATGTTTGTTATAAAATATTAATACAATACGAAACTACAATAGTAAAATAGAAAAAGGCTAAGAAAAGGAAACACCCCCGCCTTAATTATTCTTTGCAATGATAAGAAATTTACGTAAAAATAAATCCAAACATGCCCTTTTAAACATTTTTATTACACAAGCATATAAAACATTTGTATTAAAAACCGAAAATCCCAATTTTTTTTATTACACCTTGGACCTTTTGTATCAATGTAATTAGTTGTATGGATCCGGTCCATTTAATTTTCTAATCCAAACTTACCAAATTTTTTATTACCTTATATTTTGACAAAATATGGTACAGTTAATGTA
Organism: Brachynemurus nebulosus; assembly: GCA_035578155.1. Lineage (NCBI taxonomy): Eukaryota > Metazoa > Arthropoda > Insecta > Neuroptera > Myrmeleontidae > Brachynemurus > Brachynemurus nebulosus. The sequence goes on along the minus strand of JAPWDM010000083.1, from coordinate 312,428 downwards.
AAAATAAATTATGTAAGATAAAAGTAAATATAAATCTTTCTTCGGATAATATGGTCACCATTTATTATGATTAAAAGTCAATTTCTTATTCACATCTTCCTATAAAAAAATTCCCGAATATAACTAAATTGAAATGCGCTCGTTATTTAAACGAATGTAAACAAAATATCACAAAAGTTAAAATATAATATTGATGGTTTGGTCAAAGACATATGTGTCGACGATAACCAATAGTGTTTAATGCATAAGCGATAAACGTAGGCAGTATAGTGTGTCGTTACTAGCATCTCCTACTTAAAAATGATTGGAATTTCAAAAATGCAAAGAATTCGCTCTACATACGGTATTGAGTTATAGTAGATCTCTAATGAACAAATATTCAAATTACATTTCATAAATGATTCCAAATCAGCCGCGATAATATTTTTTATAAAATTAAATTGCAAGCTCAAACTTATTGATTTAAAAATTTATTTATTCAAAAAACCGAATACTGTTTCACAAAGCAAAATCTTAATGGTCGATTCATAAACTTTAACAAAATAACTTACATTACGTATGCAAATTGCGAACTCGTAGCGTCTTTTTTCAAAAAACAGAACATTAACATTTTGGAATTATGATGATGACGGGATTACGATGAACATTGTCATTAAAATCAAAAAAAAAAAAAAAAAAAAAAAAAAAAAATGAAAAAATGAAAAAATAGTTTAGTTTTAGTTTACCAAAACGAAATAATTGTAATTTCATTATACACTTTTAACTAAATTCGCACAATGGAATCATTTTGGAATAATTTTTTACAATCATTATTACAATTAGAAAATTTCAACTCTGTACTTACAAGATAAGTAATATTTTAAATATTCAATTTTTTTTTTTTTAAGAAAAAGGAAAATTAAATAAAAATAAAATTCAAGTTTAAATTTGATCTTATTCAAAGCATTTGCAAATTATTTATGTTAATAATTTGTTTTAAATCATTTTTTGCCTTTTTTCAAAATTAAAATTCGAAATATCACAAACATAATCATACGCAATTACATAGGAACTCCAATATAACGTAATTCAATATAACGTAGCGAGTGGTGGGGTACCCCTTTCACAGATTTGAAGACGTGAGATTGTATTTGTGTAAAGATATACATAATCGTCAATTCAGGGGCGTAGCAAATTTATGCGAGGGTCTGAGAAGTTCCCACATTTTCTGACATACACACATATATACAGGGTATAAAGTAAATAAGTTTCATAATTTGCAGGAGAGAAAGGTCTCAATCTACTAATTAAGTATTGCTAGTTAAATTTTACCGATCAAGTTTCATTTCAGAAGTTTTCGATTGTCAAAAACGTATTAAAAAATGGCCCCTAGAAAAAAAAAACTTAATCAGGCTCTGATTACTTATCATTTTTTTCCTTTGCTTTTTTGAATGTAAATTTTTTTGTCAACAAAATATTTTTACCTACTTGTTTACGAAATCTTTTGAAAATAGTTATACAGTAGTGTCCATAAAAATTTTATCATAATTTTTAATGAGACAATTTACGTCATATATCAAATAGATCGATTTCGTCAAATCTTATTAAATTATTTGGAAATTTAGCAAAGTTCTCTAGATATTTATTTTCTCCAATACCAATAATACGAGCCCTTACCGAAAAAAAAATTGACCACCCCAATTTTGAGAAAAACGATTTCAAAGTTTTGTAATTTTAACACGGGTTCTTATGGGAAAATTCTATTTTTTTAGAATAAAATGAAAAAGTGTCAAAGGAATTTAATAAAAATTGAATATGTTATTTAATACAAAGTTACAAACTATATTTAATAAGAAATAAAAATTATTGACCACGCCGATTTTGAAATATAATTTAAAAACATCATTTTACTACGTTTTTACAACGTTTTTTCAACAATTCTTTTAAATTGCTACAACATAAGCGCGCGGAAATACAAAAAAACAAGTGGTATACAAATATAATAACTGAAGAATATCAATACATTATTTAATTTTTGATAAAATAAAGTTTTTTTGCTGAGATAAACTTTTGTACCTGACTATCTCAGAGCAAGTACGTTAAGTTGAAGTATTTATGAATTATGACACAACAATTAAATTTTAAAACATTTCTAAAATATACAATTGGTTTATTATTCACGCACATACACATACTTTTAATTTTAATACTTTGATTTAAAGAAATTATAAATTGCTAATTTCTTTTCACACAGTTAATTCATGCAACAGTTTAAAACAGCTTAGACCAGTACCTGTATTGTTAAAAAAATAACGAAGAATGTACTGTTTTATTATTGATAAAATGATAATAAAATAAGACGAATACCAATCGGCAATCATACACATACAACTAAAAATACATATTCATACTTATGTTATAAAATAAATAGGTTACTGATGTTTCCAAAACACATAAATATATCCAGTTTGACAGGTCATAATATATTATGTTTATGGCTTTTTAAAAAATAATTTTCAAAGATTAGGGTTCCGAAGAACTCTGGAAGGTCTTATAATTTTTTGATTGTAACATTTTCAGAAATTCCACGCCTTTGGATGTATGAACACGAAATTTTGCAAATATAATACATGCTACAGATAGATATCTCAATTAACCGTCAGTAAAACAATTTCTTTCTTAATTTCTTATGGTACCTATCTTCCGTATTTAAAGCTGGGCATAAACAATTTTAGTACACTCAGTAAGTGAAATTTTACGTCAAAGTATATTCTGATATTAGATAACATTTCCAAAAATTCAAATCAAAATTATTAAGAGAAATGCTGAAAAATTTTTTTCGTAAATTCCTTCAAAAATAATTATATGTATACTGTTTGCAGCATATCATTAGAAAAATCTTTTAAAATCAAGTTAAGGTTCTTTTAACAACTTTTTATACCTCGTTTCAGAAATATTGTATTTCAAAGTTCATGTGGTTTGTAAGGAATACAATTACCACTTAGTTGGCTCTTAAGTAACACAAGTACAAATATATTTATTTATTTTCACAGTAAACCGTAAAAAAATATGCGATGCGATGTATTTTATCCCCAAAAATACAAAAACGCAAATAACTCAGGAACTCGGCTTAATGTGTGTTAAATACGCACTTGGCCAACTCCTTGATTATCGATGGTTGATGATATCATGATTGTCTGTGAATCACCAAGTACATACATATGTATGTCTGTAATTGTTTATTTAAAAAAAAATGTTTTGACGATTTTGACACACTGGGAACTGAAAAGGAATATTTATCAATTTGAATGAATCAATAGATAAGGTAAATGACCCAAAATCAGACAGTGTCTTAAAATCAAACGTTTATATTATTTTAAAGAATTTAAAAAAATTCTGCTTTTAAAACGTTCGTTTTGCATATCAGAGTTATCTATGAACATTAGGTAATACTACCTTTTGTATATTTCGATTTATTTTTAACAAATATTGTACTAAAATTAATGATCAATTAGTTATTTTGCGAAATATACAACAAAACAGTACTGATTTTTATATTAGCAGAAATTGGAAAAGTACGTTATTAACTAATATGGACGTGTAATAAATAAAACAATTTTTCAATAAATTATACTTAAATGTATCTTTATCAATTTTTTTTTCTTTTTTATTTGAGCTAAAGCGTTTATAGTCAAAATTATGGACACTGTTGAATTTAAAAACACGAAAATAAGTTCACAAAGGTATTGGATTTAGAGCTAAGTTCTTATGGTAGATATCGAAATTATTTATCATTTCAGTAGTACAAAAATTCTTATTTTTTGTATTTTATCTTTCTATTTTTCTTAAGTGATAATTTATCTAAAGTAAAAATTTTGGTCTGGTTGTTGACAAAAGACTTTGAGCCTTTCCAACGAATTTTAAATTATTCTAGGAAAATATGTTTAGTTCTTCCTTAAAGTGTCGGAATTTGGGACATTTACCTTACTGTATATTTGCTTACATACATAATTATGTATGTTTATAGTATCTCTTATTAAATGTATTTTAATATTTTATTATTATTATTGGTACTCTTATTTTGATGTGTGTCGCAGGTACATAAATTATTATTTAAATGTGTTTTGTTTCAGCTTGTTGGTATAATAGAACAAATTTGGTAAAATAATTTTACAATAATGATAATTAATGCCGAAGTTTGGAATTCTCTGTTACAGTTTTCCGCTAAAGTTACTCACTTATGAATAAAAATTCACTTCTTAATCTGTGTTGTGTACCAACAATATTAACAACAATGTTTTATGACAGTTAAAGGAAAGTTTTTATTTTGGTTTGTTTAAAAATTCAGGTGTAATTTTTAATTAAATTAATACTTGTGATTAAAGTAATGCGACTAAATATTTGTAATTAAAGAAATGCAACAATACCACAGTTACGGTTCTTGCAATATTCATAACGTCCTGTGAAATAAAAACCTACAAAAATATTTCAAACATGTTTTAACCAAAATTTATGAAAAACAGTGTTCGGTTTTTTTTTTACTATACAGTACCTAATCAATTCAAAAGTCGGCAGATGTTTACATATTGTCGTAAAATAAAAAAATTTATTTTTATTTTTAAAAAATTTTTATTATACAGGGTGCGAATAATTTTAGTTTGGTCAGAGGCGTATTCAGAGAAATTCATATTAAACGATGAGCTGGTTGGGATGCGATTTTCTCAGATAGCGAATTCCGAAAAAAATTTTTGTCTTCGGCAATTTTACACCGAGATAAACCATCTCTCAAAAGGATGAAACTTATGTACTTTACAACCTGTTTATATAGCATTCACACATTGCCATAGGTACTTATACACAAATAAATATAATCAATGTAAATATATTATACATATACACATTTAAAACTATGTATGAACTTGTTCAAAAGTATTCAGATTCCTGTGAACTTTTACAGTAAATTTATCAATACCAACAAACAATTACACCAATATACAGACATACACGTACATACTATTTCACGTATATGCATACGTAGGCAAATATGTGTGCATATACACATCGATTTTACGATTTGATTGGTAATGGAAAAAAAGCCAGATAACAAATTTTGATAAAAATTCCAGAATACTCTATTCGGAAAATAGCAAAGATGTCGAAAAACCGACTTTACCAATTGATAGTCTACCAAAGAAGGGACTAAACAACGGAACCCAGCAAAAGTTCTAGAACGTTATATTCGAGATCTAGCAAAGATATTGGGAAACTAACTTCACCATTGAATTGGTCTTCGAATAAAAACATAAGTAACAATAAAAACATAAGTAGCAATGTTTTAGAATGTTCTATTCGAGGACTAGCAAAGATATCGGGGAACTAACTCCACCATCGAAATGGTCTTTGAATAAAAGCATAAATAACAAAAATTTAGCACTGTTCTAAATGTTCCATTCGAGAACTAGCAAAGATATCGGGAAACTGACTTCACCATCGAATTGGTCTTCGAATAAAAGCATAAGTAAGAAAAATTTAGCAATGTTCTAGAATGTTATATTCGAGAAGTGGCAAAGATATCGGGAAACTGACTTCACCATCGAATTGGTCTTCGAATAAAAGCATAAGTAACAAAAGTTTAGCAATGTTCTAGAATGTTCTATTCGAGAACTGGCAAAGATATTGGGAAACTGACTTCCCCATCGAATTGGTCATCAAATAAAAGCTTAAATAACAAAAACTGAATAATGTTCTAGAATGTTCTATTCGAGAACTAGTAAAAATATCGGAAAACGGATTTGACCATCGGATTTGTCATCGAATGAAAGCCTAAATAACAAACATTGAACAATATTCTAGAATGTTCTATTCGAGAATTAGCAAAAATATCAAAAAATCGATCTTATCACTCATCTAATTATTAAATAAAAGATCAAAAAACGGAATTTAACAAGAGTTAAGACATTTTATTTAAGGAAAATGTAAATATTATACTTTTTTTGCAATTGTATACGTTGGCGTAAATTTATAACTAAAACTTTTGTATAGCACCACTATTTGACCTTTTTCGCCAAGGAGCAATCTACTGATAAAATCGCTTTCTCAATATTTTTGTTAGTTTCCGAATAGAATATTCGAGAACATTTCTCAAATTCCGTTATTTAGCATTTTCTTTGATGACCTATCTGATGGTAAAGTTTATTTTTTGATATCTATTCTAGGTTACGAATAGAATGATCTAGAACTTTTGTCAAATTCCGCTGTTCAACCATTTCTTTAATGGAAAATTCCATAGTAAAATTAGTTTTCCGATATCTTTCCTAGTTTCCGAATAGAATATTCTAAAACTATTATTAAGTTCCACTGTTTGGTCTGTTTTTCAATTGCTAATCAATAGTGAAGTCGGTTTTTTAATATTTTGACTGGTTTCTAAAAAGAGTATTCTAAAATTGTTGTCAAATTTTGCAGCTTATCTATTTTTCTAATATACTTACAACTACAATGTACAACAGTTGTGTATATGTATGTATTTAGCTAAAGGCGTGTGTTTTTGTAAACATGCATTTAAGTAAGTGTATGTGTGTGTGTATATCAATAATGAAATGAATAATGTGTTCGCACATTATGTTTCTGTACCTCCTTAAAAAAATTTTGCTGACGGCCCTGGTGATCCAATATAACGTACTTCCCCTTATTTTGTACCGGCCACTACGTTATATTGGAGTTCCTATGTAGTTATTGTAATATTCATTAAAATATCTAACTTCGTGTATCACATTTAATTTGAGTCTATTCATAATAATGTTATTTTATTCAGTTGAATTTATTCCAATCTCAGTTAAGAAAAAAAGGAATTAAATTACACATAACAATGTAACACAATCTAGAAACACTCAAACACTTGTACAATCTCATTTTGAGGTTAAATTTAAATATTTTCGTTAATGTTTGTTTTTAGCCATGTTTATCCAAAATATTCTAGTCATATTTTGTTATTTGTTCGATTTATACGAAATGTAAAAATCATATATTCAAATTTAAAAATAGCTTAATAACCTTTTAACCACAACGTATTTTCTTTGACAATTCTTAATTTCGTACATAAACGGTTTAGTCTGTCTTGTTTTCACTTACATGTGTGTAAATCTCTAAAGGGCCAAATCAATCCTTACAGCGGGCGTCATTTTGAAAAAAATCAACTGATCCAAGTCATTTTAAAACCGAAACCCAATTCACCTCCAAACATAGCATCAAAAACTCCCTCCAACTTGTAAATCAGTTAAATAACACATCCTTTCCCGGTCGGTACAAATTGGTGTCCCTGGACGTACGTAGTATGTTCACCAATATTTCTACCAAGGAGTGTCTAAACTTGATTAGCGAAATAATAAGCAATAAGATAAAAAATCCAGTAAAACAATCCGGGCTAATAAATACATTTAATACAATTTTAAAACAAAATTACTTTGAGTTCGGCAATAAATTCTTCCGACAGACAAGTGGCCTTTCAATGGGGTCACCTCTGAGCCCTCTGTTGGCAGAAATTTATATGTCGAACTTAGAAGAAATAATAATGAATAATACACTAACCAAACAACATGTAAAATTTTGGTATAGATACGTGGATGACATAATTATAGGCTTCGATGGATCGATCCGCCAGTTAGAAAAATTTGTAGAGTTATTAAATTCATTAGATCCAAAAATTCAATTTGACTTAGAGGTAGAAAAAGATAATAGTATAAACTTTTTAGATTTCACTATAACCAAAATTAACAATAAGCTTGATTTCAATATATATAGAAAACCATCTTACTCAAGTTTTACAATTCCAAATGATTCAATACGTCCGTATCAACATAACGTCGCAGCCTACAATTCAATGATCCACCGCGCGTCTAATATACCTTTGTCGGAAGAAAATTTTAAAAAATAATTAAATAATATTAAAATAATAGCGAATAATAACGGATATAATTCAAACCTAATCGATAAATTAATAGCTAAGAAAGAATTTAAACAAATCTTAAAAGAAATTTACCCCTCCGTTAAACCAGAACCAAAAACTAACTTTAAAACCATAACATATTTTGGTAAAATATCAGATAAAATTAAAAAAGTTCTAACAAAATCAAACATAAATATAGCATTTAAATCAGGCTTTAATTTAGGAAATTTAATATATAACAATAAAACAAAAATTGATAAACTTAAAAAATCGGGTATCTACAAATTAAACTGTCAAGATTGTAATGGTTTTTACATCGGCCAAACTGGCAGAAACTTTGAAACCCGGAGAGCAGAGCATTTTAGGTCATATAGAAATAAGAAATCCGACTCTGCTTTTGCGAGGCACTTAATAGACACCGGACACACACCGGAACGGGAAATTACTGTGTTACACGAGGCAAGCAAAGGACAGAAGTTAACAATCCTAGAAGCAATAGAAATAAATAAACATAGCTCCGATCACCTTTTAAATGATTACACCGATATTTACAGTTCAACTTTATTTTCAATGTTATAATTTATTTAAATTTTAAATTCTGTTTAAAACTATTTACTGTAATTTTGTCTTTTTGTCATTTTCAAGTTCAATCTTTTGCCACGTGTTTGTTTGCTTCTTGTCACATGTAATGTAATCTTGTTTTTCTTGATTTTTGGATTCTCCTATCACTCCCACCCTTTCCACTTCCACATCACAGACCACTCCCCCTTAATAAGTATAGGTAGATAAAATTAGTATATGAGGCATGTAAAGAATGTAATATTTATTCTGTTTGAAAATGAACTGACGGTTCGAAACAATATTGTCACAGTTTCAAAATAAAAGTGGTATTTTTGCGAAGTAAAATATTTGTTTATTATTTACAAATATGGAATACCATAAAGTAACGCTCAAATCTATTAATATAATGGGTTTACTTGAATTTATTTTGTCGAAGTGATGACTCACCTCTTAGGAATTTCAAGACCAACAGTATGAGCGACTGTGGGGTCAAATGTCAACCACAAACTTTGATACATGTACTCGGTACGTGCCGGCTTAAAGTTCAATCCATACAGTAGGTACAATAGGACCCCAAACTACACGATTCTAAACACCGTCAAAGAGTAGTCCGGAAAATTGGGGTTTCACTGTATCACCGCTCTCTCCCAGACTATCTACTAATTTTTCGCCAAAATATTTCAAATAAAAGTTACAGATAATTGTATAATCTACAAAAAGAAAGCTCCTTACAAAATTTTTGTCAGACTCGCGGTTACAGAGGTAATTGAGTAAATATTTTAACCTTCCAACCATTTTTGACCACTTTTCCGCGTAACTGGACAAGATTAGGACTGGCCGACAAAGGTTTTTCGTAACCACTAATGATAAACTGTTATATGAAAAATGAAATTTTCTTTAAATCGATGGGTAAACACTTTCTTATTACCGCCTCCCGGTCTATAAAGTCGTACACAGAAAAAAAATTGTGACATTTGGGTGAAGTCAGACAAGGTCGTCAGTAGAGATATAATACGAATTATTCTTCTGTTTGTACAATATAAAAGCGACATTCACTCTAGTTGTGTTTCTTCAATATACATGATAAATAGTTAAATTCATAGCAGTTGTACAGCTGTAGTATAAATAACAACTATCATAAAAATGTTACAATTGAATTTGCATTGATTTGTTAACAAGGAAACTCTTGAAAAGGAACAGCAAAATTGTACTTCCATTCACACCATAATGAAGAGATTCAAAATACAAATGATATTTTAGTGTATGCATATTACATGTAGTACAAATATGTATATGACATTTTTAATACTCAATCTACATAAATGTGTGTGAACAATAGTGAGAGTAGGTACTATGTATGATGGCAAACTGTTTAGACTGACTATTGTTTTTACATATATATGTAATATGTAGTCATTAAATAATGTGGATGTTACCATATTGTTCTATTATTACCACTTTATAGTATGATAGCATTTAAGTAAAGTATCGACGTAATAACTACTTCCTATGATGGCAAGTTATCATTATAAAATATAATCCAGGAGTAATATAACACCTAACGTTAAATAGGTGTATGTATGTACATGCAGCTCGAGTCACTAGAGCTAGTTGCTCCATCATCGTGCATTAGTTTTCTACCTACCAATGCAATCTACCTACAGGGTATCAATTTGAAAACAAGCCAGGGTCTTATACCTTTGCAACTATAAAAGAGAATTAAAATTTATCAAAACCGTTTCTAGAACATGGAGGGGGAACTAATATGACAAACATGAGAATCTTCTGCACCCAATCTTTAGGCTCCAGCGACTTTAACACTATTTTCTTAAATTATTGTAATACCGTAAAACCGTCTAGACCCGGACACTTTTTTACATTTTTTGGTATAATTTTATGTTTATACATGTTTCCTTCATAGATATAACCAATAAAAGTATTACCATTAGAAAGAGCGTATATTATTTGTTATATCCCTAACCCATTTGTTTCATTATAAATAAAAATAAAAAATAATTAGTAAGTGTCCAGGTCTACACCCCAAATCCGTCTTGACCCGGACACTTACTTAAATAATGTAATAACATGCAAGCTAACCTCTCCCGTCGGATTTAGGACAGTGTTTTATATCGTCTGATGTCTTTGAATCTTTCAAAGGCTTCAAAACATTTTGTGGGAAGGAAGAGGGGTCAATATATAGTATGCCTCTCTATGAAGTAGACATGCGATATGACATCAGAAGGAGGCAAAAACCGCGTAATTCTGGCGGGAATATAACGTATGGATAGTGGAAGTTACAGCCAGTGCGAATCGCGGCCATAGTGTAATAAACTGATGTGTCCGGGTCTAAACGGATATATGTATATAGCATGTATTTTTTTATATATATAAATTCTGAACACATACATATCAAAATTAAAACAATATGACCATTATGACGAAAATTATATGTCTAGCAAAGTTAGACACACATTTTATTTCTTTGAAAAACTGAAGAATAGTAAGTCTGTAAAATGAGATAGTAAAAATTGAAATCCGTAGTTTTTATTGGTACAGCTGATTAGAGGATGTTTTTCTCTCTCTAATGACGTCAAGAACAAATGTTTATTGTAGAGGTTAATGTAGAACCTACTTACTTTGAAGATTGGTGCAAAGTGTCCGGGTCTAGACGGTTTTACGGTACCCCACTTGTAGCATATTATTGGAAAACTCTTTAAAATGCTATTCACTAATAACAAATATAATATTAAATTACCGATTATTATTTGAAGGATAAGAAAAATAAATTTCAGTAAGTTGAGATGTAGTTTCTCTTGTTTAAAGTTACAAATATCGAATCAAATTGCTATACAAATAAAATCGTGAGAAATTACAATCTTTAAATCGAAAGGCATAAAATACAATATAAAATTCACAGATAAACATTATAATAACAATAGTAAATTATATTTAAAAATGACGGAAACTAATCTAGGTCAAACCGCAAAATGACTTCCATTACTCTCTATGATACTGTCACATTGTCACATAAATATTTGCAATATGTATATTGTAATGGTGGTAGGTGTCAGCCGAGAACTTTAGGCAATCAAATTTACACTAATGTAGTGTTGATTGCCTCTATGAGATTGATTAATTTTTGGGAACTTATCATGAGCTCAAACCCCAGGTAACGTGGTTGATGTCGCCAACTAGCGGCCGTAACGTGAACTATGTGAGGCCGCCATCATTATTGCGACATATTGATTTCTGATAACAGGGGTTGATTTTGTGATTACCCGAACTAAATGATTTTTGAGAGAGATAGCGACCAGCGAACAACGGTGAAGGAGTGCTATGATGTTGCTTCGCGCATCAAGGACTCACTCACAATGTGACCTTAGATAGGTGCAAACGTATTTTTGTTGTGAGTCATAACAAACATCTAAAACAATATTTAAATTAATTTTGTAAAATATTTTTATAATTATTTAAAAAATATAAAATACTAAAAATATAAAATAAATATAAAATATTAAAATAAAACTTTTTTATTATTTCAAATACCATATTTAATACAATTTTATTTTTTGTAATCGACAAATTGTTCGACGCTAAACACACAACGGAGAGTAATTCTTCGACAGAACCCGATACCTTTGGAACTTCTATTAATTTTGGCATCCAATTTAGCGCTAATTCTGAGTGGGACAACAAGTAACAGTGTTGGGCGCGAATTTTAAGTAATTTTAATTATAAGTCAAAACCACCCCAACTGTTACAAATATCATTCCAGTGGGAATTGTGTGTTTCGCGTTAAGTGACGTGTACCGAAAAAGACATAAAATTCTGAAAAAACTTAAGTGACTGAACGGTTACAAAGTGCTCATAACAATGGAAGCACACGCGGCCGATAATCCAAAACCGTTAACGCTCGCTGATTGTAGTTTTATGGATGCGAATCTGTTAACATCTACACCCAGAAACAATGTCGTGTCCGACGATGAAACAACATACATCGACTCCATGGAAGTTTTGGTTCCCGAATCTCCGAAATCAGATCCTGAAATCACACCATCTAATCCAGAAGCTATTGCTGTGCCGAATACCAGTGGGTCTTCATCGGCGGATTCTGGTGCCGTACTTTCAACTTCAGACCGATCAGCCGACTCCAGCAGTGGTCCAAAAGGTGATACTAATCCTACTACTGATATAACAGGTTTGATCTTTTCATTACAACAAATTATGCTATCTAAGTTTGAAGAACAAAATAATAAGTCAGATCAAAGCATTAAGGAGTTGAGTAATAATTTTAATGCCAAACTTGACCAAAACAATAGGGAGTTGAGTGCTTTAAATTCGAAGTTTGACGCTAAGTTTGACGAATTCAGTGTCAAAATTAACGCTCGTTTTGAGAGTGAACGTAAAGAAACTTTGACTTTAATTAATGCACAAAACTCCAAAATTGATAATGTTAAAGCAGAAATAAGTACAAATTTAGACAATGTAAATTCTCACTTGAAGGAGGAAATTCGTTCAAATAATATAAGTTGTGTATCAAAAAATGAGTTAATTAAGAATCAACTGGTTGCTTTTTCAGAAGACACGGTAAATAAATTTTCGACAATTGACTCGAAAATAGAAAAACATGATGAACGAATTTCTTCAATCAATGAAAAGGTTAATGTTTTAGAAAGTCACTTGGTACAGCCAGTTAACCAAAATGATTGCTCACATTTACATAATTTTTCTATTGGTAATATTTCAATGGTGAGGGGTGACCCTTATTTTGTGGATATTTTCCGAAACAGTATTCAAAATTTTCATCCTGTAGATTTTATAAATGCATTAGAAACATGGTTTAGCCAAAATAATTTTTCGGAATTTCAAAAAATTAAATTCGCACAGAGCAAATTAGATACTAACGTTAAACGATTATTTTCACTTGTTGAAAATAATATTTCAACTTTTATTGACTTCAAAAATTGGTTCCTTGAGTCCTTCTGGAACGAGGGAATACAAAGTAAAATTTTAATTGATTTTCATACCAACAAAGGTCAAAGATCTCCTAGGAAAAATCGTTTTGTATCACATTTAACTTATTGGCACGGGTTAACTAAACATCTGGAACCAAAAATGAGTGACAAACAGTTTATTAGAATTTTAATCAGGCATTTCCCTATTTTGGTACGTAGATCGTTAATGAATTGTAACACGCTACAGGAATTAAAAGAGGCTCTAGATGAATTTGATCGCAATGATTCCGACCCAGATATAAATAATTTTAATAATGTGAATCGTAACAATTTTAATAGTAATTTTAACAATCAACCAAGTAGTGTTCCAACCGCCAATTTTTCTAATAACAGAAATAGTAATAATAACACAAATTTTAGATCTAACAATAATTCGGGTAATAACGTTAATACATCACCTAATAGTGTTAGTAACAATAATAATCGTTTTAATACAAACAACGCAAATAATAACAATAGTCGTAGTTTTTCTAATAGAAATTTTAACGATCGTCGTAACAATCGCAGTCCTAATCAGAATCGGCGAGATAGGGATCATCGTAATTTCCCTCCTGAAAATAACGAACCTTTGTCTGGTGGTTGCGTCAATTCGGTCAACGTCCAAAGCTTACCTAATTCAGGAACAACCTCTAATACTATTGTAACACCAGGCACCTCCTCGGCTCCTTTTGGCGAACCGAATAATGCCATTAATTTTAACAATCAGGAAAACTAAATTCTTCCTGCTTACCGGTTGTACCGGATAATGCGGGTAATGATCACCCTAAAATTGACTTAAAAACAACTGATAATATTTCACTGTCCAATTTATCAAATTCAGTAGATATTGAGTGTCCCGTAATAGTTCAGGAAGACTTTGATTTTTGCAATACTTTTATTTGTAATACATTATCTGGTGGTTTAATAGAAGATTTGTTAGAAGATTTGCATTCACCATCGTCAGCAATGCATGGTACCTCTGGCAGTAATGTTTTGCCAATTATTAAATTACAATACTTCGATGATACAGTCTCAGCTCTGATCGATTCCGGGAGCAACGTGACGGCGTTAAGTAGTAATGCTTTTTTAAGACTAAACAAATTGTGTCATGATAAAACTGATAAGCTGCTTCCACTTATACCGACCCCTAAATGCCAAATAGTTACGGCTACGGGCAAAAAGTCGAAGCCTATCAGCTCACAAGTTTATGTCGAATTTGAATGTTCCGGAAAATATTTACCTTTGAACTGTCTTGTCGTGGAAGGATTAAACCACGAATGTATCATTGGATGTGATTTTATGGAAAGGCATAGGGCAAAAATCGATTTTGATAAGGCCGTTTTTCTCTTTTCACTAGATAATAATAATTTAGTTTCAGTACCTTTTCAAGATGGTAGTAATCTTTCTGAACCAAATTATAGTAATGCAAATAGCTTAAATAGAATTGAATATTTTAAATTAAATTTGGACAGTGAAGAATTTTATAATATCAATAATGTCAATTATGGGAACCCTAATAATGATAAAATTTTTACAAGTGTTGAGGAGATACGTGATCACGTCTCATCGATTGATCACCTCCCTGATGAAGACAAAGAACGCTTATTTCTCTTATTATATGAATTTAGGAGTATTTTTTCAAAAAAACCGGGTAAAGCTAAAAATTTTGTATGTAAATTTAAAATTAAGGAGCACGTACCCTTTACTTCCAAGAGTTACCCGATACCATATTCAAAACTTCCCGCAGTTCAGGCTGAATTACAAAGAATGATAGATTATCAGATTGTAGAAAGAGCGTATTCAGATTTTGTTAATCCCATTCATTGTGTGTTTAAAAAAGATGGAAGGGTTAGAATCGTACTCGACTCGCGGGGGGTGAACCGTTTGATTTCGTCAGATCGTGAATGTCCGGTATCAATCGAATACGTGTTAGGTAAATTTCAAAATAAACGTATTTTCTCATCTATCGATCTAACTTCCGGATATTGGCAAGTGCCATTACACCCTGACTGTCGTAAATATACAGCGTTCCTGATTAACGGCAAGTGTTATCAGTTTAAGCGCCTTCCATTTGGACTTAATTTGGCCGTGGGTATGTTCCAAAAATGTCTCGACCAAGCTCTTGGTAATGATGTTCGTGATTTTTGTCAAGTATTTGTAGACGATATTGTAATTTGTTCACCCGATTTAGAATCTCATTTTGAACATATTCAAATTATTTTAAATAAATTAGCTTCGGCTGGCTTAACTGTAAATTTTGCAAAATGCGAGTTCTTTAAGAAGGAACTTAGATTTCTGGGGCACCTTATAGATTCTAAAGGTGTCAGAATGGATAATGAAAAACTCGCAGCTATTTCTAAAATAAAGCCCCCGAAGAATGTTAAAGAACTACAGTCGGTTTTAGGTCTTTTTAATTTCTATCGTCGTTTCTTTGACAAGTTTAGTTATCTCACTGCCAAATTATCTCATTTACTCAAAAAGGGTGCTAAATGGAGTTGGGGTCCGGACGAACAAGATACTTTTGATGCACTTAAAAACCGTTTCAAAGAGTCCGTAGCACTATATTACCCTAATTTTAACAAACCATTTTATATCGATTGCGACTCTTCGGGCTACGCTATAGCAGGTTATTTGTACCAGTTGGATGATGACGGTAGTCATTTGCCAATTAGCTATGTTTCCAGAAGCCTAACTACCTCTGAGAGAAAATTTTCTATCTCTGAACTTGAGTTATTGTCTGTGGTTTTTAGTTTCCAAAAGTTTCGTACCTACGTTTTAGGGCATCGTGTTATTCTCCGTACCGATCACAGGGCTTTGTCTTTCCTTCGAAATGCTAAAATTGTTAGCAATAGACTTTTGCGATGGTTTCTGTCACTTAGTGATTTCAATTTCGAGATTGAATATATAAGTGGTAAAGAAAATTTTGTAGCCGATCTTTTATCTCGAAAAACTGTATCTGAAAGTGAAACCAGTATATCCGAACACCAAAATCCCGAAATCAATACCATATCCGATTTTAATTATGACTCTGAGTCCGGAAGCACGTTGTCAGGAAATGAGTGTGCACAGAGCCTTACATCGTGTAGTATAAAATTAGATTTCAGTCGTTCTAAGTTCAATAACCTTTTAAAAAATATACATACGTATCAATCAAATGATACATACTGCTCTGATATCATAAATAGGATAGATGATTTTAACGACACTTTCAAAGTGCATAATAACATTCTTTTTCACAAAAATATATGTCCACCATTTAATTGGCAAGTGGTTATACCCGAAGCAATTTTACATGATGTCATAAATTTTTACCATAAATCATCGGGTCATTTTGGAACTAAAAAATGTACCTATCTAATTAATCAATACTTTTACCTACCAAATATGTACAGTAAAGTTAAGGCATTCGTTGAAAAGTGTGTTATTTGTCAGAAGTGCAAAGTTCCGAATCAATATTCGGAGGGCCCTTTACAGAACGTGATCTCAAATAAGGCATTAAGTCATGTATTTGCTGATTTGTATGGTCCTCTTCCTCGCGGTAAATTTGGGTTTAATATGATCCTAGCTCTCAAAGATAATTTTACGAAGTATCTTAAATTATACCCCCTTAAGGGAGCTTCTTCTAAACAATGCGTAAAAAGGGTACTTAGAAACTTTATACCGGAAGTTGGGAGGATGGAAACTTTAATTACGGACCATGGAACTCAATTTACATCAAATGCCTGGCAACAACCCTTAAAAGATGCTGGTATTCGTGTTTCCACGGTTAGTGTATATAATCCTCGAGCAAATACTGAAGAACGTGTTAACCGCGAAATTAACAGGCTTTTCCGTACCTACTGTCATAAAAAACATTCTTCATGGCCCGAATATTTGTCTTTCGTCGAGAATTGCCTTAATAATACACCTCACGAGAGTACCGGTTTTACACCTTACGAACTCATGTTCAACAAAAAACCTGATTCTTTGGTGGATAAAACAATTCAATTCCCAGTATCTGATGATTTATCCCTGGAGGAGAAAATTAATTTAGCTCGTGAACGTACTCTTAAAATGGCTAATATTAGAAAATTACGCCATGATAAACACTCTACTAAAACATATTCAGTAGGTGATCTGGTGTTACTAAAAACCCATCCTCGATCATCGGCTAAGTTAAAAAAGGTTAAGAAATTTTCCTTTCTTTATGAAGGACCATTCGTTGTCGCTTCTGTGAAGGCTTCGAATGCTTACGCTTTAATTTATCCAAATTCTGGTTTACCTAAAGGAATTTTCAATGCAATACATTTGAAGAAATTTAACAATTAATTTTAAAGTTGTCCTAGTACAAATTTTTAATATTCATCATTTAGCATTTAAATGATTGCAACCATTTTGATTTTACAATAAAAAAAAAAACTGGCTTTATCAAACAAATTTTTTGATATATTTTTAAATGTTTTTTCTTTTCGGCTTAAAATATTGTTTTTATTACAAATAATTTAATTTAAAAAGAAAGAAAAGAAAAAAAAAAAACAACTTCTATTCAGTTACAATATTGTATATATGCGTGTTTTCTGTATGTATACATATATGCTTGTTCAAAATATTTTAATGTTTCACACAGCCTTGATAGAGAACGGAGAACGCGTGTATGTATATACCTGTGTTACATCTACTTCGGTCAAAAAACAAAATATTATATATTTTTGGTTTAAGTACAGTATGTGCCAGTGTATACGGCTTAATTACATTTTTCACTTATAACTGTAATAACTTATAATTACTCTAGCCTTTGGTAAATTACCTTTATAATGTTATTTGCGTTAGTTTTCATTTATAACGATAATGGCTCATTATTACTTTAGCCTTTTGGAATCGTTTCAAATTACTTTTAAAAAAAAAATGACTAACATGTTGGTTCTAGTATACCAACGATCTTTTCTGAATTTTGAACGTTTGTTTCGTTGTGAGTTCGGTACTGCCTCTTTAGATGGCGGCACTATGGAGCTTTGACCGAACTCGTGGTATTAAAATTTGAAACTTTTATGGATTTATGATTATCTGGATTCTGGGTGGAACACACTTTAATCCTTTTTGTTCGAACCATGTCGACGGACCCGTCAGGCCGGCGACGTGTGTGCCACCTGATTTTATAAACTTTGAATATTTTGGGGGGTTTATAATATATAGTAGTTTCAGTTTTCAACCTTTGCGGATCTGTCGTTATTTTAGCCGCCCGGCAAGATCCAACCGGCTAAATTTCATTGGGATAATTTTTTGGGGTTTTTAACGGTTCATGTAACCATCGTGCGTCGTGAAAGCTAAAAAGCATCACTTCGTACAAAATTTTTGTATTATCCCTTTTGTAGAGTCATTTTTTCTATCTTAGTGAATAAGTTTTTTTATTTTATCATTTTGACTATTTTTGTTTTGTCCTGAAAAACTTGTAGGTAATGGGACATCAGTTACCCTATTGAATTAATATTTCCGTTAATTAACGAACCTTTTAACTTATATTTTTTTTATTATTTCTTTCGTTTCGAATTAAAAGAACGTAAACTTTGGAACATGCTGTATTTTCCTTTCTTGTTTGAGTTTTTTCTTTCATATATATTGAATAATTTTTATTTTTCGTACCTTTAAAGTTTTATCATACCAATTTCTTTCTATTGTATTCGTGAATTTTTTAATTCCTGGAAAAAGAGGTATGGTTTCATATACTTATTAAGGAAATATTTTTAATTACTTTCCAATGTATCAACTAATTTTCTAAATCATATTTAAAATAGAAGGAAAGTGGTACGTATTTCGTTGTTTGTATCAATAATTTTGAATTTTTTCTAAGACATATTTTTTATTTACCATTCTGCAAATATTTTTTTTTATTATTTTAAACGCATTATGTATTTTTAAAACTTGACATTTTTACGATCATAAAAATAAAGTTAAACAGAAAAATAATTTAATTGGCCTGAGAAAGCTTATTTCATTGTGGTTTGTTGGTTTTAAAAAAAAAAAAAAATTTTTTTTTTAAATTCTCAGGACTTACAAGTTTCATATAGTTATCTGACACGTGTATGGCAAACATTGAATATATCACGTTGTTTGACAGTGTATTTTTTAACCATTGGTATATGGCTAATGTTATAATATATTTTCTCATATAGATCTTGTGTATTATATACCCATGTTTTGTATTTTAAGTAAAACTTTGTAATATTTGTTATTTGTTTTAGAATCAAACTATGGTAAACTACCCATTTTTTCTCAGGAATTCTTTTAAATTACTAAATATTTTCATCGTTGTAATATTATGAAATTTGTTTGATTTTATATGAAAACATAAAAATATTAAATGTTTGATTCTGAATGAATAATGTTTATGCGCTATATATCTCTACTATTCTTTTTCAAATTTTTTTTTATTATCATCGATTTGATGCAAATTCTTTTTTAAATTGTAGTTGTTTTTTCACAACTAACACTAATGTTTATGCATTTAGTATGCAATTATTTTTTCTTGTGAAATTTTTTTTTGTTTTGTTTGACATTAAGAAGGATTTAAAATAACACAATAATTTTCATTCTGATTTATTTTTAAGAGAAAATTTTGTTTTACAATGTATTATAATTAAACTTTGCGATTAATGGATTGTAAAAAAAAAAAAAAAAAAAAAATTTTTTTTTTCTTTTCGTCTGAATTTAAACAACAAAGTAATTTCATTTAACTATATGTCTTATGTAAAGTTTGTAATTTTTTGTAATCACGTTTTCGCTGGTCGTTATAACATTTTCCACTTTCTGTAGGATTTTTTCTAGGTTGATTTTGTCCAGTTCGCATGTATAATTGCTACGCAATTCTAAATGCGAACTGAGGCGGGGGTATGTAATGGTGGTAGGTGTCAGCCGAGAACTTTAGGCAATCAAATTTACACTAATGTAGTGTTGATTGCCTCTATGAGATTGATTAATTTTTGGGAACTTATCATGAGCTCAAACCCCAGGTAACGTGGTTGATGTCGCCAACTAGCGGCCGTAACGTGAACTATGTGAGGCCGCCATCATTATTGCGACATATTGATTTCTGATAACAGGGGTTGATTTTGTGATTACCCGAACTAAATGATTTTTGAGAGAGATAGCGACCAGCGAACAACGGTGAAGGAGTGCTATGATGTTGCTTCGCGCATCAAGGACTCACTCACAATGTGACCTTAGATAGGTGCAAACGTATTTTTGTTGTGAGTCATAACAAACATCTAAAACAATATTTAAATTAATTTTGTAAAATATTTTTATAATTATTTAAAAAATATAAAATACTAAAAATATCAAATAAATATAAAATATTAAAATAAAACTTTTTTATTATTTCAAATACCATATTTAATACAATTTTATTTTTTGTAATCGACAAATTGTTCGACGCTAAACACACAACGGAGAGTAATTCTTCGACAGAACCCGATACCTTTGGAACTTCTATTAATTTTGGCATCCAATTTAGCGCTAATTCTGAGTGGGACAACAAGTAACAGTGTTGGGCGCGAATTTTAAGTAATTTTAATTATAAGTCAAAACCACCCCAACTGTTACAATATACACATGTATATCCCTTTCATATTTTAATATCATTAAATTTAAGGAAAGTCAATTCTTGATAAATTAAATTATAAATAATTAAATTCTTTATGGCGCGTAAAATTGAAACGAACAGATCTATAAGCGTCGATGACACTGAGCGAGTTTACTCGCTACTAACCGACGAGTTTACAAGCTGCTAGTAAACTCACCCAGTGTCATCATGTTCATTAGCCAACTAGCAGCTTGTAAAGAAGCTGCGACAAAAGTTGAAGGCTGGGCTACTATACTCGGTACTCGCTGGCGTGTAGGCTTGTTAGCTAGTAAACTAGCCGCGTGTCATCGTAGTTGCTAGTGAACTAACTGCGAGTATGCCGGTAATTGTTTCATAAAAAAGAAACAAAATACTACAGTTGTCTAGTCGACGGAACTAGTTCGTGCAGAAGTTGTTATTTTAGCTCATATTATCAAAAAGGAGTTAAAAAGAAAAACAAAAATAAATGTTAAAAAATTATGGGTAAAAAACCATGAAAAAAAGACGTGAGAAATATAGTTTTAAAAATAAAAAATAACCGTTCGACTTTATTTTTTAACGTTAGAATACCCCAAAAAGTTGAACAAATAAAAGAAAAAAACAAGATTATATTTACAATACATGGTTTAAAACTGATTAGCTAGTTGTCTTCTGAGCGAGTGAAAAGTTTTGCGTGTCATCATTACTATGGCAGTAGCTGACTCGCCAGCTTTTATACTCGCTGACTTGTAGCTTGTAAACTCGCTCAGTGTCATGGAGGCTATAGATTTAGTAGTTATTATTTTTTGTATCAAATGACACTCAATTATTTGAAAAGTAAACAAAATGATACATGCGCAATGTATACGAGTACTTTATATTAATCTGTTGCTAACATAAAAATATAGGTAGATCGCACATTCATTATTCAGAGATTGGACGATGAAAGCGTCGATGAAGGTATACTGACAACATCCTTATTCATTAGAATGTATTCATATATGTAAAAACAAAAATGAATTATTTTTTAAAATTCAAGGTAACATTTTATTTTTGATAATTCTTTGGTATTAAATTTTATTTTCTTTCTTTTTTATTTAACTTTAACAAGTAATGTCAATGCATGTTGACCAAATATAGCAATGTGGTTCTAACATTTTATTTAGTCTCCCGTACATGTTTTGTGTAGCCTCGATTGAAACGACATCTTGGTTACTTGATGCAATTCTAACCATGTGCGAATTAAATATAATTTTATATGTATGAATACAAACTTTAAGTATCTCTTCTAAGTCTGAAAATGTCAAAACTTTATTGACATTTTTGGATTTATTGTAATTTATAGTTAATTTTTTTAGTACTTTCTAAATTCGAAAGTGTTGGATCTTTTCTTTAACATTTTGAAATTTATTATTAATACGTGATAAGCATTTGATGGTTAAAATTTATATTAGTATGTACGTACTTTTGTAGATTCCTTTTTTTTTTAAAAAAAATTTGTTCACTGCGATATTTCAAATTCTTTCTTGTCATTGTCAGTTTGTATATGTCAACTGTAAAGTCAACATAATTTGTGTCATAATAAATTTTATATACTTCTTTTTAAAATTGTTACTTTCACTTGTCAATTTGTATAGGTATGTGTTAGTCGTCGAATTTATGTGATAAATAAACTTCATATACCTGTTAAATTTCATATTTTTCCTTTACTATTTGTCCTTTGTGAAGGAATACGTTCCCGGTAATATAGTGCTAAAGGGGGACCCACCTTCTCAACCCGGCTTGGGCCCACTGGTCAGGCTGTTTGTTCACACATCTGCTTGTCCCTGTAGCCCAGGTGCTAGGTGACATTGAGTATGCATGAAAGAGGTATAAAATTTGACTTTTGATTATTGTTAGGGGGTCTTAGGTGAGTATGAAAACCCATGTCGTCGACCTCCAGGGTGGTTGACAAATTGGGGGGAGGGGGGAAAGTTGCAGAAAAAGCTGATCGGGAGATCGCTTATATCTTGCTTACTATTGATCGTAGAGTGATAATTTGGTTTTTAAATTGTTTGCAATGAAATGGTCTAAAATTTATGTCATATGCAAATTTTTGATATACCTAACGGTTTTCGTGTAAAAAAATTAAAATAGAAGGCTACTTTAAGTATTTTTAGTATAAAGGGCTAGTCAAAAGTGTAAAATATATCTCGAGCGTTCGATATGACCTGGCGACATAAAGTGATTACTAGCTTAATTAAAATTGGACTACGTGGGTACTTAGTAAAATTTATTATCAATTTCTTAAAAGAGCATTTTTTCTGTACTTGGATTGGGAATTATACAAGTTCAAATACAAGAAAATGGCTTGCCGCAAGGTTCGATTCTAAGCACAACTTTGTTTTTAATTCCTATAAATGATATCGTAGATAATCTACCGCATCCAGTAATGTCATACTTATACGCTGATGATTTAGCCATTTCATTAAGATCTGGCAATGAAAGAATCGTTACCATAGTTTTGCAAAATACTTTATTGGAACTTGAAAACTGGTGTAACAAAAACGGTCAGAAATTCTCAATCGATAAAACCAAATGTGTTACATTTCATAAGAAAAGGCAACAGCCTAGAGAACTAAGATTAAAATTACACAATAGAGAACTTCAGTTTTCAAGCCAACAGACCTTTTAGGGATGACTTTGGACAAACATTTAACATGGGTTCCACATCTTCAAAACCTAAAAGCAAACTGCCTTAAAGCTATGAATGTTTTAAAAGTTATCAACGGGAAACACAACGCAGCCTATAAGCAACGTTTACTTAAACTTTACCAAACCCTCATTCGATCTAAACTTGATTATGGCTGTATCGTATATTCTTCAGCGAAAGCAAGTTACCTACAAATGCTCAATCCAATTCATAACTTGGGAATTAGAATCGCAATCGGTGCCTATCGTAGCTGCCCTATAAGCAGCCTAAACTGTGAAGCAAGCGAACCAAGTTTAGAAAATCGAAAAAATTACTTGAGGTTCAAGTATACCTTAAAAATCTTCAGCCTTCCGGAGCACCCTAACCATAATCTCATTCAAAAACCACCACAACCCTCCCTTTTCTGCCTACATCCAAAATATCCCAAACCTCTAACTATACGCCTTATTATAATCTCAAGATCTTACGGATACAACTTCCCAAAAATAATAACCAAACTCAGTCGGAATTCTGCTCCCTGGAATAGAACAGCTTTTACGGTTTACTGGAACTTAGCAAAATATTCCAAATCTGTAACCACTTCAGAGATTTACTAATCGCAATTTATCGGCTTAACAAGTTCTCTACCAGATTACCAGATTGTCTACACTGATGGTTCAAAACATGAGGATGGAACCGCCGGAAGTGCAGTTTATTCCAATAACTTTGTGCTGAAATATAAATTAAGCAATACATGTAGTTCATTTACTACATAACTACTCGCACTAGACAAAGCAATAGAGTACATAAACGAGAACGGTATCAACTCTAAAAAATATTTAATTTGCTCGGACTCTCAGAGTGCCCTAAGAGCCTTACAAGCTCATCAAACAAGCTCCAAACAAAATTGAAGAGATCACCTTAAGAGATTCTATATCGGAATGTAAATGTGTAATAGTTAACGCATGGCAACGTAAATGGAATACAACTCGTGATAAACTTGGCCGTATAAAACCCTCGGTAAAAAATCTGACATATCTATTTATACATATATTCTCGTCAAGAAGAAGTTGCGATAACTAGGTTAAGAACTTGCCATACATCACTAACGCATGGGCATCTCTTCAAGAAAAAAAATCCGAAATTATGCGAATCATGTAACGTGGAATTAACCGTTGATCACCTTCTTACGGAGTGTACAAAAATTATACCTATTCTGAGATCTATGGGGGTATATACAACCGAACTCAGGGAGTTGCTCGTACCAGGTAGCCCAACATTAAATACTGTACTAAGATGTCTAAAAAATTTGAATATTATCAAAAATCTATAAAAACCAATTCAAGTTTTACTGTATATTTTTCTAATTACTTTATAAATTGCCTTAATCATAATAATTAGACAAACAATGCTATTACCTAATTGTTTATTTGTAAATCTTAGATTTAAAGTATAACTTTTATTATATACATGTATTTCTGTTTTTGTCGAAACTGGTCAACTTAAAATGTTTATAATGTATTATTTAAGTTTTTGATATTTTTGAATTGTACCTATTCACGTATTTATTTTAGTGTATATAGCTTTAGTAGCTAAAACAATAAATAAAAAAAAATATAAAAAAGTCGAAAATCTCAGCGGGAAAGCATTTTTGAGACAAATGATGAGGACAGAAGTTTCACCATTTGTTACGGTACATTCGATGATGTCCTTCACCTTGATCTAAAAATCAAGGTTCAAGGTCATATCAAGATCAAGTCCTTTTTTTTATATGGCAACCCCCACTTTTGACTCCGAAAATGGAAAATGCGGAAAATTCTGCATCCGAGTACGACCTTGATCGTTATCTCAAGGTCAATGATCACTGTCAATTCAAAGGCAAATGCTGATTTTACTGCCCAGGCGCTAGCTAACATTAAGTATGCACTGAAAGAGGTATGGAATTTGACTTTTGATTATTATTAGGGGGTCTTAGGTGAGTATGAAAACGCATGTCGTCGACCTCTAGGGAGGTGAACAACTTGGTGGGGAAGGGGGTTAAGTTGCAGAATAAGCCGATCGGGAAATCGCTTATATCTTGTTTGTTATTGACCGCAGAGTGATGATTTTTTTTTAATTTGTTTGCAACGCAATGATCTAAAATTTATGTAATATACAAACTTTTGATATACGTAACAGTTTTCGTGTAAAAAAATGAAAACAGAAAATAATGGTAAAATTTAAAAATTGGTTTGCCCATGAATTGACCCTGATCATTGACTTTGATATCATGATCAAGGTCATATTCGCATGCAGAATTTTCTGCTCTTTCCATTTCCGTGGTCAAAAGTGGGGGTTGCCATATAAAAAACGGACTTGACCCTTGATATGACCTTAAACCTTGACTTTGAGATCAAGGTGAAGGTCATAATCAAGGGGACAAACTAGATTGGCTTTGTCTCTGTTCCACTTGTAATGAGTTTGTGACGAACTCTGTTTGTGTACATACACACTGTTTGCAGTGTATTAGTTTGGTTTTTTGTAGTAGTATGTGTATCCACGCATACTACCGCAACACACGTATTACCAGAGAGAGCTGTTCAACGTGTTCAACTAACAATGGGTATATTGTTAATACAATGCAGTGCGGACTCGACGACGGACAATGAGTGACTACATGCCTTAAGCTGTGACTGGTGTCAAATGACTCCGAGCGAATTACACTTTTTTTATATTAGTTGGCTTC
Organism: Brachynemurus nebulosus; assembly: GCA_035578155.1. Taxonomy (NCBI): domain Eukaryota; kingdom Metazoa; phylum Arthropoda; class Insecta; order Neuroptera; family Myrmeleontidae; genus Brachynemurus; species Brachynemurus nebulosus. Next base: position 285,980 of record JAPWDM010000083.1, on the reverse strand, counting down.
TAGTGTTCTATGGTCATAATCGAATGTGCCGTAACAAATGGTGAAACTTTTGTCCTCATCATTTATCCCTAAAATGCTTTCCTGCTGAGATTTTTGACTGTTTTATACTTCTGACTAGCCCTTTTCCGTCTTTATACTTCTGACCTGACTTTTCCGTCTCCCCCCCCCCCAATTTGTCGATCGCCCCTAGACTAGAGGTCGATGACATGAGTTTTCATACTCATCTAAGACCCCCTAACAATAATCGAAAGTTAAATTCTATACCTCTTTCATGCATACTCACTGTCACCTAGCACCTCGTCTACTGTGTGATCAGACAGATTTTCCACTCATTAACTGTGTCCTCTGGTTAACTTCTCACTTTTTTATAATCACTTAAACTAATTTAAATTTTAACTACTAATAAATTTCATTATAGAATATATAAATCATATTTAACAAAATATCGTAAACTTTTTTGTAATTTCAATAAATAAAATAACACGACAATACTGAAACTTATTTTCCGGATTCGTCAAATAATATAACCGATAAATAAACATTATTTTTGGTAATAATGAATAGCACTTTTAAAGAGCTTTCCAATGATGTACCACAGTCCACAAATGGGGTTTTGCAATTTAAAAAATAGGGTTGGGGTGGCTGGAGCCCTAGGGGTTGATTGTAGAGGATTCCCATGTGGGTCATGGTGGTTCCTACTCCATGTTCTAGAATCGGTTTTGACAAATTTTAGCTAGCTGTTACAGTTCCAAAGATATGAGGTCGTGCTTGTTTTCAAATTGACACCCTGTATGTTAGTAAGTATGCAGATGCAATGTATAGAACGATGTATCTGCATACATAAATACATTATAAACGTATACACGCCATTAATTCAATATTATTATATCTGCAACATATCACTTTTCATATCAGATAAATTTTTACTATTATGAATATTTCTCTACAGTATTTATAAAAAGTATACAAGTAACGTGAAACATTACGAATATGACTTCATGAATGGAACTTCTGACACTAATACAAAAAATACTTAATATTTTTCTATAAGTGTAATATTTTCAAAATAAAGCATATCAGATTGTATAAGTAGAGTGAGATTGCCTAATGTCGGCCTTAAAAATAAGGCTTTAAAAAATAAAAAATGCTTGACAGCCATATAGAAACGAAAGATTAGTCTATTCTGGATTTACGATTTTTAAAATGAATAATTTTTATCAAGTAGTTAGTGTTTTGTTACACTTAATCGATTGATATGTAAATGACAATTTGTGTTGAAAATGGATCGGTCATTCTATAATTTTTAAGTTTAGTCAGTGGGGGTATAAGCAAATATTTGATAAGTTTTTAACAATAACGATTGAATTTAGGAAATTTGATATGTATGAAAAACGTAGGGATAAAATTTGTAGGGAAATCAAAGGTCGGTAGAGAAATCCTAAGCTCAGCCAGGCCATCAACAAACTTATATTATTATATTTAAATTACATTATATTATTATTAGAAGACTGGCTGTAGGTAGTAGTCATAAAAAGTACTTGTAAAGTTACGCAATTCTAAAATCTAAATTTTTTTATTGTATATATTTAAACGGTACGTTTTGTAATCGAAAATTTTGATCGTAAATACCTCATAAGTGATGCATTGCAGCGAAAAAAGAACGAAATTTTTGAAGGCTTAAGAGAAGCAAATTATGGTTATTCAAAACCTATTGTGACTGTTAAAACCTACTTTTCTGATTTTTCGTTATCGAATATTATCGATATCGAATTAGTTATCATAAATTGGTTAGAACTGATTAATTTAGGCTCCATTAATCCGGTTGAGTTTGTCAGCTGTAATACATTTTTAAAAAAATTACTTTTCGTTACTTTTCGCAAATGTAAACTTTTGATTGTAAATATCTCGTAAACGGTGCGTCATAGCGAAAACTAACGAAATTTTTTAAGGCTTAAACGAAGCAGGTTATGGGTATTCCAAACATATTGGGACTGTTAAAACTTACTTTCTGTTACCGAAAATTATCGATATCGAATTACTTATCATAAATTGATTATAACTGGTTAATTTAGGCTCTGCTAGGCCTTAAATTAACAGAATAAACAATTTATTTGCCAACCCTACCTTAATTTACTCTAGAAAATTACATCAATTTAGATAGCAGTTTTATTCATATTTATAGGTATCTTAAGCAAAATTAATCGTAATTATTCAGAAACGATTAGAAATTACGATTACAAAATGTAATTTAATCGAAAATCTCAGATTAGATTTTATAAATGTAATTTGTAATCATGATTACCAATTATTGATATTTGTTAAAAAATACACTAGCGGAAAAAATTAAAGGATCAAAAAAAAATTCCAAATTTTTAGTTACTTTTCGAATGGCTGTATCTTACGATAAAAAAATTTTCAAAGCAAATTTTCCGACTTAACCACCGTATGGACCGGATAACTTGTTCATTCAGCTTTAATTTGCTTTTTTCTAGACCTTTATACGACCACTTCTCGTTGAGATAATATCAGACTTTGAATGGAAAAGGATCATTTCGTCTTTGACCATCGATATTTCAGCAACCAATTATCACACAGAAAATTGAAGGTCTGTTTTGAAAACTCGAATAAATTCTCTACAAGGATTAGCCATTGTTTTGTCAGAAAATAATTTTTTTGCATACACTACACGAATTTGAAAAATTCAGAAAAACAGAGCTTTTGGTGGCTTTTTGGAAAATCGAGTGCTGAATTAAAAATTTCGAGAAAACCATTAATGTTAAGTGTGCCTTTTACAGTTCAATATACCCACCAAAACTTCACTGAGTTTCAATTTAATTCATCCAGCCGTTTTTTTGTTTCATTCGATTGAATTTTTGAAAAAATTAAAGGATCATTTTTTTGGTCGTAAACTTTCATAATCTTCAACAAAATGAAAAAAAAAATTTTCCCAGTTTTTTCACATTTTTATGAATAACAGTATTTAAATTTATAAAAAAGAGAAAATTTCTTAAAAAATTTTCAAAATAAAATTTCTTTTTAAGAATTTTTTACAAAAATTGAAAAATTTTAGAAAAAAATTTTTTTTTTGAAAATTTTCTAAGAAATTTTTTTTATTTTATAAATTTAAATAGGTACTGTTATTGATAAAAATGTAAAAAAGGTGAGAAAATTTTTTTTTTCACTTTGTTCAAGATTATAAAAGTTTACGACCAAAAAAATGATCCTTTAATTTTTTCAAAAATTCAATCGAATGAACCCAAAAAACGGCTGGATGGATTAAATTGAAACTCGGTGGGGTTTTTGTGGGTATATTGAATTGTAAAAGGCACACTTAACATTAATGGTTTTCTCGAAATTTTTAATTCAGCACTCGGTTTTCCAAAATGCCACCAAAAGCTCTTTTTCTCTTGATTTTTCAAATTCATGTAGAGTACGCGAAAAAAACTTTTTCTGAAAAAACAATGGCTAATCCTTGTAGAGAATTTACTCGAGTTTTTAAAACAGACCTTCAATTTTCTGTGTGATCATTGGTTGCTGAGATATCGATGGTCAAAGACGAAATGATCCTTTTCCATTCAAAGTCCGATATCTCAGTGAGAAGTGGTCGTATAAAAGTCTAAAAAAAGCAAATTAAAGCCGAATGAACAAGTTCTCCAGTACATATGGTGGTTAAATCAGAAAATTTTTTTTTCAAGTCCGTGGACCAAAAAAAGAAACCGAAAAAATTTCGGAAATTTTTTTTTCAGTGTATTTATTAGGATTGAGCAAACACCTTGCTTTGAAAGTCTTTTTATCGCAAGATTTTAAAACTAGAAACTTCCAGCTTTAAATTGCTTTGGCTACGACTACGATACGACCATTTTTCACGAAGATACAGCCATTCGAAAAATCGTTAAAAATTTGGAATTTTTTTTTGATCCTTTAATTTTTTCCGCTAGTGTATTTAAAAATGTTCTTTTATAATTCTGTTTTGATTTAAATTTAAATTAATAGCATATTATAAATTACAATATATTGGCCACTTCTGGTCTAAATGGTCGCATTAGCAATTTTCATGTCTCATTATCTCGAACAAAAATCTCGCCCAAGACATTTTACCATACAGCGTGAGTTTTTCGAGAGTTGCCATTTTTATTAGAGTCAAACCGTTGATTTAATCGAAAAATTCTTTAAATAAGAGTTGTAGATATCGACGGGGGCAACCGAATGTTATAGTCAGCTGCTTTATAGCTCTTACGGCTTTCGAGCATTGATACAAACTTATAGATTTTTAAATGAGACTATATGTTAATTTTTCGATAAAACTGATCTAATGCATCAGTTAAAAACATAAATGAAACAAAAAAATTTTTACCCAAGTTTATTGTTTGAATTTTTTGAATATATCAGTTAGGCGGTAAAAATAATACGCATATGCATTTGAGACTACTTGAACGAGCTGTATTCTGATCGGTTACATTTTTATTACATCAAAGAAAAGAACCGTTTTCAATATCATTCTCTGCCATACAAATGCTAGTAATTCAGATTTTGAAGTATAATTGTCAGGTACAGAATGATCATATAGATGATGCATTATAAAATCAAATTACTTTAAAATATTAGTATTTAAAATAATTTAAAAATAATTTCAAGTTATTCATTAATTTACTAGAAAATTTTTTTTTATTTATAGAACAGCAGACGGCAGTAAAATACATGTACACAACCAATGCACAACAAAGTGATATTGGCGTTTCTTAACAATAGCAAAGTGAGGTTAACTGGAAACGAAAATATTATTAATAAATATACTCCAATTATGTAAAAATATTTAAAAATCGATAGTATTTTCCTTTTATTAAAAAACAAATTAAACAGGAGAAGTTTTTTCACAAAAAGCTTTCCATTTCCTTTGAAAATACTACAAAAATATATTTAGACGTCTATGTGTCTATGAAACAGTGACTTTTCAGAAAAATAATTTTTTTTATTTTTCAATGAATTAAAACTGAAATTTTATTTCCCTGTTGTACTTAGTTATCATTTTTGTATGATAATTTAATCTATTTAATAATTTTAATTTCCAATGGAAAACGTAATAATCGTTTAATTTTCCGTTACTACATTGATTGAAGTGGCAGCCATATTGAGCTAATATCTTTTTAAATTACGTAAAATCCTCATCGTTTGCAAACACTTGAGTACGAAATTTAAAAGTGTCATTTTCAAAACGTAATTACTCAAAAATATGAGTTAAAACAATGAAACTTTGAGTGTTACTGGTAGTTTTGAATCATAAACAAATTTTTGAAAAACTTTTAAACATACGTTTTCATTCAAAAAACAATAAGTTAGCATCATAGCTCGAAAATCATAAGAGCTATAAAGCTCCTGACTATAGCAATCAGTTGCCCCCGTCGATATCTATAACTCTTATTTGAACAATTGTTCGTTTAAATGAACGGTTTTGCTGTAATCAGAATGGCAACTCTCGAAAAACTCACGCTGTATCACACGAGTGTCATGTATATTGAGATACAACAATTAGGCGTAACAACGTTTAAAGAATTAAAATCAATCCCTAGTATATGTGTTGACTGTAAAGTTAATTAATTTGGTAATAATAATATAATAAATTAATCTATAGTATTTTTAAATTTTTATTTTGACTGTATCACATTCCCTATTTCCTATATTTTCAAATTGTATATTTATACGCTATTAAATCAATGCGGCAACGTTCAATCAATAACGCATAATAAAAGTTAGTTATCTCAGATATTTAATAACATCTAAGATAATTAAAATCATCTGATATTTTATTCAAATCAAATTTTCTCAAAACTATCATTTCTGAGATAATCTCACGTATCTCAGATGTGACACGGCAGAGTAGCCACAATAATACATTATTTTGAACTGATTGTGAGAAATTAATTAAATTTTTCACTGACACGACACGATATAAAATATTATGATTTACTTCATTTATGAATTTAATATTAAATATTTTCCACCACTGGCAACTGATGTGTACTAAGCTATATAAGTAAGTCTCTGCATCTTTTTTATTTTATGAAATTTTAAGTTAAAATTACAGTCAAGTCTCCTATAACGCGGTCTCCAAAGGAAGCGATTTTCGTACAAGAAAATTTCAACAGCTCAAATGACTTGAAAAAATTGTCTATAGCAGCACTTATTCGATGTATGTTATTAAGTTTTCGAAGGGCTTCTGAAGTCAGTCTATCGTAAAATGTGCCTATTTTTTATTATGTTTGTTTATAAATCGTCGCCTTCCAGGCAAAATTTACGATATTGAAAAGTATTCTTTTCGTCATTCCAGGCATAAGGTCGTATTTCATTTTTAGTGATTTTTTAGGCGAGTAGAAAAACAAGAACTACTGCTTATTACATTTTGTTTTATAAATTTGAACCTATGGTACCAATGTATTCACAGACTAATATTCTTCAAGTGTCTATATTCCGTTTACGATTTACAAAATAAAATGTAACAGTAGTTCTTGTTTTTCTGCTCTCCTAAATAAATTACTAACAATGAGATACGACCTTATGCCTGGAAGGCGACGATTAATGATACTTTTTATTACCGAAAATTTTGATCGTAATTATCTCATAAACCGTCTGTCGTAGTGAAAAAATAACAAAATTTTTGAAGGCTTAAGCGAAGTACGTTGTATGTATTCCAAACGTATTGCGAATATTAAAACCAATTTTTCGTTATCGAAAATTATCTACACCGAGTTAATTTTAATAAGTTGATTATAATTGACAAGGAATGTTACGGAAGTGTTACCCTGCGATTTCGTTCATTTTAAGATATACTGTAGTACATTACAAAGTAACAAACATATTTTAATTGTACGTGCCCAATCCCATATATAGGAGGTAAAACAGCCCTTCAAAAATTTATTAAAAAATCATATTTTGGTATTTTTCTCATACTAACCCTTAAGCAATTTTGATGAAAAGTGGTCAAAAGATTTAGACTGAGGTTACATTACTATAGAATTTTTCCCACTGGCGTCACTTAATTTTTAAGGGGTTAAACACCCCTAAGAGTGGGTTTATTAAACATTTTTTAGGGAAATCATAGCTCAAATTCTTTAAAATTCTGTAAAACGGTTACAAGTTATTAGTTAATAAATAATACGTGTTACCCACTGTAATGGCACGGCGTAACACGGGGGTTATGGGGGGCTGTATATAAGAATGGAATTTTTAACAAAATTTAAATATTTAGGATTTTCCCTATTATAAAATTTATAAAATATAGGAAAAAACAAGTTAACTCTGATAATTCCTGGACTTGAAATAGATAGTTTTGAAACATTAAAGTAGCTTTATGAGAAAAACTCTAGGATTGCAGTTTGTAATTAAGTGTCATGTATTATGAAAATCAGAAATAGTGGAAGAAAATACAAGTAAAAAGATATATTAAATTTCGAGATGTTGATAAAAGAGTATTTTTAGCCAAATGCCGGTAAAAAAAGTGTTCTTTTTGTAAATTAGTGGAGTGGACATTTTTCGAGTACTTACCATTAACGAATTAAAACCAACCGACAAAGAAATAACAGTCATGATAATACCTAAAAGGACTACGGGGGGATACAACCACTAGATATATATGGATTCCGAATATGAAAGAATTTCATCAAGCGGTTTTCCGATAGCATAATGCTAGTTAATTACAATATCAATCTCCATTCTCGTAACAACGTAATAAGGTTCCAGTCATTGATTCTTAACTAATTTTCTTCTCCTCTATATCAAAACTTTTCTGTTATTCATGGTACAAAAGCCATACATAAAAAAGACCAGAAAAATTTGAAAATTCAGTTTCATTTGCTCTCTAAATGTTCCTCAAATGCGAAATTGAGGGTTGTGAAAAATTATCTTTTATAAGATGTTTTTGGTGCAAGAAATCGCTCTAATTAAAACACTTCTTTGAAGAATATCATTACCGCGAAAATTATCATTCATAGTTCTAATTAATATTTTTTTAATATCTGTATAAAATGATATAATGACATTGCAAAATACAATCATATTGAAGCACATTAACGTCTGTTTGCTGTACCACTATTCAACATCTACTCAAAATAATTTATTAAAATGTAATTTATATTTTTACTTGTATTTTCTTCCACTATTTTATAATAGCTGACATTTAATTTCAAACTGCAATCCTAATTTTTTCCCGTAAAGCTACTTTAATGTTTCAAAACTATCTAATTCAAGTCAAGGAATTAACAACTAACTGGATTTTTCCTATATTTTATAAATTTTATAATGGGGGAAATCCTAAATATTTAATTTTTGTTAAAAATTTCGTTCTTATATACAGCTCCACATAACCCCCCATTTTCGCCGCACCGTTACAGTGGTTAACACGAATTATTTATAAACTAATAACTTGTAGCATTTGTACAGAATTTTAAAGAATTTGAGTTATGATCTCCCTAAAAATTTTTTAATAAACCCACTCTTAGGGGTGCTTTTTAGAAATTAAGTGACCCCAATGAAAAAAGTTCCATAGTAACGTAACCTCGGTCTAAATCGTTTGACCACTTTTCATCAAAATCGCTTAAGGGCTAGTATGAGAAAAATACCAGAATATGATTTTTCAGCAAAGGGTTTGGAACCATTATCATAGGTGAATTTGCCCAAGAAATGAAATTCAACGATATGTATGCAATTGTGTAGCTTAGTGAAAGAGTAAACCAAACGTATAAATTTTTTCTCAATATCTTTAAATTTCGCCGAGCTATAATACCAAATACGAAAAAATAGTGGTCTTATTCAAACTTTTTTTTTCTCGTAAATTATCATATGTAGATAAACAATGAAACAAAATCCATATTGTTTGCTATGTCCAGTTTATTATATATTTTTTCCATTTAAAATGGGCATTAAATACCCTTTATAAAATATGAAAAAAAAAAAATCATTCGATTTTTTTAGCTACTTGTACAAGAATGACCACTTTCTTATTACTGCTAAAAATGTTAATTGGATTTACTTGCGAAATAATTGTAGAATTGAAAAGTATGTTAAAAGCAATGAAAAAAGTTAGTTATTGGTTCGTAACTGATTATTTTTTAAAACTCCTATGTAGAATGAGTCTACATTTTGAACATAAAACATATTAGGTTCCTTATGCCTACTCTCAATTCTCGCTAAGTGGACCGAGTACGAGAGTGTAGAAGATCACTTCATGGTTCTTCGTGGCTGGTGTTGTAACGGTATTCGGACTTCAGCCAACTTTAGCGATTACTTCGTCGAGGAACTTCGATCGAGAGTGTAGAGCAGGCATCAGATTCTCATGTAATAAAAAATAAACATTCAATGATTCATTTATGCATTCAAAATATTTCTTAAAAACATAATTCAAAAACAAGTAGGTACATTTCAACAAACCTGACTTTGCCGCTTCAAGGTCACTTTTTCTTTAAATTAAGTACTATCTCACTTCTTTGAGAATGCATTTTTAATGACCTTGAAGCGGCAAAGTCAGATTTGTTGACCTGTACATGCACATACACATACCATGAACATCACCGAATATATATGTTTTTATTTTTTTTCAATATGTTCCACCCGTTTGACAAAAATGAAATTCAGGGGGATGAGAGAAGTGCTTGCGAGCTTTTTTTTGTAGTAATAAGAAAGTGGTCACTCTTGTACAAGCAGCTAAAAAAATCGAATGATTTTTTTTTTTCATATTTTATAAAGGGTATTTAATGTCCATTTTAAATGGAAAAATATATAATAAAGTACTGGACATAGCATACAATATGAATTTTGTTTCATCGTTTTATCTATAATAGTTTACGAGAAAAAAAGTTTGAATAAGACCACTATTTTTTGGTATTAGTATTTAAGGGTAACACTTCCGTAACATTCCTTGTGAGTAATTTACGCTCCACTAGTCCTATTGATCTTGTCAGCAATAGAATGCTTTTTCTTACTTTTCGTTACTTTTCGTAATCGTAAACTTTTGATTGTAAAGATCTCGTAAACGGTAGATTAAAAATAACGACATTTTTGAAGGCTTAAACGAAACAAGTTGTAGGTATTCCTACTTTTCGTTATCGAAAATTATCGATACCACGTAACTTATCATGAATTGGTTATAAATGGTTAATTTAGGCTCTGTGAATCCCATTGGTATGGTCAATAATAGTACAGTTTTTTTTTTAAAAAAAACTACTTTTCGTTAACTTTTGTTATCGAAAACTTTGAGTGTCGTAGCAAAAAAATAACGAAATTTTTGAAGGATTAAGCAGAGCAAGTTGCGGATATTCAAAAAATATTGGGACTATCAAAATATAGTTTTCATTATCAAAAATTATCGATATCGAAAATAACGATATTTTTTAAACTTAAATATGTCAAATTCTACCTATTCGTTATCATTTCTATTATAGCATTCGATTAATTAAAACGGTATCAATCACAACTTGATACCATGACAATATAGTTTTATATACATTGGTATGATTTATGTACAATTTATTATTTTATTTTTGATTTTTCATATAACGCGGTGTGATTGACTTAATTTGTATTTCTTCCCAATCTCCATATAACGCGGCATAATTTTTTTTTTTTATTTTTGTGATTTTTACAATGTGGTCTGCATAGAACGAACTTCTGACATCAATTAATTCTCTCTCCTATACCGCAAATTCCATATAACGCGGTAGGAATTAACTGCGCTAAACCAGGGTCCGTTTCATAAGAAGCGGAAGGGATGAAAATGGGGGTAAATTTTCTTGTAAAGCCTGTATGATTCAATGTACCTAATTTTCACTATCATAAATAGAAAGGGCATAAAAAATTAGGGGATACGGGTTTTTGCATTTTTACGAAATATGTGTGGTATTCAAAACATATAAGGAAGAAAAACAGGGTAGATTATATTGCATTATTATTGAATGAAAATAGTTTCTATAATTTTTTATTTTTATGTTTATTTCATCATGATAATATAAATTTTTACTTTCTGATAATGATTTATGTATTTTTCAGTACTTACTTAAATGGTAATTTAGCCATGAGTATATTTGGTTGCTCATATATTTTTTATACCTATTTCTACAAAAGTTCTCTGGTCTACCTGCGTTAATGAATGCTCGATAAAAAATAGTAATCTCTTTCGTTTAATTTTCAGGTGCTTTGTAATAACTTTGTGATTTGGGAAACCAACAAAGCATACAAAAAAGAATAAGAAAAGTAGTTTCACTGTTGAAAAAAAAATAAACCGCATTTATTTGATTAAAAAAGAATTCGTAAGAAGATAAAGGCAGTTGATTTGTTGAACAAAATAGGTTACAGCTTCTTGTCGAGTGTTCATTAACGGAGTTATCAGATATACTCATGGCTAAATTATCAGTTAAGTAAGTACTGAAAAATACATGAATCATTATCGGAATGTAAAAATTTACATTTTTATGATGAAACCAACATAAAAATATAGAACGTATTTGCAGCCAGTAATAATTTCAATATAATCTATCCTTATTTTTTTTCCTTATAGATTTTGGATACCACACATATTTCAGAAAAACGCAAAAACCCATATACCCTAATTTTTTGTATTCTTTCTATTTATGATGATAGAAATTTGATACATTGAATCACTCAAGCTGTACAAAGAAATTTACCTTCATTTTTACGCCTCCAGCCCCTCTTATGAACCCGGCCCATAAGTTTTCGTATCTATTCGAATCTATCTATACGAAACACACTATCAGTCTGCCAACTAGAATTCAAATGGTTCAGTTAGCTGTTTGGGTAATTGTTTGTAAAATTAAATAAAATTGAGTACACTGTGGGTTTAAATCCCTTACATACATAAGTCAAAGTTGTCTACCAAAACTTAACACGCAGTCTATCATAACCTATAACGACCAAATTCTCAACTGGTACACTATTTTGACAGCTAATACACTTTATATGGAATTGTCGACGTCGCACACAGGTGAAATTTTCTTAAAATTGGCTAATGAAGTGTGTTTATGCCTGTATTGCATTAGTTGCTTTAACTTGTCTAAAATAATAATTTAAGGCGGTATTCCTATGTGACGCGTAGAATTTTAAGCCTATTTCAGGATTTTTTTCTATATCAAAATAAAACACAATCTTTGTAGTTTCTTTATGTTTCAATTTCCACCTTAGAATGTACGAGAAATTTTTTCTTATTCAATTTTACAATGTTTTGTTTGTTTTTCAGGGTAAAAGTGAACTCCTCAAAAAAAAAAAAAAAAAAAAAATGAGTGCGTGGTGGGCAGTGTATCGCCATTTGTAACGACCTAAAATAAAAAAAAACAACTTTATTCTTGTTTTACAAAGTTGTCCATATCGTCCGAACTAGGTTCAAATATTTATATTAATAAATAAATAAATGTAATGGAGTCGGACAACCACCAAATTTTAGTGAATAAGGAACTGTTTCCCCCCTCAAATTTTTTTCTTATAGCATGTTAATTACGTCGAAGACTATAAGAAATGAACATTTTCTACCACTTGCAACCGCCGCTACGAAAGTTATCGGCCATTTTATGAAAAATCGACCATTTTAGTCGTACTTTCTAAATATAGATGAATATATCTCGGTATGTGTAGCTCTAAAAAAATGAAAAAAAATTGAGGCTATTCACTACGATATAGTCTACGAGAGGTTACAGTATGAAATTTTTATCTGCACACATAACCTTAAAAAAAATAAAAACTGGAGATACTGCTAAATTTTGGTTTTTTGGTTTTAACTTCGGATGTTTTACGTCAAATTTGATGAAATTTTCGAAAAATGTACTTTATAACATGGACAATAACTGATTAAAATTTCAAATCAAAATGTCTAACATAAACCCTAAAAATTGACGTCGAAATTGAAAATTGACTGGCCAATGATTTTTGTGCATTGTATCGTACGAGGTTATTTTTTTTCTTAAATTGTAGGTTTTTGTATGCACTTTATGATGGTGAACAAGAAAAAATTTTTAAGCTTGAAAGAAAGTGAAAAATATCGATTAGAAATTCAAAATTGTCGGCAATGAACAGTATTTGAAAAATAATTTAAATCAAGTAAACTGCCATAATTTAAATATGAGTTGTAATAATTTGTCCCATACAAGGGTTACAAGCTTTCATATGAGGATTACACGAATCGAACCCGATTAAGAAACCAAGTTTGGAGACATTAAGGTTCAGTTGTTTTCAAAAATACACAACATCAAGAGTATATATGTTGCAAGCTTCTATCCACCTCACAAGCTGGGGCCCCCCTCAAAAATATTCACTTCAGCACTGTTAGGGATCAATGTACTCCGTTCCCTGATACTTATCGACATCAGCTACATTTGATTCATAGAATAACCTTTCCGCTTCTTCGTAAGACTCATTTTTTTAGAGCGCTAACACTATATACTATTCGCTATACGCTCTTCTATATGCTATAACTTCGTAAGTAATTTGAATTTCGGTCTACAATTTTCACAGTACACTCTCAATGTGTTTTACTTAAAATTTATGTTAAAAGAAATTCGAAATTTTGAAACGTCACATGGGAATACCGCCTTAAATGTGTATTATGAAAAATAAGGATTTATTGATACTATATTCATACTAAAATAAAAATACTCCTGTCACAGCATCTGCACAAAATAGCGAATTTCCAAATATTGGGCACTGGCGGATCTCATCTAAGACCTGTACCGTCAGTTGGGGCGAATGTAGACGATTTTTTCAGTTTTTTGGCAATAAATTGTTTAGAGTTTATCTAAAAAATTCTAAAAAAATAATTTAAATGCTTTAATATCACGAGCATATAGGGCAGTAATAAAAATATCAAAATTAGTACTGCAACATTTTTTTTTTTGGTTCTATAGTGTCTAGATTCGCCCCTATGTGTGGGGCGAATCGAGACAGTGCTTTATTTGCAATATAAATCATATTCAGTCATGCACATGGGTAAAATCGGACATAAAAAGATAAAAATAGCTGAATTTCCAATCTGAAAATTCGCTAAACTAAATGCACTGCATCAGCGAATGACTTTTGACGGGTGGAAAAAAACATTTTGGATTTAAATGAATTTTATTTCGATTTGCCTTTGAGTCTATCATGCAAGGTCGATTTGAGAACATGGAAATATTCAGCAGCTTGTCTGAGCGCTTTTCTTTTATTTTTAATATCGGAAATCAGGGGCGCAACAACTACATATCTACAGGGGGTCCAACAAAAATTTAAATTATCAAATTTTTTGATAACGCCGTTCTCCGATAACAATGGAAAATGTTGTAATAAAATGTCGTCTCCGAAAATTTGATTTTCAAATAAAAAATATTAGTAAACCACTAAAAATTTTACTTTTTAATATAAATAAAATAAATTGAAGGAAAATTTCCAGGTAATTTTAGGGGGTCCGGACCCCTTGGACCTCCCCGGTTGTTGCGCCTCTGTCGAAAAGAGCCCATTTAATGTTATCTAGACTACACTTTATGTAGTTTATACCCACTTTCTTTTTATACTGACGCAACATGGTATATGAATTTGCCTCACCTATAGACACTTTTTTGTTAATCAATTTATAAAAAAAAACTTAAGCACAATAGAGCTTTCATTTTTGGTACATATATTCATATATTGTCAAAAAACGTTTTCAAAAAATTTTGTTTCCAGTTCTTACTTTATATATATATATATATATATATATATATATATATATATATATATATATATATATATATATGTTTTTTTTTGTACAGCAGTTTCTTTACAAGATTTCAAAAGGCGCGTTATTTTAAACGCGCCTAAAAATTATAAGCAATGTGCCTGTAAAATAACAAAATACAAAGATGTCACATTCACCGCTTTTCTTTGATGACTAACTCATAACTGACAAAATTCAGCAGCATAAATTGATCTATGACCTTGTGCGTTCATAACACTGACGAAGAAATATCGAGAGGCAGCTCTGTCTAGATTCGTCCTTATTGTCTCGGTTCGCCCCAACTGATGGTACCCATTTAAAATAGTTTAGCTTTTTAAGAGTAAAAGAATTTTTAAAATCGGCTGGGTAATTTATTATTGGTATTTTTGGGACCCAGGAACCCGAACGGATTTTGTGCAACACAGTTGTATGCATCTAAACTAATTCAGTTTTCTAGCAGTGAGAAAATTTTCAGAATCGGTTCGGCAGCTTATTTCTGGCGTTTCCGGATCTGCAAGATCCCGGTGGACCTCATTAAAAAATCAGCTCGACCGTATATCCTGGGCGGACCTTACGTAATATAATCTATATATATATATATATATATATATATATATATATATATATATATATATATATATATATATATATATATATTGTGACATGTTCCACTAATTTAGTAATAAATAATAAGACTTAAGCCCCTAATTTGAAGTGGGAAGTTTTAAATTTTTTTGAATTGAAAAATGTATGCCTCACGACATGCAAGAACATACCCACTGTATGCGATGCAATACGCACGAACACACCCAGTACACACATGCGATATGAAATTGTATGTGCATAGTGATTTAATAGTACCGTGGTGATGAATTAGTTCATACGTTCCTGCAATTCAACATCTTCAAGTTACTAAGTTTCGTTTCATCATTTTTCTAGTGAAAATTTTCCACGTGTTACGTTATACCTATTTGTTTTAACCGGTTCTAATTGTTTTAAAACCTGGGAACCTTCCGTGCAATTATATAACGAACTAATTTAGCTTAGTGAGTCAAAATTTTTGTATTTAGAACCTCCGGATATTTTTATGTCATGAATTTTCTTGTTTCTTCAATTTATTTAGCCAAAATTTGATACTAAGCGCTTGTCACGTTTTTTTTAATAGGTTAATACGATTAAATTTTTTTGTAATGAACTTGTGTGTAAATTAGTCCACCTGCACGTTAAAGGGTCTAGCAGACTTACCATATGAAAATTTCACTGACGTCATTGGACATAGTTTAACCTTTTAAATATTGTTTGTTTGCCAAAAGTACTGATACCCGTGATTTTAAATTTCTGCTCACACTTATACGGGAAATATGGGGGTAACAACCCCTAACGATATTTTCTTTTTTCTCAGGAACTATGATAGATATTTGAGTGAATCGAACGCCAAAAAATAGATATCAATCAGCTCTTTATTTAGCATTTTTTTTTTTTTTTATTATATATTATGATTAATTTTCAGAAGTTTAAAACACTATATTTTTTATTTAAGGGTGGTTCTTTATATGAACCACTGGAGATACACCAACCAAATAAATATCATATAATAATCTGAAAGTCTGCTCTAACATATTATAAATACGAAAGTTTGCATTTGGTGGAACATGGTTAAAAATAGCAGCGAATATAATATGTAATTGATATTATATTTTTATCACCTTATTACATCTAATATATCTAAATTATACATATGGGGCATTCTTTCTGATCGGGAGACACCATGCTGTCCAAAATTGGTGTTACTTAAAATAGGTCTACAATAACTCGAATTAAAGATTATGAACCCTACTTTTCAAACATGAGTGGCAAAATTGACCTTAGACAATAGTATCTTCAATATGACAGCTGGAAAATATAAACGCATTTTTTTTGCGGACAATAAACGTTCTGTAACGTTTTAAAAACTTTGTCATAAAACTTTTTTTAGTTAAAAATATAAAGTTTTGCTTAACGTTTTGAGGACAATTTAAAAATATATACAGGCTGATCCATTTATCGAAAAATAATATATAGAAAAGTATATATCGAAAAATAAGCTTGTAGGGAAACTTTGCCTGACAAAAAAATAATATTTCTCTAGAGGGTATCTCTCTGTCCCAAAATAAGCCCTCCTGCCCCTTGTGAGGGGCAGCGGGGGGCATTTTTGAAATCTAAAATAGAAACCCCCATTTTTTATTGCAGGTTCGGAGTTTACAGGACAAAATACCCACCTTTTATACGAAACATTTTTTTCTATTCGTGACCGATGACGCTGTAATTTTATGTACTTATAATTTTATATACTTATGTAAGTTTATATACTTGCATATAAATAAACTTATTTTTATTTAAAATTATAATCCCATATTTTAAGACAGAAAGATGCCCTCTAGAGAAATATTATTTTTTTGTGAGGCGAAGCTTTTCTACAAGCTTATTTTTCGATATATACAAAATTCCAGGTTAAATGGATCAGCCTGTATATATTTTTAAATTGTCCTCAAAACGTTAAGCAAAACTTTATATTTTTAACTAAAAAAAGTTTTATAAAAAAGTTTTTAAAACGTTACAGAACGTTTATTGTCCGCAAAAAAATACGTTTATACTTTATACGTTTATACCAGCCGTCATATTGAAGGCACTATTGTGTAAGGTAAATTTTGCCACTCATTTGAAAAGTGTGTGCCAAAGCTTCGTGCTATTAGAAATAAAATCGTGGGTGAGGCCAACGAAGTGCTCAACATGTATGGCACACCTATTGACTGGTCTTCTATTAAACAAAATTTAATATCACACTACTCTGATAATAGTAGTGAAACAAGTTTAATAAAAGATCTTCATAGTATGAAACAACAAAATTTAACTATCGAACAATTTTACCGAAATGTTATTGAAATTTTTTCAACATTAACAAATCATGTACAGATTCAGGAAAGTGACGCATCTGTTATCAGAGCTAAAAATAAATTATATAGTGAAATGTGTCTTAATGTGTTCTTAACTGGCTTAAAAGAACCGCTTGGATCAGTTTTTCGTGCTAGGGTACCCATATCATCACGGGGAGGTTTACTTGAGATGGACCCAAAATTATGTATTTTTCTGGATTTTTTTTCTCAAAGACGGAAGCAAATATAAATTTCAAATTTTGTACACATATTTATTAAGTATTAAAACATACAAGAAAAATTTTTTCAAGGAAAAATATAAAAAATTTTCCATTTTGTAGATAGCGCAGTGCGACGATCCGAAAATCTGATGCCTTGTTGGTGGACATCATAGCGCCGGTAACAAACCACTGAAATCAAAAAACAAAAAAGATTTATAAAATATATGAACAGTATCAGCACCTATACCTATAATATCAATAAATTGCTTAAAGAAAAAGAAATAGTGAATGTGTGAACTTTTGATTATGATTTTTGTCTTATTTTTCGCTCTTTAAAATTAAAAATAAAAAAAAATATTGAAAGTGTACCGTACTTAGGTAGAGGCGCCGAAGAATTGAATTATCTTTAAAATAAAAAATTAAAAGACAGTTTAAATTACCTTTTGACTAATCAGCGATTCCAGGTCCATAGATCTTATTCTCCATCATTTTGCTAGCCTGTTCTTTTTTTTTTAAAGATGATGCTGTTTTTGCGTAGTCTGTAACGCTATTCTCCGACGCCGTAATACGCTTAGCATCCGCGTTTTGCGCGTAGTTACTAGCTTCTAATCCAATTGAAATATTTAAAAGTCGCATAATTTGTAACAAGTAAATAGAACCTTCGTTAAATAAGCTGGTAGCTGTGTAAGTGGCTATTTCTACAGTTTTAGAGGCACAATGTAGATGTTTTGATGCAAGTTTCCAAACACAAGCATTGACAGACTCATTACAGTTTTGCGTATTTCCACCTGTACACCGTTCTAACAGCTTATCTGTAGATAAAGCTTCAAAAACAGGCTTAATAGCATCTTGAACATTTTTACAAAGTGGAAGTTTGTGCTTAAATGACTTTAGATTGTTGTAAGCTTCAGCCACGTGCCACTTTCTTTTTTCATTGCTTTTGAAGAATCTGAATTTATTCTGATTGCTAATCCGTAGTATACTGTCAAATTAGAGATAACTTTATCAGTTAATTTGCCAGCACCTTTACCACCAAGGCCTTTTGTAGACTTTTTTACTGCTCTAAGTCTCGTCCCCATTCGCTTTTGCACATGGCCTACACATTCTTTTTTTTCACTTGATGGTCATCGTAGGGATTGAGATCTTGAGTTGTTTAAAAGTTTTTGTATCGCCATCACCGATATAATATTCATACTTCGGTGGAGCGTAAAAACATTTATTTAATTGCGTCTACCTCCATTCTTCCGGCGATGCCCCGGTGGTTCGCACTACACTGATCGTTGTGACTTTCTTTCCATTGCTCGTACTCATTTGTACCTTTGCGAGATTTCCAATTGGCACACACTTGACAATATGCAGATTTAATTACAACGTCTAACACTTTTTTTTGTATACTTTCCGATAAGTGTAGATATGCCAAAAAGAGCATTAAGTGGAATTTCTTCTTTTATTGTTTTTTTTTTTTTGGATGTTTTTAAAAACGGCTTGCGAAGCAGTATGTAAGTTATTTATAAAACTATAATACATAGTTGTACTGAAAGATGCTGTCATATCTAGCAAATCACAGAATAGCTTGAGACTTTGATATCCTGCTCCCAGCATTCGCAAAGCAAGTATTAAACGTCGATTTATGTCTGGACTACGATTATTAACTGGACTTGAATTGCACGTACGAATTACACAGGAACATTCAGCCACTAATTTAAAAGCAACTCCTGCTCTACAAGTTTTAGAGAATTTTATGTGACAATTGCAAGATTTACACTGAACAAACTCACTGATGAAATTCAAAATAGTAAAAAAGTGTAAAATAACATAATAGGAGTTCAAGTCAATTGTTATTTCTTCGTAATTTGCAGTTTTAAATTTCTTTGCAGATGTACTAACGAATTCGGTATCGCACTCTACACTAAACTGATTACCTTGAAATTTTTTTTGTCTTTTCTTTTATTTCTCGGTGTAACACTTCTCGAACCTTTTTTCCTAATGTAGGCATTTTTTCGCTAAATTAACAACAAAACAAGTTAATCAATACGCCACGTGTGTTGTAATGACTCTACGCGCTACTCACTATACCAAAACGTTACAAGTGCATAAGACGAGTACACTTTCATCCATTTGATGGTTTGAGAGACTAGTATGATACCTGGCTGCTACTTTACAACTACACTGACCACAAAATATATATAAAGGCGTGTATTTTCAAAATTTTGTAGGCAATACTCATTATCGCGTGACTTACGTTTTTTAAGTTTTATTTTATAAACAACTAGATTCGGTTAATGTGCAATAATTTTGTTTTTAAATTACATTCAACAAAATCACTTTGGGAACATATTCTACACATAATTTGCTATCAATATCTGCAAAAAAAATCGATTTTTTTTTTACCGAATCTCAAGTAAACCTCCTCTTAAAGGATGCATTTGATTATTGCATAAAAGAACAAAACATTTATTATACACGAATTTCAACCACCATTTAAACTTAGACCAACCACATTTCAACCCCAAGCATTTCCAGAATACACATCACATCAACCCCCACAACTAAGAAATCATCAACCACAATTCCGAACCCCTCATCAACAGTACAATCAATTTATACCACCACAAAATTCTTTTAATAAACCTCAACCATCTACATCTAAACCTACACCAATGGACATAGGTAGCAACCAAATTAGTATTCACGCACACAGATCACAACAACAACCTAGAATAGGAAATAATTTCTTTCAATCAAATAGTCAACCCGCATTCATTAGTCGCGAATTACATAACGTAGAACAACCTCAAATCTACTTAGATCAGTTTGTTGAATACGAAACTGAGCAAACTTTAGACAATACTGTAGACGACACCGATAATGAACATTTTGACATTGCATATGAAACGGACAATAAGGATTTTCATTGCGACTACCAGAATCAACAGGATACATAGATTTAAACACACACGGTACAACCCTTCCTTATATCCATATATCAACTCCAGAAAACAAACCCTTAAAATTCCTTATCGACACTGGAAGTTCTAATTCCTTTATAAATCCCGAATATGTCTACCCTAACGATATTAAACCTATCCCAACATTAGAAATTAAAACTGTATTAGGTTCACATAAAATTAATAAAAAAGCAACATTACCGATTTTTATCGAATTTAACCAACCCGGTAAATTTGACTTTTTACTTTTCAAATTTCATAATTATTTCGATGGACTATTAGGACTAGACGCTTTAAACACATTACACGCAAAAATTGAGATACATAACAAAACATTAAACACACTAAATTCAACAAACAGACTTTTATTCAAACCTAATTTTACATCAGGCAAATACACAATTCAACCGAAAACACAACAACTGATACGATTACCAGTAGATGTTCAACAAGAAGATGTTTTGTCAAAAAACATTTATATTGGAGAAAAATTCCTGATACCTGAAGGAATTTATTCTGCTGATAATTGGTACATAACAGCCCCTGTTGTAAATTTACCGGGCCTTACACAAACTTTTTACGTAGAACAACCAATACGAGTCGAACTACTTACACACGAGACATTGACTTTAATTCACACCAAATTACTTCACCCGATCCTAACTTACCATCTACTAAAAATTTAATTCGTGTTGATAATTTGAATAGTGAAGAAAAACATGCAATCATAAAAGTTTGCAAACAATTTGAAGATGTCTTCTTCAAAAAAGGCCAAGATCTACCTTTCACTAATCAGATCAAAGATGAAATTAAGACAAAAGACGACGTCCCCAATTTATACAAAATCCTATCGTTATCCCTATATCCAGAAAGAAGAGGTAAAAGCTCAAATTAACAAACTACTTGGGTAAGTAGTAAGGTATTATACGACCAAGTTACTCTCCCTGATCTTCTCCTATATGGATAGTTCTCAAAAAATTAAACGCTAGTGGATGACAAAAATGGAGACTTGTCGTTGACTACAGAAAACTAAACCAAAAGACGATTGACGATTGACGACAAGTACCGTTTACCTAACATTTCGGACATTTTAGATAGACTAGGCAAATGCATGTATTTCTCTACACTAGATTTAGCTAGTGGATTTAATCATCAGATAGATGTATATCCAAAAGATATACGACCAAGTTACTTTCCCTGGTCTTCTCCTATATGGATAGTTCTCAAAAAATTAAACGCTAGTGGACGACAAAAATGGAGACTTGTCGTTGACTACAGAAAACTAAACGAAAAGACGATTGACGATTGACGACAAGTACCCTTTACCTAACATTTCGGACATTTTAGATAAACTAGGCAAATGCATATATTTCTCTACACTAGATTTAGCTAGTGGATTTAATCATCAGATAGAAGTATATCCAAAAGACATTGAGAATACAGCTTTCACTGTCGAGCGTGGCCACTGAAATTTTGTAAGAATGCCCTTTGGATTAAAAAAAGCCCCTGCGACCTTTAAAGGGTCATGGACATAGAGCGGATGAAATATTTTTTCACAGGACCGGCTTAACATTTTTTAGTATAGTACTGTTAGACTGCTTATATTTATGTATGAGTCTGCCAGAGCAAATAATGTTTCTATACATACAAACATACATAAACTGATAAAATTGAATTGAATTAAAATATATTTTAGAAAATATTACTAGTTTTATTTAAAAAATTTTTATGCAAAACTATTATATCCTGCCATCCTGGTGATGAACAAACTACATAATATGCACAAATAAAAGTATATTAAGAAAAAAATATATAAAGTAGACATATGTACCTATGTGTTATCTAATAAAATATTTATTTCTTTTTTGTTGACTAATAACTTCTTACCTTTGAGCATTGAATAAATATGTAGAGGGAATACACATGTACATGAAAATGAAGTCAAAAAAGTGACTAAAGTGTTGACGAATGTGGGTGATTAAACAAGATGGGCTTTAAAATTTTTTTATATTTAAGGATATTATTTTTGTTGGTATAAATATTGTTAGAATATTTATTAATAAATAGTCTCAAATTACAACAAAAATTACATACAAATTAAAAAATATTCAATACTATCGACACTTTGTAGGTTATAAAAGGTGTTAACCAATATGACGCTTTTGCTTCAAAAAAATTTGTACTTCGCCTATACAAATATTCTAATATTAATGATACGTACCATGTCAAATTTATTTTTTGTTTATGTTTTTGAATGAAATGGACGGCTAGATTAGACTAGATTATGTGTATATCAATTTATGTGTGTATTGTACCCACGTTTTACCTGTGTACAACAATTAAAAGTTTTAAAAAATTGTAAGCAAGGTACACATGTTAAATTTTAAAAAGCTAAACAGAGATAAAGAGTTTGTTTATCAATTCATACTCAAAAAAAAAACCGGCGATGGGAAAGGACACGTTTTGTTTTTCATATACACGCTTAACTAGTTAAACAAACAAATATTGCAAAACTTTAATTCAATAAAATTAGGGGCCCTTTTTTATTTTTGATATAAATCTCACATAATAAAATTTTCAAAAATAGTTTTCGCTTCTCTGTGTTGAATTTCAATAAATTTTTAGAATTCTGTTGTTTTTGGTTTTGATATGTTCATAAGATCAATGATATTACTGATTTTATAATTTTTATATTTTAATTTTTACTTAATCCGATCTATAAAAAATTATATTATCCGCTCTATGGTCATAGATAATGTACTTAGGGAATTACAGGGAACAATTTGTTTAGTTTAGATGGACGACATAATAATATTCTCGACTTCATTACAAGAATACACTGAAAATCTCTCTAAAATATTTGACAGACTTAAACAAGCGAACTTAAAAGTGCAATTAGACAAAGTGAATTCCTGCAAAAGGAAATTGCTCTCCTAGGATACATAATTTTGGACCAAGGAATTAAACCAAACCCTTGTAAAATCCATTCAATCACCAACTATCCACTACCTAAAACGCAAAAACAGATCAAATCATTTTTCGGACTACTGGGCTACTATCGAAAGTTCATCAAGGACTTTGTGAAGCTCACAAAAATCATGACGAACTGTCTTAAAAAGGAGCTAATGTAAAAATCACTGCCGAATACGTAAAATGTTTCAAAATCTGTAAAACACTCTTATCAGAAGACCTCATACTCTCCTATCCCGATTTTTCCAAAGAATTCCTGTAAACAACTGACGCGAGTAACTTTTCTATTGGCGCAATCTTATCTCAAGGACCCATCGGAAGCGACAAACCAGTATGTTACGCCTCACGGACATTAACGACTACTGAACAAAACTATTCGACAATTGAAAAGGAACTTTTAGCTATTGTCTGGGCCGTCCGTTACTTTCGACCATATTTATTTGGATGAAAATTTAAAATCATTACTGACCATAAACCATTAACATGTAGTCATACAGAAGCTTCGGCTTCGGCTTCGGCCACCTTCGGCCATACATTCGGCTTCGGCCAAAAAAAGCCGAAGGTTTGGCCGAAGCCGAAGGTGACATTCTATTACACATTGCTATACCTAACTAAAATAATTTTAATACATAAACTTATTGTATGGAATAATTTGAAAAGGAAGCAATAAAAAAATAAAATAATATTTAAAACTAACAATATTGCTCTATTGTAATTCTATTTCAAATTTATAAACATCAACCAACTTAGGTATATTTTTATTGGGAAAACCAAGGTAGGTATCGTACATATTAGTACTAATTAATTTACAAAAAAATGTCAGCAAATCTGGACATTTTAGCGTCCATTCTATTCTACGATATAATTTAAAAAGGAAGTAATAAAATAATATTTATAACTAATTGTAAGTAATATTGCTATTTTAATCCTTTTCTCAAATTTGTAAACAACCGATATTTTTATTGTTAAAAGTGGGAAAACCGAGGCAGGTAACATACCTAATTAGGTAAGTTACTAAAAGGAATAGCGGCGCATATGGTAAAAGAAAAAATTGTAACATAAATACGGGTTCAGTTTATTTATCTGATAACCCACTTACTATTGACAGAAGATATAATATCTACCTAATAAATCTCTAACACTGACTGACTGACAGACAACGCACAGCTTAAACCGTTGGGTTTAGAAGAATGAAATTTTGCACAGGCGATCCCTATGTAATTTAGGTGAGCACTAAGAAAGGATTTTTGAAAATTCGTCCTCTAAGTAGGTTAAATAAGGGATAAAAATTTGTATGGAAATTCGTCATATTTGAAGTTAGAGATATATAAAAGTATGTTACTATGGCTATTAAAATAAATAATATCTTATTTAATAAATCTTTAACACTGACTAACATCCTGAGATGTTGCCGATGGTAAATCGCATCGGGTAGGTATATGGCTAGTTAAAATATTAAAATAAAAACGGTCATCATTTTTACAGAACTCAGTTTTATATCCGGCGTGTAACGCACACTACGAAGTTTGGACAATATTTTTGGTGTTCAGGGTACGCGTTACACGCCGGAAAATGCGGTATATAACAACTTATTTAAAGTATCCTTTCAAAATAATTATAACTCCATAAAATTTGTTCAAATTCCTAACTAAGCCGTTCCCCATAGAGAAAAAGGATGATCGTAACTTTGTTTACTGTTGAGTTTATAATATAAAAAAATTCGCCAAGTGCGTGTTATGTATATAACACGCACTTGGCGAATACGCAAGAATACGTATGTATTAAGTCAGAATTTCGTAATTAGTAGCTAAAATTTTTCACAATTTTCGAAAAAAATATTTCTTGCTTTTATTTAATGTTAAAATTAGCCTTTAATTTGTAAGTATGTCGGTATAATATGATTATCACAGGCCTGCAAAATTAAGGTCATAAAAAACTTTTTTAATGTTAATAGGTGATCTTTATATTTTTTTGGGTGCTAAATCCGAATTTGAATTTCATTATTTTGTATCACCCACAGTTTTGTCACATTTTGGCTATGTCAGATTTAATGAAATATGCTAATATTCTATAAGAGTAAAAAAAAATAACTTGTACAAGACAAACAGAGCTTTATTTTAACACATAAAATATATTTTTATTCCTAATACTAAGTTTTATGAAGGTTTTAAGAGTCCATGGGCTTATATTTTCTTTCTCTCTTTTCTTTGAAGCTTCGGATGTGGCTTTTTTTCTGTGTGCCGCTTGCTGACTTTCTGGGTGAAAGGACCAACAGTAATCACCCATCATCCTGGTGTTCCAACGTCCCTGATAGCGTTTTTCCATTATCTTGATATCCTGGTGGAAACGTTCTCCTTGTTCCTCACTGACAGCTCCTAAATTGGCCAGAAAATAGTTTAGCTGGCTGTTTAAAAAATGAACCTTTAAGCTCGTTAAACATCCCAAATTCTTGAAGCGTTTAAGTATATTAGATACAATGGTTATATTATAGTCTGGGTCTTTTTTGTTACCCAAAAACTTGTTAACAACTTCCTTAAAAGCCTCTTTCTCTTTCACTGTTATATGTAATTCAAACTCAGAGTCAAACATCATTTTTCTTATATCAGGGCCAATGAAGACGCCCTCTTGTAACTTTGCTTCTGATAAATGCGGGAACTTTGAGCAAAGATATTGGAATTATAAGATATTATATTCATTCTAAGATATTGGATCGCTGGCTTTCGCATATTTAGTATTATATTGATTGCATTGATTTTCTGAACTATTTTTTGAATATAAAGGTTTATGATGTAAAATGTAGGGAAATGGTGGGTGATACAGCAATTTTATTGTTATTTTCAGATTCAGCACACTAAAATCCATAAAAATATGGTTAAAGTATTAAAAAAGTTTTTTAGTCGTTGGCCTGTGAATTATATAAACGTTTTACTTATTTACAGCAAGTATTCGAAATTTAATTGCACCTTCGGCTTCGGCTTCGGCCGCCAAACTGACCTTCGATCGGACACTATTAACATGGCTTATGTCGCTAAAATAATCTAACAGTAAACTCGTACGGTGGAGACTTAAACTTGAAGAATATGACTATACAATATTACACAAAAGTGGAAAATACAACACTAACGCACACGCCCTATCCCGTATAAAAATTGAATCCCATAATATTGAATCCTTATCCTCAACCAGTTACTGACAAAACGACAGTAACGCTAGTATAATGACCGCTCATGTGCAGACGAAGACGATACATCACTCATACGAATATCTGAAAACCCCTTAAATGACTTTAAAGAACAGTTAATAATAATTTATCAAAAGAAAGGACCAGCTAAGCGTAAATCAGTAATTTTATTCAAAACAAAAAGACGACAAACACTTCACTACCCTAATATTTCCAATCAAATATTAGTTAACATTTTTAAAGAATACCTTCATCCTAAACCTGCAGTTTATTATCCTGCTGATCAAATTGTTAATCGTTTTCAAGAAATTTACAGTCAATACTTTTCACAATCGAAACAGTTTAAAGTCATTAGAACCACAAAAATCCTGACAGATGTAACTGACGAAGATGAACAAGACGAAATTATTAAAAACACGATAGTCAATCACATCGAGGAATAAACGAAACATTTGATCACATACGACGTGAATATTATTTCCCGAACTTAAAGTCTAAAATAACATACTACATCAATAACTGCAAAAATTGTAATGAAAACAAATATGATAGGAGACCGCCTAAACAAAAACTTCAGTTAACAGTAACTCCCGAAAGACCTTTAGAAATATGCCATTTAGACATTTTCTACTTAGATCGTTTAATTTATTTAACCATCCTAGATAAACTTTCGCGATTTGCACAGGCATACGTTGTTGAAACGCGAAATTCTCTTCAATTAGTAGGCGCTTTTTTTACACAATTCGTTGTAGCATACGGTAGACCAAACTTAATAGTAACTGACGCAGAAAAAAGTTTTGATTAGATAAGATTCAAATAATTATGTGAACAGAATATCAAAATGCATATAACATCTACCCGAAGTTCAAACTCCAATTCCCCTGTGGAAAGACTCCATTCCACACTCTTTGAAATTTACCGAATAGTACATACCAAAGACAAACAAGTTCACCCCGAAATTAAAATGTCCCAAACCATTTTCACCTATAACAATACCATCCATTCCGCTACCAAACACATACCATTCGAACTATTTTTCGGACGCACATATGACATTAAATTACAACCAAATTTAGACGATATTCAGAATAAACAGGAGATTTTATACAATAAAGTTAACGAAAAAGTAAAGAAATCTAAACAAAAACACATTGCAAAAATTAACCAAAATCGTGAAGAATCTAAAGAGTACAAACCAAATCCAATATCGTATTTCACTGAAAATAAACATAACAACAAACTTCATCCCAAATTTTAACAGATTAAAATTAAAGAAAAGAACAATGTTACTATTACTGATACTAAAAATCGTAAAATCCCGAAACAAAAATTAAGAAAACTATACTTGTTACAGGATCATAACGTTAATAATAACCATGACAATGACGCAACGAATCGAAATACAAGACTTAACTAACAACCCGGGACTTCTCGCGATCAAGATAGGCAACAGTAAAATCGTTGAAAATTATTATAGATACTTGCATTACATAGATCTAGACGACTACAAGGTTAACTTAAACAAAATCTCTCAATCTCTGAGTCTCATTAGTGATAAAACAAAATTAGGCAGTATTAGAGAAGTATTGAATTTAAAATTCAAAGCATTAGAAAATAATCTGAAAATAATTTCTCCCCGCAAAACTCAAAAGAGGAGCCTTTTCGACGGTTTTGGTACCGCCATCAAGTTCATAACGGGCAACATGGACAGTAACGATGCTCAACAAATTAATAAAGAATTAACCGACTTAAAATCAAATCAAAATAATTTAATATTTCAATCTAATAAACAAGTAAAATTAAACGAACAAATGATTCAAAGGTTTAAAGATATTACAGATCATATTAATTCACAACAAGACGTTATAAATACGTACTTAAACAAACTAAGATCCGACATTCAAAATAAGGTACGAGAAGACGAAAATAATTTCAAGTACAGGCAATACCTATATCAACTTTCTTATAATATTGATTTACTCAATAAACATATTGAAGATTACACCGGTCAATTTAAACATGCAAGGGTACTAAAATTAGAGGAGAGCTGAAAATTGGTATGAATGTCCGGCATACCATTATAAATAAGTGTTGAAAAGTCCTCATCGATCCTGTATGTGGAAAAAATTTTATTTAAGGTCAAAGTTACCAAAAATGGGTTTTTCGCGTTTTTCAGCAAAACGGTAAGTTTTATCATAAAATTAGGTCAGACAAAAATTGTAGATCATATAATTATCTATAAAAAAATGTCTGAATACATTTTCCTAAGAGCCACCGTTTCTGAGAAATAAGTATTACGAAAGTTGTAATCTTCATAATATGCACAAGTTTCCACGCCACTTGTGAGATAGTGTACTTAGCGGGTATTTTTAAAGGGTTTTCCCGGTAGGCCTATTCCACGGGCTATGGTAATCCTGTTTAATTGAAAACTATTGAAAAATAAAAAATATTAGTATTGGGAATGGTGAAAGCGGTATAGATTTAAAAAAAGTGAGGGAAATTGTCAGATTCATAATCAATATTTCAGCTTCCTCTTCTTCTTGTTCTTCTCCTTTTTGTTCTTGTCCTTCTTCTTCTTCTTGTTCTTCTTGTTGGGTGCAAGTAAATTGCCTCAATAGCGATGCGTCACATGTCTCCTTGTTGGTATCATACGAATCCTCCTCTGCTGGTGATTCAACGTTAGAGCACGACTAGCCTTGACAACTGGTACATGCAAGAGAACAAAACAATCCAACTTTTTTGCAGCCACATTTTGCACTACGTCCCTTTTTACAATTACAAAAATTTGTGTTGAGGAGTTTTTCCGGTGCAGGTGGGAGATTTTTGATAATATTT
This sequence comes from Brachynemurus nebulosus, assembly GCA_035578155.1. NCBI lineage: Eukaryota > Metazoa > Arthropoda > Insecta > Neuroptera > Myrmeleontidae > Brachynemurus > Brachynemurus nebulosus. The sequence goes on along the minus strand of JAPWDM010000083.1, from coordinate 256,194 downwards.
ATATTTCAGAAACGGTGGCTCTTAGGACACAAAGTATGGAGACATTTTTATAGATAATTATATGATCTACAATTTTTGTCGGACCTAATTTTCTGATAAAACATACCGTTTTGCTGAAAAACGAGAAAAACCCATTTTTGAAACTTTTGACCTTGAATAAAATTTTTTCCACGTACAGGATCTAGCTAAATTAAACGTAATTCCAGAAAAATTCTTATACCGAAAGAGCTTGAACACGCGTATCATCCCCTTAAAAATCAAAATATTTCAATAACATCAACCGAACAAATTTACGAACTTTTAACCCTTCAGGCTTACTATAATCATACAGCTGTAATATTCAATATCCAGATTCCTCATTTCCAACCAGATACCTTTGAATATAATTTAGTAGAATCTATACCCACACAAAGCAAAATATTAAAAATCCATTATCCTTTTATTCTTTCCAACGAGCATCAAATTTATTTTACAAAGTTGTCACAGAATTGAAAATCTACACATTTGCAAATTGGAAAACCTAATCAAGATTCAAAATGATCAGTGCTTAAAGAAAATTCTCTGCAGCTATCCAGGCAACTGTACCTACGAAGAGTTCGGAAATCAAACAGAAATTAAGAAGATCTTGGATTATTATGTCGTCATAAAAAATGCCATCAATTTGACTTTAGCATCGACCTGTGGTGTAAAAAGAAGACAATTCACTGGTGCTATGTTAATCAACTTCAGAAACTACTCGCTGACGAACCTACATACCAAAATATCGAATACGAATTTCGTGACCAACTGTAGATCCTTCCGTTACATAATCTTCCAATCGTCGAAAGTCATTTTGAACATAATATCAACTTACAAAAACTAAACAAGTTTCATTTGCAAAATAGGAATGAAATTGACAAAATCAAAACTCATGGTTTCATACATATTACAACTACCTACAACATCATCGTGGTCTTCATAGCAATAATAATCACTATGCTAATAATCAACAAACGTCGCGGACATCGCAACCTCCAGGAGGACTCATCTCCAGTCGTCACCGCACCTTCGGCTCCAGACATAACCACAAGTTCAGTTCCGGCTCAAGAAACAAAGTTCCTTTGGCCTACACTTCACACCAAGGGCGAAGGAGTTATATAATAGTCAAATTGGGATTTATTAATAAAATAATTATTACTTTTTATTTTAGTTTATTAAGCAATTTTGTTATAATATGATTTTTTTCGGGGAAATATATTTCGGGGAAAGTTGTACAAAATGGAGACGCTAACATATTTTTTGTTATAAAAAGTAAACTAATGCATTGATGAGAACCAAATGTAGCTAAAATCCTTCAATAGTTATTAAGTCATGGTATAATATAGGAATTTGTTAAAAAAACAACATATTAAGACAATTGTTAGAACAAATATTTAATGTATGAAAACGGGGTACACGTAAGAATCAATATAAAAATTATATTTTTCGTGATTATTATTTAATCCTGTGAAAAAAATTATAAAAGTAGATTTAACTAAGCAAAATACTAATAGTAGTAGGAATATAAGAGTTTGGAGCCCACCTTCCCACCTGCCGACTTTTTGAGTGACCTCGGCAGGAGGCAAAACTACCGAGGCGGTTCTAGAAGCCTCCGGCGGTGGGTGGAGCAACACTTGGTCTCCAACCTAACGATATCTAGTGAAATTTTTTTCCAACCTAACAGAACCCAATGGAACTTGACCTAACCTAACGAAACCTAAGTGAACTTAGCTTAACCTAACAAAATTTTTTCTAACCTAAGAATTTCCCTAACAGATGGCGCAGCCACCTTCGAGCCTGTGAATTCGCTACTAGATGGCGTTGCTAGTCTGGATTCCTGTGTGTAAGTTTGAAAAATTGTCAATAGATTGTATCGAAAACCTTTTTTTTTGATAGTTAAACTAGCCATTAAAAGATGGCCTTGCTTTCATAATTTTATAATATTTTTATCTGAAAACAGGCTTAAACTGTCAGCTGACGTCACTAAAGGTAAACTGATATCAAACAGCGAAGATTTCTCTCTAATATGCGAAAATGAATTTTATCATATGATTGTATATTTTTATCTGAAAACAGGTTTAAACTTGTATAAATTGTCAGCTGACGTCACTAAAGGTAAACTGTTATTAATAGCGAATATTTCTGTCTAATATGCAAAAAAAATGAAGCAACAGGTTTTAACCTGCATGGCTACATAAAGTGTGATAAATGACGTCATCAGGCTATCTTTCTGCTATAAAAGGGCGCGACAGAATTTCTTCAGTTACAATTTTGTTCGAAACTTTACTGAAAAAAACATTAAACCTTATTGTTGTGAATTTTCAATTGTTGTGTTAACAATTAATTATTGCCAACAATGGAATCCATTACTACTGGTGCTTCATCTGGAAACAGAAACTTAATTCAAAAAATGGCTGGAAATTTTGTGGAGGAATTGAATCATCTTGGTGCTGTTAAACGATGGATTAAACTTTCTGATATGGAAATTGGAAAAGTATATAAAATAATGGGCGCAAGTCAATTGCCGTCAAAATTCGATTCATCGAAAATGAAGACAATATTGGAATTGGAAATTGGATACATTTCGTTACCAGCGAGATTTGACAATTTGAACGAGCAGATGCTGGCATGGTTGCAAAGCAATCCAAAATTGGGTATCATAAATAATGGACCAATCGGACTAACTCATAAACTGGAATTCAGAAAAACGTTGGATCTTCTTGAAATCGCAATTCAAAACGTTGGATCTTCTTGAAATTTGTAAATTTTCAATTGTTGTGTTAACAATTAATTATTGCCAACAATGGAATCCATGTATTGTGGAAATCGTTCGTATTCATCACATAGCATTTCAGAGTTGTCGATAATTTGTTTAATAATTTCCTCTCGACGCTTCGCTTTACTTAGTTCTCTTAATTCTGCATTGAAGAAAACTGCATTGAAGAACATTGAAGAAAATTGATGTAATGATCCGTAAATTCCATACAACAGAAATATTCCGATATCTCAATATTCCCAATATTTCGTCTATAATTGCGCTTGAAAAGTCTACAAACCACCTCTATAAATTCAATGGTGTTTGTTGGATAATTTTTCACTATTTTAATACACAAGTCGGTCAATTTGTGATCTTTGATTCCTCACAGAGCACTTTCTTGCATATGCACAAATTTTTAATATAATTATAAATTTTACAAGTTAAAAAAGTGATCATTGTGTACCTATTTTTGTTTAAAACTATACTTAATAAAATAAATTTAAAGAAAAAAAAACCGATCTTTTGATTTACACCGATCCCCTAAAAAGAAATCAAACTAATTTTTGATATTATACCTTAAACTTGATGTATATATAAAAATTCCATTTACAATTATGGTACACCATATATACTCGTAAATTTTACAAAAATGTATCACTCTGTACATTTTTTTTTAAATCTGTGTGCATATTCTTTGATGTTATTTAATCAGCTAAATCTTTAATCAACTAAATCAGCTAAAATTGTTACATATTTACGTTATAAATATCTAAGTGTGTATTTTTCTTTTAAATATATAACTTATAAATACTCATGATTACTTTACTATATAACTGTAATTACGCGATATCATGTTATAAAATACATAAGAATTTACTCATTTAATGTAAAAATATTTGGTCATCAACAATTAAATAAAAACGAATTTTTTAAATATATATAGTAATATAATATTTCGCATATATACAGTACTCTGTTAAAAGTACGGGTTTCTACACCGTTAAAAACATATATTTTACAATATCAATATATTGTAAAAAAATCATATTTCTTAATATTTTTAAAACTGAATATGTAATATCAATAATTTAAAACAGTTTTGAAACATTAATTTCTCCTCATAATATTTTTTTTGTCTTAAATTAATAGCACAATGTTCCATATATTTTAAGAAAATTTTTCTTTTAATATTTTATAACTTATCTAAAAAACTTATAGCTATTTTTTATCCAAAAATTTATTACTTGCTATTGTTAAAAAATTAGTTAAATATATCTATAGGTATTAAGTGACCCCTAGTTTTTGTGAAAGACGGTAGTAAGAGCAATTCATCTTAAATACGAAATTATTTTATCAATGCTAAATAAGCGTTTTTTTCTCATATTATCATACTCCAATATATTGTATATTATTATAATTTATAAAAATGTGTTTTATTTATTAAAAAATTTAGCAAAATTTTAAATAATATCGCGTCAAAATAATATTCAGAAGTCAATAAAAGACAATAGCAGTAAATTTATTAAGATAACTATAAATAAATATTAATCTAATGTTGAAATATTTATTAACAAATAGTACTGCTTAGTAGAAAATTAGGCACCTATTGTTTTGTTTTCAAATTTACCTTTTTTGCAATTAAAGAAAATTTTAGTAACTATCGATGCCTATATAAAACGATACCCATAAAAGACAAGCATGCTCTGATCTCAACAATTTTTTCCCATGTTAAATTTGTATGTTCTTACTTCGCTGAAACTTATTATGTTTATATATTCCCCGCAATATTTTCTACCATAAACAATAGTTATAGCAAGCTAGGTAGGTATTGAATAAGTATTTTTTGTTTGTTAATTTATTGATGATAGAGAAAAAAAATTTATGATTTTATAGACAGTGAAATACTTTTAAACTATTTTTTTGCAGCTTAATTTTGTAAAAACACCTAAAAATTATCAGTCACAGACAAATATTTCTAAGCAAACGAATTGAAAATGTAGTTTTATATCATAAGAATAAATGCGTATATATATAGGGTGGACAGTAAATAACTCTCATAATTTTTAAAGAGCGGATGAAAACTTTAATTTTGGATTACGAAATTTTATTTTTTTTTTTCCGGAGTTAAGCTGCATTCAATTAATTAACCCTTTCCTGCGCAGCAGTTTTACATCATTACTGTTCAAACTATACTTCAAATTAACAAATCATTAATAACATGGGTAAATACTTATTAGCAAGAATTACATAGTTTACACATATGTTCTATCACACCAGAATGTTAATAGGACAATGCGATTTAATTGCCTATATTCAGGAGCAAGCAAAAACATTACCTATTTTAATAGCTTAGAAAATACACATTACATAGTTCGTTGTAAGAACAATCATTTCGGTGATCTTTTTTAACGAATTACTAAAATTGCTTAAGGACTGTGGTATGTAAGAAATAACAACACTCACATAATTTTAAAATAATTAACATATAGCTATTGGAAAAGTTACAAAGATTTTTTTTTAACAACTTATTAAATGTTGATAGCTTATTTTAATATCTCCTATAGGGCCTTAAGTATAACCCTAAACCCGAATTTTTTTCATCACCATCGTTGGCGACTGTATTCTCGTCATCATCAGCTTCTCCTTCGCTCGCAGTATCTTCGTTGTCGCTAGCAGATGTTTTTTCATCGCTGTCTTCGTCATCATTTGATATATACTTTAGCACTGGTTCAATAATATCATGCTTTTCCAATTCCCTGGTTATTGAGATAATCCGCTTTCCAATGTCACTTTCCTTTAAATTATTAAAATGGCTTCGTTTTTTCTCGTTTTCGATATAATCCGCAAAGCTGGGATTTATAATATGACTCCTTTCCATTAAATTACATATAGTATTAACCATTTCTTCTCCAATTTGCGTCTGAGTCGCTAAACTTCTTAGTTCATCAACTAAATGGTTCGGGTCATCAAAATATTCTTCTTCTTCATCAACAGGTTTCGAATGGCCATTATGAAGGTTAGCATTTTCATCATCATATTTGAAACGTTTAGCTCCGCCATTTGTTGAGTTAGATGTCGAAGGTTGTTCCTTTTCTCCTGAATTTTTATTTTCTTGTTCTTCATCCTTTGCGCATGCGTTCTGAAGCTCTTTGACCATTAATATGTCTAGAGCAGTTTGTAAGAGACCAGCCATCTTTGGAGTAAAACTTGTTTCTTTGTAGTTATCAGGCGATGGTAAATGCTTTTGTTCATCAGATCGATTATCTTCATCATTCGCCGATTGTAGAATATTATGCGAGTTTTTTAAAGCGTGGAATTTACGTCTGATTGCTTCTGCTGCAGCCATCATACTTTGATTAAAAGTATTCAAGTTTCTTGTAGATAGATCTGTATCATCTTCCTGCTGATTTTGAAATACTGGTGCTTTATCTTCCTTTTCTTCATTTCTTGCTTCAAAGCTATAATTGGTTTCACCATCATCATCATCTTCATCATTCGATTTTGACGATTCACTTTGTATTGAAAGTCTCCTCTTCTCCGCTCTGTTCACGTATGTCCCATTATTTACTGACCGATTCGTGGAATTTTCAAATTGACTTATTCCATTGTCATCATTTTTTTTATCATTCTCAGACGAATTATGTTTAGTTCTTAAATGACGCGAGAGATTAAACTTCCGCGAAAATTTCTTACCACAAAATTCACAACTATGCATAGCTTAACAGTATTACGATTGCAACGTGTTTACGAATAGCTGAACTGTACTCGACTGACTAAAGATTCCGCGGGTTGAGCCTTATATACCTATGGAGTGATTCTGTTTTGGGAGTGACTCTTTTTTAGGAGTGACTTTTTTTGAAGTGACTCTTTCGGGAGTGACTCTTTTTTTGGAGTGACTCTTTTTTTGGGAGTGACTCTTTTTTTTGGGAGTGACTCTTTTTTTGGGAGTGACTCTTTTTTGGGAGTGACTCTTTTTTGGGAGTGACTCTTTTTTGGGAGTGACTCTTTTTTTGGGAGTGACTTTTTTTTTGGGAGTGACTTTTTTGGGAGTGACTCTTTTTTGGGAGTGACTCTTTTTTGGGAGTGACTCTTTTTTGGGAGTGACTCTTTTTTTGGGAGTGACTCTTTTTTTGGGAGTGACTCTTTTTTGGGAGTGACTCTTTTTTTTGGGAGTGACTCTTTTTTGGGAGTGACTCTTTTTTTGGGAGTGACTCTTTTTTGGGAGTGACTCTTTTTTTGGGAGTGGCTCTTTTTGAGAGTGGCTCTTTGATGTCATTTGGTGTCATTTTGATGCACTTTGGTGTCATTTGATGCATTTCGGTGTAAATTTGGTGTATTTTTGGTGTTTAAACTCAGCTTCCCAAGTAGTGTCAAGAGCTGGATTGATAGCAAAGACTTGGTATGATATCCCCACCAACATGGAGCAGCGAATACGTATGGTGGACCGGAGCAGTCGCAGTATCCCCCACCAACATGGAGCAGCAAATAATGATGATGATGACGGTGAGCCGGAGCAGTTTGAATTTTTTTTCGGCGAAGCAAGACCAAGTGAAAAAACAACAATGAGTGAAGATCTTCAACAGCTTATAACAATGGAGGAATCCACAGTCAAAAATCGATTGTTGAATAAGATGTTGGATAAAGCTATCCGATTATCTGATTTGGAGATGATCCAATCGATAGGATCAAGAGATCGTCAAATTTTTCATCCTAAAAAAATAAAATTAGCGGTTGAATGGGGCTCATCTGTGGAAACTTTCGATATTCTTTTCAACCTTACATTCGATGAATGGGACATTGGTGAAGACAGCCTAGATGGATTTGATATGTTGTCGCATTATCTTACGAAGTGGATGCGGAAAGCGATAGAGTATGCTCGTCCGAAACTGCTGCAGCATATATTGAAGTTTGTGGAAGAATATGGCGTTCCACGATTATATTTCAGTCCAAAGTGTGTAGAAGGAGACGCCGAATTGTTGAAGTGGATCACACACAACATTGAAAAAGGCACAGCCAATCAATCAGCACTCCTGGGCTGGGAAAGTGGCCCGGATACGGGAGCGTGGCCTTCAACAAACTTACAAGATTACTTAGATATATACAAAATTTTACAAACTAATTTTAATATTTAACATTTGAAGCAAGAAATGTAGAAAAGGAAGATAAAGCACCAGTATTTCAAAATCAGCAGGAAGATGATACAGATCTATCTACAAGAAACTTGAATACTTTTAATCAAAGTATGATGGCTGCAGCAGAAGCAATCAGACGTAAATTCCACGCTTTAAAAAACTCGCATAATATTCTACAATCGGCGAATGATGAAGATAATCGATCTGATGAACAAAAGCATTTACCATCGCCTGATAACTACAAAGAAACAAGTTTTACTCCAAAGATGGCTGGTCTCTTACAAACTGCTCTAGACATATTAATGGTCAAAGAGCTTCAGAACGCATGCGCAAAGGATGAAGAACAAGAAAATAAAAATTCAGGAGAAAAGGAACAACCTTCGACATCTAACTCAACAAATGGCGGAGCTAAACGTTTCAAATATGATGATGAAAATGCTAACCTTCATAATGGCCATTCGAAACCTGTTGATGAAGAAGAAGAATATTTTGATGACCCGAACCATTTAGTTGATGAACTAAGAAGTTTAGCGACTCAGACGCAAATTGGAGAAGAAATGGTTAATACTATATGTAATTTAATGGAAAGGAGTCATATTATAAATCCCAGCTTTGCGGATTATATCGAAAACGAGAAAAAACGAAGCCATTTTAATAATTTAAAGGAAAGTGACATTGGAAAGCGGATTATCTCAATAACCAGGGAATTGGAAAAGCATGATATTATTGAACCAGTGCTAAAGTATATATCAAATGATGACGAAGACAGCGATGAAAAAACATCTGCTAGCGACAACGAAGATACTGCGAGCGAAGGAGAAGCTGATGATGACGAGAATACAGTCGCCAACGATGGTGATGAAAAAAATTCGGGTTTAGGGTTATACTTAAGGCCCTATAGGAGATATTAAAATAAGCTATCAACATTTAATAAGTTGTTAAAAAAAAATCTTTGTAACTTTTCCAATAGCTATATGTTAATTATTTTAAAATTATGTGAGTGTTGTTATTTCTTACATACCACAGTCCTTAAGCAATTTTAGTAATTCGTTAAAAAAGATCACCGAAATGATTGTTCTTACAACGAACTATGTAATGTGTATTTTCTAAGCTATTAAAATAGGTAATGTTTTTGCTTGCTCCTGAATATAGGCAATTAAATCGCATTGTCCTATTAACATTCTGGTGTGATAGAACATATGTGTAAACTATGTAATTCTTGCTAATAAGTATTTACCCATGTTATTAATGATTTGTTAATTTGAAGTATAGTTTGAACAGTAATGATGTAAAACTGCTGCGCAGGAAAGGGTTAATTAATTGAATGCAGCTTAACTCCGGAAAAAAAAAAATAAAATTTCGTAATCCAAAATTAAAGTTTTCATCCGCTCTTTAAAAATTATGAGAGTTATTTACTGTCCACCCTATATATATACGCATTTATTCTTATGATATAAAACTACATTTTCAATTCGTTTGCTTAGAAATATTTGTCTGTGACTGATAATTTTTAGGTGTTTTTACAAAATTAAGCTGCAAAAAAATAGTTTAAAAGTATTTCACTGTCTATAAAATCATAAATTTTTTTTCTCTATCATCAATAAATTAACAAACAAAAAATACTTATTCAATACCTACCTAGCTTGCTATAACTATTGTTTATGGTAGAAAATATTGCGGGGAATATATAAACATAATAAGTTTCAGCGAAGTAAGAACATACAAATTTAACATGGGAAAAAATTGTTGAGATCAGAGCATGCTTGTCTTTTATGGGTATCGTTTTATATAGGCATCGATAGTTACTAAAATTTTCTTTAATTGCAAAAAAGGTAAATTTGAAAACAAAACAATAGGTGCCTAATTTTCTACTAAGCAGTACTATTTGTTAATAAATATTTCAACATTAGATTAATATTTATTTATAGTTATCTTAATAAATTTACTGCTATTGTCTTTTATTGACTTCTGAATATTATTTTGACGCGATATTATTTAAAATTTTGCTAAATTTTTTAATAAATAAAACACATTTTTATAAATTATAATAATATACAATATATTGGAGTATGATAATATGAGAAAAAAACGCTTATTTAGCATTGATAAAATAATTTCGTATTTAAGATGAATTGCTCTTACTACCGTCTTTCACAAAAACTAGGGGTCACTTAATACCTATAGATATATTTAACTAATTTTTTAACAATAGCAAGTAATAAATTTTTGGATAAAAAATAGCTATAAGTTTTTTAGATAAGTTATAAAATATTAAAAGAAAAATTTTCTTAAAATATATGGAACATTGTGCTATTAATTTAAGACAAAAAAAATATTATGAGGAGAAATTAATGTTTCAAAACTGTTTTAAATTATTGATATTACATATTCAGTTTTAAAAATATTAAGAAATATGATTTTTTTACAATATATTGATATTGTAAAATATATGTTTTTAACGGTGTAGAAACCCGTACTTTTAACAGAGTACTGTATATATGCGAAATATTATATTACTATATATATTTAAAAAATTCGTTTTTATTTAATTGTTGATGACCAAATATTTTTACATTAAATGAGTAAATTCTTATGTATTTTATAACATGATATCGCGTAATTACAGTTATATAGTAAAGTAATCATGAGTATTTATAAGTTATATATTTAAAAGAAAAATACACACTTAGATATTTATAACGTAAATATGTAACAATTTTAGCTGATTTAGTTGATTAAAGATTTAGCTGATTAAATAACATCAAAGAATATGCACACAGATTTAAAAAAAAATGTACAGAGTGATACATTTTTGTAAAATTTACGAGTATATATGGTGTACCATAATTGTAAATGGAATTTTTATATATACATCAAGTTTAAGGTATAATATCAAAAATTAGTTTGATTTCTTTTTAGGGGATCGGTGTAAATCAAAAGATCGGTTTTTTTTTCTTTAAATTTATTTTATTAAGTATAGTTTTAAACAAAAATAGGTACACAATGATCACTTTTTTAACTTGTAAAATTTATAATTATATTAAAAATTTGTGCATATGCAAGAAAGTGCTCTGTGAGGAATCAAAGATCACAAATTGACCGACTTGTGTATTAAAATAGTGAAAAATTATCCAACAAACACCATTGAATTTATAGAGGTGGTTTGTAGACTTTTCAAGCGCAATTATAGACGAAATATTGGGAATATTGAGATATCGGAATATTTCTGTTGTATGGAATTTACGGATCATTACATCAATTTTCTTCAATGTTCTTCAATGCAGTTTTCTTCAATGCAGAATTAAGAGAACTAAGTAAAGCGAAGCGTCGAGAGGAAATTATTAAACAAATTATCGACAACTCTGAAATGCTATGTGATGAATACGAACGATTTCCACAATACATGGATTCCATTGTTGGCAATAATTAATTGTTAACACAACAATTGAAAATTTACAAATTTCAAGAAGATCCAACGTTTTGAATTGCGATTTCAAGAAGATCCAACGTTTTTCTGAATTCCAGTTTATGAGTTAGTCCGATTGGTCCATTATTTATGATACCCAATTTTGGATTGCTTTGCAACCATGCCAGCATCTGCTCGTTCAAATTGTCAAATCTCGCTGGTAACGAAATGTATCCAATTTCCAATTCCAATATTGTCTTCATTTTCGATGAATCGAATTTTGACGGCAATTGACTTGCGCCCATTATTTTATATACTTTTCCAATTTCCATATCAGAAAGTTTAATCCATCGTTTAACAGCACCAAGATGATTCAATTCCTCCACAAAATTTCCAGCCATTTTTTGAATTAAGTTTCTGTTTCCAGATGAAGCACCAGTAGTAATGGATTCCATTGTTGGCAATAATTAATTGTTAACACAACAATTGAAAATTCACAACAATAAGGTTTAATGTTTTTTTCAGTAAAGTTTCGAATAAAATTGTAACTGAAGAAATTCTGTCGCGCCCTTTTATAGCAGAAAGATAGCCTGATGACGTCATTTATCACACTTTATGTAGCCATGCAGGTTAAAACCTGTTGCTTCATTTTTTTTGCATATTAGACAGAAATATTCGCTATTAATAACAGTTTACCTTTAGTGACGTCAGCTGACAATTTATACAAGTTTAAACCTGTTTTCAGATAAAAATATACAATCATATGATAAAATTCATTTTCGCATATTAGAGAGAAATCTTCGCTGTTTGATATCAGTTTACCTTTAGTGACGTCAGCTGACAGTTTAAGCCTGTTTTCAGATAAAAATATTATAAAATTATGAAAGCAAGGCCATCTTTTAATGGCTAGTTTAACTATCAAAAAAAAAGGTTTTCGATACAATCTATTGACAATTTTTCAAACTTACACACAGGAATCCAGACTAGCAACGCCATCTAGTAGCGAATTCACAGGCTCGAAGGTGGCTGCGCCATCTGTTAGGGAAATTCTTAGGTTAGAAAAAATTTTGTTAGGTTAAGCTAAGTTCACTTAGGTTTCGTTAGGTTAGGTCAAGTTCCATTGGGTTCTGTTAGGTTGGAAAAAAATTTCACTAGATATCGTTAGGTTGGAGACCAAGTGTTGCTCCACCCACCGCCGGAGGCTTCTAGAACCGCCTCGGTAGTTTTGCCTCCTGCCGAGGTCACTCAAAAAGTCGGCAGGTGGGAAGGTGGGCTCCAAACTCTTATATTCCTACTACTACTAATACTGAGTGTGTAAAATTATTATACATAGATTTACTGTGCTACAAAAATCACAAACAAAATTGTCGTCTTCTTCCCCAGCATTTGAGCATGCTTCATGAACTCAACCACTGCAAGCAGAACACTGAATCCGCCCTTCTCTTCCTTTCGACTTGATATAAAGTTCGTTGCAGAAAATGCAAGCTTCGTCAGAATCCTCTCCGTCAGATGATGATAAAATTGGCTCCTTCTCAAATTTTATTTTCTTTGGCATTGATGATGACGTTGCTTCTGTCACCCATGTAGTTTTTTTAGACTTAGGGATACATTCTGATCTAGATTGGATAATAGATTTGTTTTGGTTCCCGTACTTCTGTTTCGTTTATTTGTTTTATCTTTAAGTTGATCGTCAGGGTTACATCTCTTTTTCGAATCTAAGCCCACTAACTTTTGCTTACATACATTCCTTTTTGTTTTATTCTTTCCTTCGTCTGTCTCCATTATTTCGTTCTCCAATTCCGTTTTATATGGTGATGATGTGAGAATAGCTGTCTTACCCCTCCTTTTATCATTGTTTCTTTTGAGGCATTAGTATTTTAGACGATACCTGAAAAACTGATAGATTCGGATCTGGGAATACGTCTCTGTTAAAGGGATATATTCTTGTTTTCTTAAATCCATTGACTGCAGTTTGCACACATGCTGCTCTTGTAAATGCTGCGTTGAATGGTTTTTCAACTTGGTAGATGGTTACTGTACGACCAGGATGATTTATCAACCACTTTCTCACTTCTTGTTCATAGAAAGAACTTAATGAAGCCATAAAACTTACATTGTGAGGTTGTAAGCGGTGTGTAGTATGAGGGGGGAAATAAAACAAAATTACATTTTTTCTCGTGCATAGTTAATCAAGTTTAGGTTTTTAGCATGTGAGTCCACCGAGTATTAATAACACTGGTTTTTCTGCTGTCGGATTTGAAAACTTGACAAATTTCTTAGACCAAATTAAAAAGCTTTCCTTATTAATCCAACCACTCTCATGATCAAATGCAAATGAACCTGGAGGAGCATCGTCCATTAACATTAGGTTTTCCCTTTTTCTAGGAAATACAAACATTATAAGCATAAATTTTCCAGCAGCATTGATACAAATTTCTGCTGTCACTAGTGCACCTCCCTCTGATGACTTTAGACAACCCACTTGCTTTTGAACTCGACGGACAAGCACTTTACTTGGTTTATTAGGAACCATCATAATGCCAGTTTCATCTACGTTGTAAATATCATTTGGTGAGAATTTATGCTTTTTAGAAAGATTTTCTAATAGAACAAAAAACTTTTTAACAGCATCACGATTATATCCCTGAGCCCGTGCCATAGAAGTTTTCTCTGAATTGCGCAAGGAAAGGTTTGGATGCCTGCTGAGAAACCTGTATAGCCAGTCTTTACCAACAATTTCCTTCTCCTTGTTGAAAGAATGGCTAACTCTATTTGCTTCAGCTAACTGAAATGCCAATTTTCTTAAATTAGTTAATGTAATAGTCCCTTTTGGGAAACTTGTTCAGAACATTTACTGTTTTCTCGAGCTTCCTTTACTCTTCTCTCAAGCGTTGTTTGAGGGATATTGAAGATTTTCAAAGCTTTTCTATAACCCATTTCTTTATTTAAAACAGCCTCTATAGCTCCTGCCATGCTTGTCTCTTGCCAACTCTGCCTATTGATCTTTCTAATATATCATCGTTTTAATTCTGAAAATAATAGATCAATAATAATAATAGATTAATTTTTAGCACAATAATGTGTCGCATAAAACAGGGAAGTCCCCATTTTGTACAATAGTGGGTACAATAGCCCGCATTTCACCCGACAGTACAATTCGTAATAAAAACGTGGCGTCTTTTGTTCAGAGAGCAGATAACTTTGAAACTAAAGTATTACAATAACCCTAAAAAAACTATAAAATTCAATGAAATACTTACCAATTAAAATATTCCAACCACTTATACGTAAAAATATACAAAAATAATTATAAAAAAGTTTACTTGAAAAACTTGAAAAATATTTCGTGGCACGAACAACAATAAATTTAGGTAACCACTCAATTCAAACTACCATAATAACGGGCTAGTCTAATTATACCACATTTTGGTATTCAAATGGTATCTCCCCATTTGATTCACCGTCCCCGTTTTGTACACCTCTCACCTACCTGAAAGTATTTAATCCATAATGTTTTAATCCTAATATTCACTAAATAAAATATTAAACGTTATTTAAACAAATGTCCAAAATTGTAATCAGTTACTACATAAGTTATCACTGTTTAAATAAAACATGTAAAAAACGTTTTACGGATCACTAATAGGTGTTGTCATATGTCTTGTTGGTAGTTTAGATTAATCAGAATAACTTCATTTTTATCAATTTTGGCCATAAATTAGTGAAATTTAGCTGTGTGCGTCAACAACGTGATATGTGAATTAGTCAGGTTTCAACTAACATCAAACGACGTGAAATTTTCACAAAAAAATTGTTGGCAAAAAAATTTCAAACAACTGTAGAATGACAAAACAAAAAAGCCAACACAATTCGTAGGAGGGCATTCCTACCCATGCTTATCGACCAATAGCCTTTGTGTTTTATTTTTAAATATTAAAAAAAAAAAAAACTTATAAAATAGTGAAGACCTTTATGAGGATATAGGATATGAGGATGAGGATATACTAGCAAATAGTGAAGACCTTTATGAGGATATTTTTTCTTTCCAAAAAATTCAAAATTTATTTTTTATAAATAATAAAAACTGTCTTTAATAATATTTTTTAAATTAAAATATTTATTACATTTATTATAACAGTTAGTCCATTTTTTTTTCTAAATATACTATGCCTAACACTTGTATTAGTATGAAATCATTTTAAACACATATAACAGTACTACTGAATTCCGATATAAAAATGGGAGATGTGAGGGGCAGGTAATGTGGAATCCCTAAAAAGCACTAACTGGCGACTAACTCAATACATGTACAAAATTTCAGCCCTTTAGGTTTACTGAGAGAGTCTCTAAGTGTTTTTGAAAAAAGCAAAAAATCAAGGAAATATTGGCGAAAAAATCGTGGGGGTACGGGTTAAAAGTTGAAACCTCCAAAACGCAATGGCTAGCTATTAACTTAACCTATATACAAAATTTCAGCCCTCTGGGTTTATTTGGAGAATTTTTGACAAAATTGCTAAAAAACAAGAAAAATCATGTTTTTTTTTAGTATAAAAATGGTGGGAATAAGAGTTAAAAACTGAGACCCCCAAAAAGCACACCCTTGATACTAATTCAATCCAAATACAACATTTCAGCCCTCTAGGTTTGTGTGGGTGACCTCTATGAATGGTACAAATTTCGAAAACGTCGAAAAAGCATCAAATTGTAGCTTAAAAATGGTGGGGGTGGGGTAAAATATTAAAACCTCCAAAAAGCACACTCTAGGTATGAACTCTATCAATATACCAAATTTCAAACCTCTACGTTAATTCTGGGGGGCTGTGGGTGTGTTAGATCCAGACAAAACACTTTTTTCCCTCTACTCCGTTCAAATCTCCCTAGGAAGCTGAATTTTGGATATGTTGTAGATAACTGACCGAAACATTATTTCCAACCGGTCTGGAAAAGTTTTGTTGTTTTGTCGTCCCCACCACCCTCTTAAAAGTTGGGTCGGATCGAAAATTTGCCCAAAATTTGACCCCACTTTTATAGTAATGTTGTGCGTCGGAATGAGCCCCACTTACCAAATTTCAGCTATATATATATATATATATATATATATATATATATATATATATATATATATATATGACATTTTTTTCTGAATCGTGTTCTACAGGTCCGAAAACGGATAGCGCCCGTACTTTCGCCTTGTCCCGTTCTTATGGTATAGGCTGTATAAGTCTAATTTTTTCAGTTTAAAAATTTTACTAATTTGGCATATTTTCGCCTTATTTTTGCCCGTTCCCCTCCATGAATTCTTATATGTGCATTAGGTTTACAAGAATGTAAATAGTAAGATAGAATAAATATTATGCCGAAATATTCTCGTATATTATTTATTTTGCAGTTGATCGCATTGTTGTAGGAAGGTTTTATGAAAAGGCAAAATCATGAAATTTATCAACTTTTCTTGGATAATTTGAAAAATTCTAACATTTTTAAACTTTATACTCCTTATCTAGTCTAAATTCTCGTCACTTCAATATCGTCACATCTGCATCCATTAAGTATTTTTTGTAGTCGCACGAGACTCTTCTTGTAATATAATTCTGATATCTGTCGTAGATACCAGATTACGGAGGCAGTATGAACGCAACAACCAACAAGTCTTGCTCCTACTTTGTACTGACAGTACCAGGTTAGTACAGTGGTGAAATTGTACTCTATCCAAAGAGAGTATATTTTGGAAGCTGTGTGCCTAGCAGAGTTGTGCCATGTGATGTAAAAAAGCAGTTTTTTACATTTTTATGTAAAAAATTGTAAAATACGTAAAAAACTGTAAAAAACCGTAAAAAATTGTAGAAAATTGTAAAAAATGTAAAATACTTAAATCATTTGTCATTTCACTGGCAAACAATTTATTTTGACGGTTATTACTTGTTTATAAGTTCACATGAAAAAACGTGTAAACAAAATGTCGACACAAAAATGATTTTCTGCCGGTGGAAGGCTATCCACAATTGACTACAAAGCTTTAAATTTCGAAATTAACAAACTGAGTTTTGACAGATCAAAAAACTACTACATATTATCTCTCTTTAAATTATAATAACTATTGAAAATTGTTGAATATTCTGCTGATGGGAAAGCTTCTAAATGTAATTTTTATTTTACAGTATTTATTCAAAAATCCTTTAATTACAAATTTTCTCTACTACATCAAAATTATTTTTATTTTTCATTAATAATTGTGTTTTAAACAAAAAAATATTTTATATTTTTAAATTAACCATAACAACAAAAATATTACTATTTATAGTTGAAAAAATATTCCCAGACACTTTTGATAGTTTCTTTGTCAACGTATGATTGTCTTTTTCTGATTCCAGTCAAACAAATAAATAGTGCTTAAGGTACTAATTGAACATTAGGTTACGAAATAATAATAAATAATAAGTTAATAACACTATTTTATATTTTTATGTAAATTCTGCTTATTATTCAATAACAATTTGATTACAGAAGAATATTTCTTAAAGAAACCGAAAACAAATGACATTAATGATATATTATAACTTAACTGTAAACATATACATAAAATAACTGAATGACTGGATTCATTGCAAAATATTTAATACTATTAAAAATACAATTTTGAAAAACAAAAATCAGTGAATGTCAATATGTACTGTTTAGAATTTTCAAATCAGTTAAAATCAAAGAAAAATAGTTTATTCTAATTGAAAATAATATATTTTACTTTTCTTTACAGTATTGCATCATTTTTTTAACTTTGTGAAAATTAAATATTATTATGTCAAATATTTAAAAAACTAAATAAAAACCACTGATTAAGGATACTGGTGTAGTGTTGAAAAGTGTACGACAAGGACAAAAAAGAAGGAAACCTACAAAAGTGTCTGGGAATATTTTTTCAACTATAGAATGCACAAATTGCCTTTTAAAATTAATATTTCCAACTCAATGAGTGCATTCTAAATTTTCTGTAATCCTAATTTTGACAAACATTTGAAATGTTTCGGACCCGACAATGCTTTGGTCAGGACATCAGCAGGCATCTCTTCTGCAGACATATAGTCCAGTTTAACACCTCCTTTAGAAATCACATCTCGAATGAAATGATAACGTATATCGGTGTGTTTTGTCCTTTGATGGAAAACGTGATTTTCAGCTAATAACTTAGCACGACGATTATCATTATATAAAATAATTTTATTTAAATTATGTAAACCTAGTTCATTTACGGAACTTCGTAGATGAATTGCTTCTTTCGTGGCCTCTGATATGGCCATATATTCAGCTTCTGTGGAAGAAAGAGCCACTGATCTTTGTTTCTGTGACTTCCAGCTAATGGCTGCATTAGATAGGATGAAAGCAAATCCTGTATATAGTCCAGTCAAGAAAAGTTGAGAATGGAAAGTGGTCCCAAGTGAGTGAAATTTTGCATATAGGTATGTTTCGATATTAGAAAACATCCCTAAAAAATTCAATCAGGGACCAACCCGGGAAATGGTGGAAAATGAGAAAAAATTTTCGTTTTTCGTAAATAACTCGAGAGATAATGGAAATATCAAAAAAAATTTCAAATAGAAATTGTATAGAATAAAATTCTTTATAAAAGAAGTCATTATGATTTTTTTCGTATTTGCAATGGAAGAGAAGTTACAACCGATTAAAAATTCCCAAACCACCAAATATAACTGAAAATACCCCTGTCGCAGCATCTGCATAACATAGCGAATTTCCAAATCTTGGGCACTGGCGGATCTCATCTAAGACCTGTACCTATTTAAAATAGTTTAGCTTTCTAAGAGTAAAAGAATTTTTAAAATCGGCTGGGTAATTAGTTTTGGTATTTTTGGGGACCCAAGAACCCGAACGAATTTTGTGCAGCATAGTTGTATCCATTTAAAATAATTTAGTTCTCTAGCAGTGAGAAATTTTTTAGCATCGGTTCGATAGCTTATTACTGGCGTTTTCGGATCTGCAAGATCCCGGTGGACCTCATTAAAAAATCAGCTCGACCGTATATTCTAGGCGGACTTTATGTAATATATATATATATATATATTCAAAACCCGTTGTGTAGCATTCTACGCCGCATTTGCATCCGCAGGACAGCTGTGGATCTCAGATAACACAACCTGTACCTATCTAAAATAGTTTACCTCGGTAATAGTAAAAAAGTTTCAAAATCGGTCAGTTATTTTATTTTTGACAGTTTTAGGTCCTACTGACACTGTCAGACCTTACATAACGTAATCTATATGTATCTAAAATAGCTTAGCTCCCCAACAGTGAAAAAATTTTCAAAATCGGTCGGTTAGTTTATTTTTGACACTTTTGGATCCGATGGACCCTGGCAGACTTTACATAACGTAATCTATATTTATCTAAAATAGTTTAGCTTTGTAAGAGTGAAAAAATTTTCAAAATCGGTCGGTTAGTTTATTTTTATCACTTTTGGGTCCCATGGACCCTGGCGGACCCTAAATAACGTAATGTATGTCTATCTAAAATAGCTTAGTTCCTCACAGTGAAAAAATTTTCAAAATCGGTCGGTTAGTTTATTTTTGACACTTTTGGATCCCATGGACCCTGGCAGACCTTACATAACGTAATCTATATTTATCTAAAATAGTTTAGCTCTGTAACAGTGAAAAAATTTTCAAAATCGGTCGGTTAGTTTATTTTTGACACTTTTGGATCCCATGGACCCTGGCAGACCTTACATAAAGTAATCTATATTTATCTAAAATAGTTTAGCTCTGTAACAGTGAAAAAATTTTCAAAATCGGTCAGTTAGTTTATTTTTGGCACTTTTGGGTTCTATGGACCTTGGTGGACCTTACATAACGTAATTTATATTTATCTAAAATAGTTTAGCTCTGTAACAGTGAAAAAATTTTCAAAATCGGTCAGTTGGTTTATTTTTGACACTTCTGGATCCTATGGACCCTGGCAGACCTTACATAACGGAATCTATATTTATCTAAAACAGTTTAGCTCTGTAACAGTGAAAAAATTTTCAAAATCGATCAGACAGTTTATTTTTGACACTTTTGGGTCCTATGGACCCAGGCGGACCTTACATAACGTAATCGATATTTATCTAAAATAGTTTAGCTCTGTAACAGTGAAAAAATTTTCAAAATCGGTCAGTTAGTTTATTTTTGACACTTTTGGGTCTTGTGGACCCTGGCGGACCTTACATAATGTATTCTAAGTCTATCTAAAATAGTTTAGCTCTGTAACAGTGAAGATTTTTTTAAAATTGGTCGTTTAGTTTATTTTTTACAATTATGGGATCAGTAAATCCTGGCGAAACTCATACAAGTCTAGTACTCTAACAGTAAGGAAAGGGTTCTAAGGATCTCATATAACTTATGGCAGTCCGTAAGCTTCTTGCGGACATCATTTAATTAATTAATTCAAATACTTTAACTTACTAACTGTGAAAAAATTTTTAAAATCGATTGGTTAATTAATTTCTGGCCTTTTTAGGTCCCGAAAACCTTGACCTCACATAAAATACCTTAAATCCATTTGAAAAAGTTTAATTTTTTAACATTATTAATTATTAGTGAAAAAATTTTCAAAATCGATTCAAAATATTTTTCCGTGCATACATATGTACATTATACATATTTTGTTTTGTTTCATATATTTAATAATATTATATCATAACATAATCTTCAATTTCTTGTTTACTTAAAAATTCAATAAAAAAAAAAAATTCTTCATTACATTAGCTTAGAAAATCTGTTTAATTTACATTTTTTAACATGAGATAGAACCATGCTAATTATAATGCAATAAATGAGAAACAAAACTCTATACATGTATGTGTATTATAACACATATATGTGATATACTTCACTTGTTCGCACAAAATTCTTTAATAAAAAAGTGAAATATTTTTATACTTCATAAAGAACTGAGATAGAAATATAAATTACTTATTACAATGACAAAGAGAGCAAAATAAGCCAATAGTGAAAATTACGATTTTCTCGAAAACTACTTAACATAGAAAGAAAATTATAAGAACATTTTCTTCATAATTTTTTTTTTCCTTTTCAACGATGTAAAAATCAAACTGTCTTATGATAGGATCGAATGATAAAAAATGGCCAGAAAACCTACTTCTGGGCATCCGACGTGTCTGGCTAACGAACTTAGCCAAGCCAATTCAGAATCCAGTCCGCACACAAAATTTCATAAGCGTTAGACGTTTCGTTCGAGAGTTATCGTGGGAACACATAAATATATATATATATATATATATATATATATATATATATATATATATATATATATATATATATATATATATATATATATATATATATATATATATAAATTTTAGTGAATATCATTTTCGTATTCTAGGGACCTCAAAACAGATTTCTGCCATAGTCCCGGACTCAGATTGCGTCATGAGACCTACTGTAATATCTGAATTTCGAGTTTTCGAAATTCGCTAAAAATATGTACGTAGGAGTATACCATACCAATGAAATTAAAAAAATCAAGAGATAATTTGACGTTTCGAACTGTCAAATAATTGCAAAAAAATTTAAAATAAACTTTTTTCTTGTGCAGTTCAAGTTTTTTATTTTCATAGTAACAAGAAAAACAAGCACATTTTTCCATGCATCTAGCCAGCGTTCATATAGGTATTTCAAAAATCAAATTATTTTCTAATTTTGAAAAAAATATATTTCAATAGATATTCCAATTAATAGAGTAAAACCTCTGTTAACCGAACAGCAATGTCACGCAAAAATTTGTCCGACTAGCAGAGATGTCCGTATAACGGGGGGGGGGGGAATGATGTCATTAAATAATGTAATATTCATAACTAATTTTTTAATTCAAAATTTTGTTAATTTTTTAATTCAAATTAATTTTATAAGCGAATTTAAATACTTATACAAAAATATAACGTTTACAAATGCATCGTCATATTAAAATCATTGTTAACAAGTTAAATCATGAACAAATATTTCTAACTTACATAGATGTACATACACACTAGACGTACTCGCGTCCAGTTAATGGAGGTAATAATGTGCTAAACAATATATCTCCGTCAAAAAATATTGTGTCCGCATCCGATTAACAGAGGGTCCGCTTAACAGAGTAGTGAATGCATTGGTTTTAGTATTGCATGCCACAATCAAAAAAAATTTGTCCGGCTATAGAAAGGGTCCGGTTAAGAGAGGTGTCCGTAATCAGAAGTTCTACTGTAGTTGATTCGTTCATAGTAACAAGAAAAATAAGAACACCATTCCCAGCGATTTTTCACAAATAGTACACACTTGAATATGCTCCATTATAAGGAAATAATTTTAACAATCAATTTTTTCAAAAATATCAATTTATAGCACAGAAGCAACTATCCAATAACAACATCCAATATGTGACAAATATTCTTTACGCAAGGGTCTCAATAAAATTTTAACTAGCCACTTAGAATTTCAAAACAATAACGCTGTTTAGTGTAGTCAATAAAGCTTTTCACCTCTAAATTCTCTATAACAGATCAAATTTTAATGATTTTTTTTTAATTGCTCCTTTTGTGGTATTATTGAAAATTAGAAACATTAAAAATGGCGCTTAAACGGTTTTAGGCCCTAAATTTAAAAATGAAAATTTTTGATTTCAAAAAAATGGTATTTGAGTAGCAAAATATAATACACATAGTTACTTACTGAACAAAGCATCTCAGTAAAAAAAAATTTTATCCAAAATGAAACATTAATGCTTCAAAAGTGACAAGACTTAGCGCCTTGAAACAAAGTCCATTATTTGATTTAATTATTATTCTAATATAGAAGAAAAATTCAAAATAATTCTCGAATTTTACATATGGATACATGAGTGGTAAATTATAAAAATTGTTAAATTTTGTAAAATTCATGTATCTGTTTTTAATAACGAAAATGAATATTGCAGAAAAATTAAAACGTTCGTATTTCTGGCTATCACGGCAATATATTACCCATTTAGTAGCTAATAATATATAAAAGTTTCAAAAATTTTCTCCGTTAAAGTTTTTTACAAACGGCAGCCAAATTTTTTTTTTTTGACCATAAAAGCACTTATCTGTATGAAATATTTACATTTAGGTGAAAATTTTTGGAAAACGACTTGCCGTATTGTTTTGATTACTATAGCATTTTATTGCCTATTGAATAAGAAATAACCCGTAAAAATTTTAACTGTTTTCGATCTATCGTTTTTCCGAAATTAGAAGAAAAATAATTTTTTGGTAGAGATAAAGACACTTGTATTGTTAAATATATTTATGTTTAGATGAAAATCCAGCTATGGAGAAATAATCTACTACCGCCTGAACAATGGGATTGGAAGCGAGAAAAATTTCTCATTCCAATTAAAATGACTGAGCCACCAGCACCAAACAATCTTATGAAAATTATTTTTTTTTGTTGTTGCAAAACTGGATGTGGCGCTGCATGTGGCTGTAGGAAGAGCGGTTTACATTGTTCAGCTGCATGTATTGTCTGTTGTGGCAATAATTGTGACAATCATCCGTCAATAGAAAAAAAACATAGACGACCCTATAGGTTTCATTGGAAATTAAAATAATTTGGATAAAATTTTATGGTGCTTCGTATCACTTTCAAAACGACTTTAAAGTAGCTACAATGGTGAATTTAATTTCCACACCTTGAGACCTTTCCGTAGATACCCATATTGATAATTTTATGTACACTTCAGTTTTGAACCTTTTTTGGGGTCTACGGATCCTGACAAATAAATTCAAGCTTACGTTATTTTTTTTCGGGGTTTCTATGATATTTTAGCAAAATTTTGTCAAATTCTGTCAAATTTCAAATTTATGTAGTCGTTTATTTTGGATCCTTTTTGGGACCGTGGAAGACAATTTTGACCTTCCATTTATCTTGTTCCCAATCACAATACGATTCGGACAAAATTTGGCCAAGATCCGTCTAACCGTTTATTGTGGAAATTTTTTGGGTCTCTAGGACCCTGAGGCACAATTTGAATTTCACGTTCTTTTTCTCCGTAATCCTAATGTATTTAAAACATTTAAAGATAATTTCTCACAATTTACTTTGGATCCTTTTTTGGACCCCAGGATCCGGGAGGATAATTTC
The DNA here is from genome assembly GCA_035578155.1 of Brachynemurus nebulosus. Classification (NCBI taxonomy): domain Eukaryota; kingdom Metazoa; phylum Arthropoda; class Insecta; order Neuroptera; family Myrmeleontidae; genus Brachynemurus; species Brachynemurus nebulosus. The sequence continues at coordinate 231,729 of JAPWDM010000083.1, read as the reverse complement.
AACCTAACGTTCATTTTTTCTGGGACCTCAATGGTATTTGAGTAAAATTTGATCAAGATCCGTCTAGCCGTTTATTTTGGGCCTTTTTTGACCCCAGGATCCTACGGGACTTAAGTCCGCCACTTACAATGTTTATGATCTTAAATAATACATTGAAACATACAATTTTAAAAAAATTTCATAAAAATCGGAGCTATTATAGAGGATTTCGAGATTTTGATCATTTTGATGCTTCATTGACTACATTAGTTGGAGTTAACACATTTTCTGTTGTAACATATGTACATTAAAAAGCCCTTAAAATAATATTTATCTTTTATCTGGGTAGTTCTGTAAAGTTCGACCATAGATATTTGGACTGACTTTTTGATAGGGTGTTATTACTGGTTATAAACATAAAAAAAATTATTTTATTGTGTGCAATCAAGACTGCCCTGTGTTCAGTTCAATTGTGTTTAAAAATTGTGTAAATTTTATATGAACAATACTAGTAATTATTACCACGCTTGAAACCTCAGTTCAAATATCGATGGCCGAACTTTACTCATATCAGTCCGTTCAATTTAAACTTAAGCCTGTAACCACAGTAACTGTAAATGATTCCTATTAAAATTATTTAAATTTAGCTATGTATTTTAAAATACATATGTATTCAAGCATGTTGATTCAGTTATATTTGGTGGTTTCCGAATTTTTAATCGGTCATAACTTTTCCTTGATTGTAAATACGAAGAAAATGATAATAACCTTTTTTATAAAGAATTTTATTCTGTACAATTTTTGTTTGAAACTTTTTTTGATATGTACATTATTTCTCGAGTTATTTACGAAAAACCAAAATTTTTCGCATTTTCCAACATTTCCCGGGTTGGCCTATGAATGAAATTTTGAAGGATGTTTTCTAATATCGGAACATACCTGTATGCAAAATTTCACTCACTTGGGACCACTTTCCATTCTCAACTTTTCTTGACTGGACTAATATGACGTTCTGTCTATAATACATCTTCCCCAGTTTGCGTCAACGAAACCGGTAATACTTAGATCAGAATTAGAGTATTGAATACCATAATCAATTGTACCTTGAAGATAACGCAGAACACGTTTTGGAGCACCCCAATGTATATTACTATAACAACTGTTAAATTGTACGAGTACACTATCAGGTCTAGTACCAATTGCTGCATACATTAGACCGCCCACTAATTCCCTATAAGGATAGATATCTAGGGTGCGTTCCTAGTATACGTGCACAAAAAAAATTGTGAAAATTTCTTGTTTTATATATTAAACATGACCCAAAACGAACGAAAATTAGTATTAAAATTGGCGCTCACGTTTAGTTTTCGCAAAATTTAATATTAAAAATTTTATTCGTTCATATGTAAAATACACTTAAAATTGTATAAAAACATGCACACACGAAAAGTTTTAAAAATTTCTAGTTTTGTGTATTAAATATGAACCAAAACGAATGAAAATTAGTATGAAAATTGGCACTCACCTTTACTTTATAAACATCATTTATTTAATGTTCAAAATTTGATTACTAAAGTGTACGAAACACCGGGAAAGTACTTAAAATTTTGTTACATTCAAACCCAGTCACTTAATTTTAATAACACTATTTAGTTTTAAAAAAGATAATTTTAGCTTTATCAAACAAATTAATAAAAAAAAAAATAACACAAAATATTAATTAACAACATAAAACACATAATTAATAACATAAAACAAATAAAATTTATTTCAGAAAATTTTTATTTTTGAGTATCGTGACATTTTTCAAAACAAAATATGACATGAAGATAGGTGCACGTATATGTGTATTGAGAATGGTATTTAAAGTGATAAATTTAGGAAGAAAATATTTTTTACACACACATACAATGTTTTTCAAATAAGTATTTGTTAATTATAAAATAAAAATAAACTTTACATATCACTTTTGAACGAAAATTATCCAACTCATGAACTGTCATTTAAAATTTTCAACAATTAAAAGTAACCATTTTTTTCTTAGAGCCAGGACACACGAACCACGCCACGACCACGCGACAGCGACAAAATAGTGGCTATTCTGTGGCCGGGTATGTATGCATGTACTTTTCTTATGGAAACACAAATTTCAAGACACACGAGCCACAGCCTGTCGTCGTAATCGGACACTGTCGCAATGTGTCGTCGTATTGTCGTTTTTAGTCGCTAAAACTTGCGACCAATGGACCACTTATAAGCGACAGATACGTACTACTAGTACTACAGTGTCTCTCGAACATTACAAGAAATCATTGAATAATACGACTCAAGCAGGTGTTTTGTAATTTTTGTTTTGTTTAGTTTTCTTAATTGTGTGTATTTTTATTTCTTTTGGTCTTTTTTGATTGTTTTGTTTTTTTGTTATTATTTTGTTTTTTTGTTTTTGTTTTGTTTTTTTCTTGTTTTGTTTTTTTCTTTTTTTGGTCTTTTTTAATTTTTTTTTTTGTTTTTGTTTCTTTGTTTTTATTTTCTTGAAAAAATGGCAATGGTTAACGAAGATTCATTTGATACGGAATTATTTATTGAGGAAATCCGGAATTTACCCGCAATCTGGGATTACACATATTCGGGATATAGTAACCGGATGGAAAAAGTAAAGGCATGGGAACATCTTTGCTTCAAATTTTATGATAACTTTGAAAATAAAGAAAAGAAAGAAAAAAATTGAATATAAACCTTTTTATGACACATTTTATTTACAATAAAAGTACCGCTGTTATAAACGTATCCTGTATATATATTGTTTATTGATTTATTTTTGCGGAATTATTTATGTAATACAAAATAATTATTATAAAGGCAAATTGGTCAACAGAATTGAAACATTTTTATGGCATGGAAAAACCCTTCGGTTAAGAATAAAAGCATGTACTAGAAGCTCTCCTACTGTTTGAACGTGGATTATTGACTATTATTAGATAAATAAACTATATAATTATTTAAACCTTTTTAGTTTTATAATAATAGAAAAAAATTAAAAATTCAAAGAAATAAAGAGCTGAAAATTTTTGAATTGTTTCATCAAATAATTTTAAAAATTGAATCTGCAAAAATATGTAATACCAAAATACCGATATGTATTTTAAAAGAAATATTATTTAAAAGAAGAATCACCTCTCTGATTAATTTTGTTTATTTTTATCCTAGCGTACCTACTTCACGCTGCAAAATTTTAAGTTCCTTAAATTTTAGTATTGATAAATCAATTATTGTATGAATACCTAACGCAGACACTGTATATAACAAACAGTATTAAGTGGCTTTGATGCCTCCTAGCAGTGACTGTACGTGCTGTACGTCATTCGGCCACTAAAAAGTGGCTCGCAAGTCGCCGTCTAAGACACACGAACGACAGTACAACCACACGACAACCACAAAAAAGTGGTCGTGGCGTGGTTCGTGTGTCTTGGCTCTTAAATTCAAATATTTGACGTCATTGTGACGCAGTAGAAAACTTAACAGAAAAACGTATTTTAGGTTTGTTCCCTTACGAATAGGAAAGTGAATGTATTAAAAGAGAAAGTCGTTCATAAGTCGTTCCTGTACACCAGAATTTCACAGTTCCTACTTTTTCCTTCCAACTGTAAAATTTAAATTTTTAAATTTATAAATAATATTCAGGAAAATTATAGTATATAAATTTAAAAGAAATTAGTGATTTAAGTATTTTAAGTTAGTTTTTGATGTGTAAAATTTAAAACTTCAAAGAGTAACGACTTTGTACAAATGTTGGTTGAGCGGTAAGGTGCCGCGATTAAATAACTGTGGACAAAATAACCGCGACAAAATAACACTGGACAAAATAACCGAACGACAAAATAACCGCACGACAAAATAACTGTGGACAAAATAATCGAACGATAAAGTAACTGTACGACAAAATAACCGAACAACAAAATAAACATCTTTAATTTTATTATTCTTTTGAGTTAGGGTACATGCGACCGTGATATGATTAAGTGTTTTGTTTTGCTTCCAATATATAAAAGATGGCTAAATTGCAACAGACCTTAGATGTTGGAATTTAAACTATTGCATTTAAAAACGAATGTTAATGGGTGAAAACTATTGTATTTAAAAAGCTAAGCTTGGGAAACATTAGTCTGAAAGATCAAATAGTGGATGATATAAAACCTAGGTAATAATGTTATATGTATGTTAGTTAGGTTAAGGTTATAAGTTTTTTTTTTCAAATTTTAGGTAGATGATATAAAAACTAGGTGATGAGGTTAGTTAAGGTTAGGTTAGTTTAGTTAGTTTAGACAATATACTTCGACTTTGATATAAAAACTCATTAGGATAAGGTTATAGGTGGTGAGGTTAATTAAGGTTAGGTTAGTTTAGTTAGTTTTGATAATGTACTTCGACTTTGGTATAAAAACTAATTAGGTTAAGATTATAGGTGGTGAGGTTAATTAAGGTTAGGTTAGTTTAGTTAGTTTTGAAAATATACTTCGACTTTGATATAAAAACTAATTTGGTTAAGGTTATAGGTGGTGAGGTTAGTTAAGGTTAGGTTAGTTTAGTTAGTTATGTCAATATACTTCGAATTTAATATAAAAACTAATTAGGTAAAGGTTATGGGTGGTGAGGCTAGTTAAGGTTAGGTTAGTTTAGTTAGTTTAGACAATATACTTCGAATTTAATATAAAAACTAATTAGGATAAGATTATAGGTGGTGAGGTTAGTTAAGGTTAGGTTAGTGTAGTTATTTTTGACAATATACTTCGACTTTGATATAAAAACTAATTAGGTTAAGGTTATAGGTGGTGAGGTTAGTTAAGGTTAGGTTAGTTTAGTTAGTTTTGGCAATATACTTCGACTTTGATATAAAAACTAATTAGGTTAAGGTTACAGGTGGTGAGGTTAGTTAAGGTTAGGTTAGTTTAGTTAGTTTTGACACTTTACTTCGACTTTGATATAAAAACTAATTAGGTTAAGGTTATAGGTGGTGAGGTTGGTTAAGGTTAGGTTAGTTTAGTTAGTTTTGACAATCTACTTCGACTTTGATATAAAAACTAATTAGGTTAAGTTTATAGGTGGTGAGGTTAGTTGAGGTTAGGTTGGTTCAGTTAGTTTTGACAATATACTTCGACTTTGGTATAAAAAACTAATTAGGTTAAGGTCATAGGTGGTGAGGTTAGTTAAGGCTAGGTTAGTTTAGTTAGTTTTGACAATATACTTCGACTTTGATATAAAAACTAATTAGGTAAAGGTTATAGGTGGTGAGGTTAGTTAAGGTTAGGTTAGTTTAGTTAGTTTAGGCAATATACTTCGACTTTGGTATAAAAGCTAATTAGGCTAAGGTTATAGGTGGTGAGGTTAGTTAAGGTTAGGTTAGTTTAGTTAGTTTTGACAATATACTTTGACTTTGGTATAAAAACTAATTAGATTAAGGTCATAGGTGGTGAGGTTAATTAAGGTTAGGTTAGTTTAGTTAGTTTTGAAAATATACTTCGACTTTGGTATAAAAACTAATTAGGTTAAGGTTATAGGTGGTGAGATTAGTTACTATTTTTATAAGAAAAATTTTTTTAAAAATAGTTTGATATTTACCGCTTGTTATTGGTTTTATAACTAAATGTCAGGAATATTAGATTTATAAAACGGTTAGTTCCCGGACCAGTAGAAAAGTGAATGTATTAGAAGAAAAAACTCGAAACTCGTTCTTGTACATCGAAATTTCAATTAGTTCACGTTCTTTTCGGTAGGCAAATATATAAATTAGAAATGACTTCAGACTTCCTACTTTTTCCTTCCAAGTCTCAAATTTAAATTTTTAAATTTATCAATTATATTTACAAAAGTGATTGTACATAAATTTAAAAAAAAATTAATGATTTTGAATAATTTAAGATTGTATTTGGTGTCTGAAATTTAAAATATCAGAGATTAACCTGTTTAACTCAATAAGCAGAAGGAAGCTGTTTATTTATAGTCTATTCACATTATTACATGAGCAGATTAAAAGAAAGTACGGGAACAACTAAATATGTATTTAGTGCAGACAACTTCAGATGCTTCAGATTGTTTGATTTTTTTTTAAAATACAAACATAAGTATAACACAATAAAACGTCCACCTAAAAAAAATTTTATTTTAAATATTAATTTAACTTTAAATTAATATTTTTTATTTATTTTTATTTGTTTGGTGATATTATGGTTACGGTTTTTTAAAACTAAATAGTGTCATATCGTTAAAATTAAGTGATTGTGAGTTTTGTGTTATACTTAATTGTAGTGCTGCCTTACATTTCAACTAGGTAAATCAAATTTTGAATATTAAATTTTACGAAAATTAAAGGTAAATCGCAATTTTTATACTAATTTTCATTCGTTTTGGTTCATGTTTAATACACAAAGCTAGAAATTTTTAATCCTTTTCGTGTGGATGTTTTGTGAAACGATTTTAAGTGTTTTTTTCATATGAACAAATTAAATTTTGAATATTAAATTTTACGAAAACTAAACGTGAGCGCCAATTTTAATACTAATTTTCGTTCGTTTTGGGTCATGTTTAATATATCAAAATAGAAATTTTCACAATTTTTCTTGTGCACGTATACTAGGAAATTGCCGATATCTAGTTTTGTATTTACTTTTTATTTGACCAATCTTGTTCCAGGTTGAATAGGAATGCTTAGAGACTTTGCTTCTTCCATATTGAATCTTTTTAACAAATTGCGAATATATCCCTTCTGACATATGATTACTCCATCTGAATCTTGTTTTATTTCGATTCCAAGACAGAATTTAGCGATTCCAAGATCTTTTACTTCAAAATTTTCAGCTAATTTTAGCTTGATGTCCTTTATCCAATCCAAATCTTGAATTGCAAACAGTACGTCATCAAGGTATATTGAGAGAACTAGTATCTTATCGTTTCTCCACGCCACATAGACACAAGGATCTGCGTTGGTCGGTTTGAGTCCTATTTGAAGCAGTTTACAATCAAATGTGACGTTCCATTGCCGTCCAGCTTGTTTCAAACCATATAAGGCCTTTCTTAGATGACACACTTGATTTTCTTTGTTCAGACATATTTTCCGGCTCATTACATATAATTTCTTGTAAAATTTCTTCCAGTATAGGCATCGATTTCCTATATAATTAGCACAACATATAGCTTCCGCCCAAAATGAAGGTGGTAAACCAGCTTGAAGAATCATACATCTAGCCATTTCGATTAACGTCCTATTTTTCCTTTCACTTACACCATTTTGTTGTGGTATATACGGTGCAGAGAATCTTCGTTTAATCCCGTGTGATCGGAGATACTCACCGAATATGTTGGAAGAGTACTCCTTTTCATTATCGGACTGCAAGGCTTTTATTTGACATCCTGTTTGTTTTTCAACAAGATTTTTATAATTTAAAAATGCCTGAAATACTTCACTTTTATTTTTTGATAATATACACCTCACACCAACGTGAGTAATCATCAATAAAAGTTACAAAATACTTTCCTCGTCCATTTGATTCTGTTCTCATGGGTCCACAAACATCTGAATGAATTATTTCCAACAGTTTTTCACTCCTTGTGGTTCTTTCAGAAAACCACATGTGATGAATCCGGATGTGATCGATGTTGGCGATCGCGGCCTCCGGTGCGGAAGCGAATCTCAGGCCCCGTGTGACAGGTAGTGATACTGACCATTATACTAGAGGAGAAGATGTGTTTGGTATTAGCGGTGCCGGCCTCCGGCGCGTTGAAGGGTACGTGGATGGTAGCGTTTAATTTGGTCGACGTGTGCTCGGTGTATCCGGCCTGTGTTCCAGTCACGAAGTACAACTGATACGGGTGTTGTAAAACGAAGTATTTGTCGTGGCTTGCTATGTAAAGTTGATAGTTTACCTTTCAGGCATATAAGGCATGGTGGTTGATGTTCGGTTACTTTAAACTTACCGCTTATTACCTTATTCTTCTTCACCATTTCCTTTAGATCATGAAAATTCAGATGACCTAAACGTTCATGCCACATCTGCATTTCAGTTGAGAATTCTGTCACATGGACCAACTCTTTTGATTGTCGTAGATAATAGAGGTCGCTAATTCTATCGGCTACAAGTCGAACATTTCCATTTTTGTCTCGTACTACGGCACTATAGCGCTTGAAGACGACTTCACAATTTTTGTCTGTGATTTTCGCAACTTTGCCTTTCACTGCGGTTGATGTATTGGATGCTAAATTCAACCTTCCACCATCAGTTGGAAAACATGTATCAAAAATACGTTCTTCCCGACATACTGCACCTATAAGGAAATTTTTTATTCTCACCTTTACTATTATTACTATATTGTTTATTTCTACTGTTTTCAGGCTTTTGAAAAATATTTTTCGTGGCAGTCATCGCTCCAGACATAATTTCTTTGGTCTTCTGCTTTCGAGCTTCGGACTCTTCGAGTATTTTAACTTTTAATCGTTCACAATCAGGTAGTTCGTCTTGAGTTTCCACAGCACAACGAAAATTTTCATATGTTTCCGTCAACAATATCACCAAATTTTTTGATATGTTCACGTACATCGTCTCCTTCAACCATTTTCTGAAGTATAAGCTGTTTCAACAGACTTGCTTTTCGAGCTGGACCTGTCGAAGCGAATATTGACTCCAGCTTTTTCCATACTTGATGTGATGTTTCACACCCACGTATCTGTTTTAGCTCTGATGGACTTATGGACAATACTAAGTCGGCTTTTGCCTTTCTATCACCATTTATCCATGAGTCAAGTGCTTTTTGCATTTTAGCTTGCCCAGGCCCACTACCTGTTGGAGCGGGGGGCTCTGATATTGTGCCACTAACATATCCCCACGTATCGTTTTTGACCAACAGTGCTTGCAAACACCATGTATCATAGTTGCTTTACTTAGCACTTCTATTCTCGTAGAGTTCATTGTGTTCAACATTGTAAAATACAGGATTTTATATCACAATACTTGCTAATTAATTTACTTCAGTTTTAAAATTTCTTCACGTTATTACCGTTTTCTTGTATGTATTCATTTGCTTAGACTGGGCCCATAACCTATTGAATATTGTTGAATATTCTGCTGATGGGAAAGCTTCTAACGTAAATTAATTTTTATTTTACAGTATTTATTCAAAAATTCTTTAAAAACAAATTTTCTTTACTACATCAAAATTATTTTTATTTTTTTAATAATAATTGTTTTTTAAACAAACAAAAAATTTATATTTTTAAATTAACCATAACAACAAAAATATTACTATTTAGAATGCACAAATTGCCTTTTAAAATTTTTAATATTTCCAACAATAACAATAAAATCACTGATGATAATGATGATGAAGATGATTGATATGTACCTTTAATAAAATTTAACTGAATAAATAAAAATCTTTTTAATATTGAATTCTTAAATAAACTATTCTAACAAAACTTTCCTTTTTTTTCGCCTGTTTGTCTCCATTTATATTTTAATTTTCAAATTACTTAATTATTAAGTTTTACTTTGCAAATATAGCAAATACTTCAACAGCAAATATGGAATACCATCAGTAACGCTTACATATCTATTAAATTTAAAAAATTTAGTTTTTTTACATTTTTTACAGTTTTTTTTTATCAAAACAAGTATGTGTAAATTACAAAGTTTTTTACATGTAAAAAACTGTGTAATTTACCCGAAGTAAATTAGACGCACAACTCTGGTGCCTAGATTAAATTTTTATTCTCAAAATATTACTCGATTCTTTATGTAAAAATATTTTATAAAGACCTTGGTCACGTATGTAAAAACGGGAAATTTCCATTTTTGTCAATCTTATACGCCGTCAAAACGACAAACTGACATGTTCCAACAAGTTTGTGCCGTGGTGGCACTTCAATAAATTTATTTTATGCGTTTGTATATCGATCAATTTTTTAATTGTAAAATCATTTCATTTATATTCATGTATGAAAGCAGAGTGGAAGCAATGTAATTTTTAAATAAATTGTACAGTAACATGAGAACATTAAAATAAAGAAAAAAAACTGCTTCTTACCTGCGCTGTATATAAAAAAAAAATTGAAGTGTTATTGAAAATGTGTTATTTTGAACGAAAATCGCAGTTAGACCAAAGTTTGGCGTTTCACAGGTAATACCAATTGCAGTTTTAGCGAATTTCCATTCTGGAAATTTAGCTATTACAGCAGCTCTTATGATAAGACCTGTGTTCGGGTAAATAAAAGGACAGGTAAAATAAAAATAAATAAATAAAAATATTTATTAAAAATAAAAAAAAATTCTGTAACGTACTGACGACATTAAAGTGATTGTATTGATATTATACGATTAAGTCCAAAAATTAATGAGTTTTTAAAAATAACGTTGTATGATATTCCGTGATGTCCATGGTATGTGTATGTGCATGTACCTACTCGTTTTTGAATTATGTTTTTAAAAAATATTTTGAATGGATAAATGAATCACTGAATGTCACAAAACCATTATAGAAGAAGCCTACATATAAAAATCTGTTGTTCGTAAGATGCAATGAGCTGCAATTTACACCGCTTCTGATTTAGTCTGTTACTGTTCGTCATAAGGATCACATCGTTCTTATGTCATTGTTTTTTTAATCAACTCGTGAAATTTAAAGAAAAAAAAAATATGAAGTGTGTCGTATTTAAGTGTAAAAATTCAGTAATCAATCAAACATTGGTTTGGTTGAGGTGGTGTTTGATTGATTACTGAATTGGAGTGGCACTCGAACAAGTGATCGGTGGCCTAGCTGGTAAGGCGCTTGGCTGGTAACCGAGAGATCCGGGTTCGAGTCCCAGCCGATCCAGTTTGGTAATTTTTCAAACACTATGTCAATTTTAATTAATTGTAATATAATTTATTGGATTGTTACAAAAAAACTTTGCGTGATCGAAAAAAACTATTTTTATTTTTTGATTCAGTGTATAAAATGCTGTAAAGATCAGGCATTAAGATCTTTTGGACAAAAAAAATTTTTTTTTGTTGTCCACTGTAATCAGTAAAGAACGGAAAAAGTTTGGAACCCATCGCAAGGCCGAAAAGTTGTCTATAAATACTATTATTGAAAGAAAAATAATTTTTTACAGCAAAATTTCCAAGGCAACAGTCAAAGCCTCAAGTTCAAATTCAAACGGAAGAAAGGATCCTTTGTATGAATTTATCAATTAAAATGTTTTTATTTTCTGCAATAGGAACTGAGGTAAAAAGGTCCCTGATATCAAAGCCAACACATAAATAATCTGTATGGACGGGGATATTATTGAGATATTAATTCAATGGAATTATTGAGAGTGTATTTCGGTTTAAAACTGGTTAAGAGTTTAAAATGGTCGATAAACCATGTTGGCAAGTTATTAAATACATATTTCATTTGTGAAACTACCGGACGGAACTTATCACTCTCTTTGTATAAAGTTTGGGGTTTGTAAATTCATCGGTAACAAATTAAACTTTTTCATACCTGATGATGGTGCTTTAATAGCATTGAAACCGGTTGAATTGATATTATAGATTTTATAAAAATCTAAGATTTATGCATCGCCATTTGAGTCATAATTATCCCCTTAAATATTAATCTTGGCGAAAATTGGGATTAATCAATTTTATAAAACACTTTGTTAAATAAACATTTGTATACGTATATAAGACACTCAGTGGATTCGGTCACAGATGAGTTGAAATTTGGAAATCAATCATACCCTGTTAAACTCTGACCTTCTATTTCGCTATTATTTTTTAACGGATTTCAAAAAAATTTTCACCGCGTTATTAGTTTTGGTCTATACTTTAATAATTGCATATGATATTATCCACACTACGAAATTTCTCCATTTACACTAATAGATCTCTAGTTTATTACAATGGACAATGGAAGTTATATAAAAGCTTATCTTTAAGAGACCTAAAATTACCAAAAATGATATATAAAGTATATAACGATGTTGTGCAAAATTGGATAACCGAATGAGTAGATATTGGTTAGGTACTTACCAGACACAAAAATAATGAATCATTACAATGTTAAAATCCGCAAATTCCACATGTCTAGAGCAGCGACTTTCAGTCTGTGGTACGCGTACCCCTGGTCGTACGCGGAGCATTTCTTAGGGGTACGTGAAATTATTATTGGTAATAATAAATGATACAAAAATATAAGATGCTTCAGTTAAAAAAAAATTATGATTTAAAAAGGAAAATGGAAGAAAAAGAATGAAAGAACATTTAAAACGCGATTGAAAGCAGACCATAATTTTAAAAATTTGGTTAGGTGTCACGTGATTATAAGTATTGATTTTTATGTTGGAACAAATTAACTACCACCTAATGAAACTATTTTTTTTGTTTATTACTATTATTTTAAGGTGCTCGACTTAAAACGACCACCGTAAGATTACTTACTATGAAACGATTTCTTATGTTTTGAATACTTTTAATTATTGGGTTTTTTTTTAAGATTCTATTTATTTACTATAACCTCAAAAAGGACTGTGAAGAAATTTGTAATAAACAAGAATACGGGTAATAAGAACTTGAAAGACTCAATTTTAGGTGGCAGGGGGTGCTCATAAACAAAAAACCTCCTTAAGGGGTACGTGAGCCGTGAAACTAGAACCGCTGATCTAGAAGGTTGCAAATTATCTTTTATATTATATGTACTTATTTCAAATTATAGTTACAATTCCCGTTTCGCAAAAAATTTAACAGTTAACTTATTGAATTGTTTCAGTTGTTGTAACCAATAAAAGTCAAACACGTGTATATTTTTAATTTGAGGAACATAATTAAATTACTTGTACATAACGAAACATGACAAATTAGAATGAGGCAAATGTACCGAAATCAAAAAAATAGACTAAATCGAAAACATTTTCATAAAAACATGTGGGTAATTTTTAACAAAATGCAATACCAAAACAAAACCGAAAACAAAACAAATTGAGTTGTTGTTGGCGGTGGAAATGGAAGTGAGGAGGGCGATGGATAATAATAGGGATTATATATGAAAAGGGTAGCCAGAAAGGTTTGTCACACACGTTTTGTTTTAAATTCAAAACTTATTTAACATGAGTTTGTTAATTACATATTTATTAACAATAACGACTACAAATCTTGTTACATTCTAACAAAACATATCTAAAATTTTTTATTCTTATTTGTTCACAAGAATGACAAATAATGAAAGTGTAAATTCAGTTTTATTTTTTTTTTTTTTTGTTAAATATATTTAAACTGAAAAGATAAAAGATTATCAAAAAATTGACATTATTAGATTCGCATAGACATTAGAAATGAAAGAATCTGTAATTTTATAGAAATGCCTATTACGAACCCCTTAAAAAAGACAATCATCTTAATCTTAATCTTAATAATATTATAAATGTGAAAGTTTGGATGTTTGGATGTTTGTTGCTCAATCACGCCAAAATGGCTGGACGAATTTTGATAAAATTTTACCTACACACTCCTTATACACTGACTTAACACGCATTTTATCCCAATTTCATTTTCCTGAGGGATACAAAACCAATTAATCAATCCCGCTCAAATAACTGAACCGAATCCATTGGAATTTGATTTACAGGCAATATTTACCCTGAATTAACACACAGAATAATCTTACCCCGATTAAAGGTTCCTGTGGGATACAAAACCAGTTACTTAACCACAGCAAAATGACCGAACTGAATTCGGTGAAATTGGTATATAGAAATTCTTTACTATGAATACATACCGGAATAATTTTAATAACACATAGGATAGTTTTATCCCGATTGAATGTTCCTGGGAGATACAAAGCCAATTACTCAATCACGTCCAAATCACTAAACCGAATTTGATAAAATTTTGTACACAGACACTATTTATGCTGAGTTAACACAGAGAATAACGTTATCCCGATTGAAAGTTCCCGTGGGATACAAAATCAGTTACTTAATCACGGTGAAACAACAACTGAATTAGATTAATTTTGGTACAGAAATACTATTTACCATGAGCCAACACATAGGATAGTTTTATTCCGATTGAAGACTGCTGTAGGAAAAAAAAACACCAAATAACATATTATCGAGTTACTGAAATGACTAATCTAAATTGCAAGAAATTTTTTATATAGACAAAATTTATCTTGAATTAACACATAAAATAATTTTATCCCGATTGAAAGTTCCTGTGGGACACTAAATTAGTTATTCTATTACACTGAAATGACTCAACTAAATGTGATGAAACTTTGTATACAAACGTTATTTACCTTGAATCCGCCCCTAGAATGATTTTGTTTCGATAGGAGGTTTTTATGGGATACAAAACCAATCATTCAATCTGAAATGATTTCGATAGAATTCGTTACAGAGACATTAACTCTCAATTAATACAGAATCATTTATTACCGATTAGAGATGGAAATCGGACTAAGAGTTTTAAAGGTCCTCTCGAGTCTTACCGGCGCGGCGGGAACAGGAACGGGCCGATATGAAAATTTTTTGACGAGGTATGGAAACGGGCAGGAGTGGATAAATATGCTGGGAGTGTTACATTTTTATTTTCGTTATTTAAAATTAATTTTTTTTTTGATAAAGCGGAACCGGAAATAAAGAAAACGGGTTCCGGACTAATTTGAAGGAAACGGGCAGAAGTGACAATTTTTCGACGGAAATGGGAGTGAACGAGAGCGATGGGTATAATCGTGAGTAAGCGGGAACGGATTAAGAAAATCACTCCCGTCAGCATCTCTATTACTGACTGAAGATTCATGTGGAATAAATTAATTAGTTACGCTCAGTTTATTAAATATAAGGTATTATAAGGTTTTATTATAATTGAATTTATGGAGGTGTAAATATAAATTAGGTCAGTTATTTAAATCAGATGCATAGTAATAAATAGTTTTTTATCTATTCATCTTAAAATTTCGGAGAATAATGTAAATGTCTTTTTTTATACCTGGTACTTGAACTTATGTTTGAAATTATTTCTTTTCGTAATAATCCGTTATTTAGGTATAGAAAATACTATCTATTTGTAGGATATGTGATTAACAGTTTTAAAATAAGATGGATTTTCAAAATACCAATGTCATACATAAGCCAATAAAAATAAAACATAATAGTGCAGTAAAAGCGTACTTTGACCGTGCATTTCGGGTAGGCAGCAATTTTTTTTTTTGGAAGTTGTAGGGGGGTCAGTGATGAATGTAAAACCGAGTTTTCGGGATCCGCGGTGGTGTCGTTTAGCCGCCATCTTCGAAAAAAGGTCGAATTTTATTTTTTCGAATATCTCCAAAACCGTAAGTCTGACAAAAAATTTGTAAAGACTTTATTTACAGATAATTTCATTTTCTACAAAATTTGTTATAAACTTTTTTACATAACTTTAAAAACAAAAAAGTTATAAGCAAAAAACCATGAAAAATTTAGGAACGAAAACTTTTGAAGCCAGATAACTTTTCTATTTTTGACCCGACAAAAAATATGCTTCTTATCTTTTTTATAGAGTACTTTTCAACGAAAAATTTGAGGTATTAAATTTTATCATCCGACTTCTAGTTAGGAAGTTATAGCTCTCCAAAAGTAGGTAGGTAAAAATTGTAACTAAAAAATCGTCGACTCTTAAGTGACATATTAATTTTAAAATACAATTATTTTATATTGTTTTACTTTTTTTGGCTAGTATGATTTTATGAAAAAATAGATATTGCATATTAACCTGAAATTTAACACCTTTCTGCACCACCCGTGGCGCTTAAAGCCCCTCTCTTGTAATATTTCTTTTAACAGCTTAAATCCTCATTCATAACAAATCTCATCCATTTTTATTTGTTTAATAAAAACGCCCCTTTTTTTATTTAAAAGAACAATGATTTACAAAATTAAATTATAGTAACTCGGGAGGTGCGGGTTCATTGGTGCACTGTATAGGGATGAACATTCGTAAGGTTCTCCTCCAGCCCCAGTATTCTGGATTTTTGTATCTTGCCAACCACGACTGTACTTGGTGATACACTCTGAATGTGTGCATACGAGCTGCATCTTGTGTGGGCGGGAGCGAGGCAAGATTAAATTTAATTTTAATTGTTGATTTCGCGAATCGTTTGTACCGCAATATATTGATCGATTCTTCATGCTTATCACCGCCATACAAAGCAATAAAAAACCGCTCTCCAGCAGCACTCAATAAAATGGGGTATACTTCTTCGTTCTGAAATAATTCTACTCCTGAAGCCAGCTCTGAATTTTTTTTAAGAGTATATATAAATTTCATTTTGCCCATATTGTAGGTTGCCGATATTGTATCGCACCCAGAAAAAGCATGAATAAACAAAATGTTATTACTTACTACATCGCCATGCTTCAAGCTCGATGTAGAATAAATTTTATCAGGCGTGTTGCCTTTTTTGGTTTAAAGAAAAAAACATTTGATTTGTTACGCCCAAAACCAACCAGCAGTATATCTATATCTTCAGCAACGATTGTTACGGAGTCGTACAAATCACACTTCTCCAGAGCAGAATTTACAATTAGTGAATCCGCGTCTGCTTCTGCTGGCTCGATATTATAGTCCCATTCCAGCAGTTCTTTCTTTAGAAGAGTAATTAAATGTTTCTTGTTATTTTAATTTGAAAGAAATTTTTCTTGTGGGATTGTCGGAATACTATTGCTACTGCAAATTATATCTGCACAGTGTTGCTTTTTCGACCTCCGAAGACGTTCCCACGATTTGGTGCCAGCTATGTTTGGATCGTCAGAATAACCATCAAAAACTATACCTACCGATGAACCAAAATGATTTTTAATATATTTGGCATAATTTTGACAAATTAGTTTAAATGATACGTTCCGCTCCCACACAACTGTATGGAGAAGGTATCCACCGTCAATAATGAAGAATTTATTTTCTCCAAGCTGCACGGGTGCACTAAGTGGTAAAAATGCTTTGAATAAAGAGGATTTTATGCTTTTCCGCATACCGTCCTCTGTAAACAACGATAATGGGAAAGGTGAAAGTTCGTATTTAAAGCATTCTTTTATATCGCCGATTGACTACTTGGATATACATATTCTTTGGAAAATAAGCAAAGGATTAACTACTATTGGAGATATATCCACTTCAATAGATCTTGAGACTGCGCTCAAAGGAAGCACTTTATTTTTTCTTTTGAAAGATAAATTACTGAAATTCTTGTCAATATTTTGAGAGATCATGGCTTTTCCAATTTCAATTGCACGGTCACAATTAATATAATCTGGGGCAATAATGCCAGTAAAAACTGATATTAATTCCGATCTTTCCAAAAATGGGTCATAAGATGCCAACCAGTGATCCAATTTTTCAACATCTTCGTTATCTCTGATGACTCGTGTATCTCTGTGATCGACGTGTTGTTCCGAATATTCCAAGGAAACATTACAGAAATTTTCTATTTGCTCGCAGATGTCTTGCAATGATATCATTCCCAGTATCCAGGAAGCAAGCGTACTTTCAGATATTCCACGATGAGTTAACCCACCAGACGTTTTCATCATCCTCATAAGTGTTTGTTCAATGGTTTGGTCGGACATTATTCCACTCCAGAATTTGTTTGTCCGTCTGATAGTGAATCGGCCACCAGAAGTATAGTCTTCAAATTCTTGTGGAGGCATACGTTTGTCTAGTTCTTGCATATCTTGTAGGTAGAGTTGAGCTGATTTTTCGTACAAGAAATGCCCACTAGAGTGAAATACAGGGAGCATTTTTTGAACTGAATCTAAATGAAGGGTCCAGTTACCAGATCTTTCAGCTTCAATGAATTGTTTTAAAAGCGTGATCATTTTGAAATACTGTATCCAGAGCCTGGCTGTTGGTCCTTTATGTTCTAATATTGTAACAGCATCTTCGAATTTAGTAGCTATTTCCTTAAATGCCGTGATTTCAGCTGCTTGTAAAATCTGTGTTTTATTACTTACAATACTGTCCATTAAATCTCGTTCTTCATCAGTGAAATCAATAAATTCCATAATTTTTTTTGCCAAAGACAAGTGCACCAAAATGTGACCTCGTACTGCTCTTGCGTATGCGTGCCCAGACATAATATTATTAACACAATTATCAGCATAAATTAGTTTTAGCAACTCTTCTAATCCACTACCAGACATAGTGTACCCAACTGAACCAATAATAATAGTTTTATTTATTTACATACCTCACTTACCTTTCTTTACAGCACGCAAACTCGATAACTGTATGTTTAATAATAAAAATAGGTACGTCAAATTGTTCGTTAAGAAATTTCCTATGAAAAATATAAGAAGCATTAATCTTGTCGGATTGAAAATAGAAAAGTTATATGGCCTCAAAGTTTTCCACTCCTTAATTTTCCACAGTTTTTTGTGAATAACTTTTTTAATATCGATTTTCTGACAAAATGTTTCAAATAAAAATTGTAGAAAATAAAATTTTCTATAAAAATGGTCTTTACAAAATTTTTGTGTGCCTTACGGTTACAGAGATAATCGAAAAATTAATTTTGACCTTTTTTCCAAGATGGCGGCTAAACGGCAACACCCCCAGTCCCGAAAACTCAGTTTTATATTCACCACAGGCCATTCTATGAATTTCAGAAAAAAAATTGCTGCCTACCCGAAATGCACGGTTCGATCGTTTTGAGCGACGCTTTTACTGTAGTATAAGAGATAAGAGATATTTGCATAAAAGTGATAAAAGTAAGCAATGGATTTTTGAAGTTATAACAATTTAAGTATACGCCCATTTAATTAATTATTTATTTATTACCTTACACCGAGAGTATTGCAATAAAATGTTAGGTATAAAATTTTTTTTATAGCCTTATTATAAGACTCCGCTAATTAAATTTGTTAGGACATTTATTATTTTTTATATTTTTTGTCATTTAGTTTATTTTATTTTTTATAAGTTATCAATGCGTACATGTATGGTATATTCAGTATCATATCGTTTCTTATATCAAAGGTGTCTGATGGAATCATCAGCAGTGTGTACATGCACAGTAGCGGCGCTAAGGCCTTCGAGGCCCGCCTGCAAGATTTTCGCAGGGGCCCTTTTTTAGGGATGAAAAAAAAGTTTGTAATCAGCATAATGAGTCGGCAGGAAGGGAGAGCGGTAACAGAAGGGGCAAAAGGCAATAGACCGTTAGGTGAGCCTTGCGGGTAGCTAACGGTACACATCAAATATACATATACCATGATTCACGTAAATAAAATCTATCATGACTAATCTATTTATCCGGCAAACTGATTAAAGTTGGGGTAATAAAACCTTTCAAAAAATATGTACGTTTAGGGTAATAAAACTTTGAAGTACTGAGACAAATATAATTACATACTGTTTGATTTTTTTGACAAGTAAGAAAATTTTGAAAATTTTACATTTGGTGCATTGTTGTTTAATTTTTAAAATTCTAAATTATCGTTTTTTTTATAGTTATGTATTGTTAATATTATTTTTATTGTTTTATGACCTACTGTCTGCAAACATCATATTTTACCAAATCGTGTCAAACAAACTTTTTTAGTATCTGTTATAGATATACTTATAAATAATAAAATCAAAAAGATCTGGAAATTTTATGCAAGGGCAGGGCCGGACCAAGAGTTATAAGGAGGGGGGGGGCAAATTTTCCTGTTGGCGCCCCTCGCAGCAAAAAAATTTTTACCTGGATGATGACAAAAAAAAGTCACTTGGACCCTACCATAAATCGGCACCATTGACCTTTTTTTTTTTTTGGTCATCACTTGCTCCAGGACCCTTGACTCTATCATAAATTATGAATTATGACTATCGACCTTTTTTTTTTTGCTCCTCACTTCAAAAATTTTTTTTTCTCCGCCCAAAAAAATTTCACCATTTTCGCGCCCCTAAAATCATCCAGGGGGGACACGTGCCCCGGCTGCCCCCCCTAGATCCGGCCCTGTACAAGGGCATAATAGTCCTTTGAGACTATCCCATATGCTTGTCATGTCTTTCCTTCTTCAAAACTGTAAAATTTGTAAGTGAAATGAATATTTCAACTGATACACCCCATTGTAGCATTAATGCAATATTTTCATATGCAAATGTTAACTGAAACCGTATAAATACTGTTGGACGTCTCTAAGTGGCAACTTTTTTTGTGTACGCCGCAATTACGTTTGTTCGGAGAACTGGAATCTGTTAGTAAGAGTTATTGGTTGTCTACATATTGTCCATGAAAAATAAAAAAAATAATATGGATCGGTTAAAAAAGATTGAATTGGTACAGTTGGAATAAAATAAAATTAAAATCTATAAAATCAGTACAGTTAATACAAAAAAATTATTTTTTTCCGCTGTCTTGGGGGCCCCACTATGCCCGGGGCCCACCCGCAACGCGGGCCCTGCGGGCTCGCTATCGCCGCGACTGTACACGCAGACACACCATAAGCAACAAACAACAATTTCATTATATATTTTTGATGATTGTCCACCTCGCAGTGGCTTCATTCAATTCATTGTTCATCAATACTAAACCTAGCAGTGAAAAGTATCATTTTGTTTAGTGCATATACCACGGGCTGGTAACTAAGATAGGCAAAAGTGGAGACCACATGTATATGTATGTATCCAACAATCCCCTTACTCCAGCAGGGTAAAATTTGCTACCTCTAGCAGCCTACAAACTGGTACAGTGGGTTTCAGAATAATTATAAATATTTTTATTTATATTACCATTGTTTCAGAATAATTATAAATATTTTTATTTATATTACAGCGTTCTTTCAAAATAAGCAAACCTAAAATAAGGAAATATTGTAAACAAACACACACACATTCAAACATGTTTATATTAAAAAGTAATAAACTAGAAATATTAGGAGAACTGGGCATCGCAGCATGTCTTAACTCTTGGTTACGGTGTATCAGTGACCTAGTAAATATATATGCATTATACATAGATATTTAGTTCACTTGTATGTTACGCTTAAAATAGGGAAAGTGACTTGTTTACTCTTCCCTATTTTAAGCGGAATCTGTATTATTATATCATGATGTATTTAGAATACATTAGAAATATTTACTAATGTTTCTGGAACACACTATGTTGTTTTCTATTTTAGAGGCGTTACAAGAAATAGAAAACGAATTAACCTCGTTTAACCTCGTGTGCGCTCGTGTAAATGTTTTAAAATGTGTTTAAAATCAAAAATGGCCAACATGGCGAAAATGAATTAACCTTCATAACTTGAAAAATTTATTTATTATTTATTATTTTTTTATTTTATTTTCGTTTTTTATATATTTTTTTTTGGTATAAATGTTTTTATTTTTTTAATTAATACTGTTTTTGCTTGAATTCCATGTGGGAATATCAAAAAGGTCCAAGCCCCGCGCGGACTTCCGCCGACGCTCAGTAACTCCGCCTCTATATTGGGGTGCAAACTTGGTTCAAGCATGGATTTTTATTGGGATGATAACTCCATGCCAAGACTGGTCGTGAATTTCGGCCCAGTATCAAATTCCAGGCAAGTGCCAAGGCTCTTGTTCAACCTTGACCCAATAAAAAATCCCAACCAAGTGCCAAGGCTCATGTTCAACCTTTGTCCAATAAAAAATCCCAACCAAGTGCCAAGGTTCATGTTCAACCTTGATTCAATAAAAAATTCCAACCAAGTGCCAAGACGTGTATTCAATCTTGGTTTAAGCCTGACAGTAATATTTGGTCCAAATGCGGCAATCAGTCTTGGTTCAAACATATATACTAATCCTTGGGACAAAGTTAAAAACTTATGAAGTGCCAAAGAATAAGTACAGTATTAGTACAAGCCTGAACTTAAAACTTGAACAACTTACTGACATTCAATATTAATCAGGGTAATACTGAATATCAGTAACAAGCCAAATAAAACGATCAGTTTTGAAAAGATATTGACAAAATAAATATAGTAATAATATCCATATAGTCTATCTATCTGTTTGTCTTGCATTAACATGTTAAAAAGAGAAACTACATGTAAAATTTAGTTAAACTGAGGACTACTGATCTAAAGGAAAAGAATTACATCAGTATAACTAAATTAGAAGACGTTAAAAATCCTCTAACCTCCGATTCTAATGTAGAGAATTGGAGAAAAACAATTACGTTTAAAGAAAAAAAATCGAATAATTTTCTTGTAATGTTTGAACTTGTAATATGACGGATGATGTTATAAATAGCTTTTACCATAAAATTCTAATTATAACGATTTAAATAATTGATTTGCAAGAAAGTTTCGTTAATTTTAATTAGGTTGGGTATTAAACAATAACTTTTCTTTTTTGTGTATTAAAAAACAAAAATAAATGACTCAATTTTCATTTAATTAGATTTAGCTTACACTTAATTTTAAAAAACTCATATTCGTACGCAACTTAGTAACATGCTGTACTTAACTGAAAAACTTGGGTAGCTTTACCCTACATTTATAATTAAAACGGACGTAATAAGTACATGTCTGAAAAATTTAAAAAAACTAAACTCTAATATACGTGTTTTGTTTTAAATAATTAAAGTTTAAATAATTGAAACTAAACACTTATTTATTAAAGTTGATTACAACTAAACATTAAATTAACATTTTAATTCAGACGTTCGTCAAAAATACAACTAAAATTTTATCTCAAATTCGTTCCAGTTAGTTATGGCGAAATAAAATACATATTCATCAAAATGTACGAAAATGAATGAAAAACGATTAGTCATAAAATCAAAAATTTTCAAAAGAAACATTTATACCACCTAGTATATTTTTTAAACTAAATAAATCTGTTAATACATTCAATCTATTACCACATACAATTCCATCTAAAAGCACACCTTGTCGGGTTAATTCGCATGCTTCTTTTACAAAATCTTATAAATAATCTATTGGCGACACAAAGATTACGCGAGCGCTCCTGGTTTTTTAAATTAGAAGCTGTATCAAGTAAAAATGTTTGTATACGTTTAATTGTCGATAGAAAAATGCACTATACAAATTATGCGCGGATTACGAGATTTTATATCACCCATTAATCGTATGCGTATATTTTTACTTGATGCTAGTTTTAATTTTACCACCAGAGGCGCGAGTGAGAATCTTTGCGTCGCCAATTATCAACACGAGAAGATTTTGAATCGCCACAATATAGAGCAATAACAACTAGTTTACAAACATAGTTGTTATGGAAAATTTTTAAAATTATTGGTCAAACTTGTGTTAAAGAGTTATTAAAAACTGAGATACCGTCGACGTGAACTTGAACAGAAATTTTTTCTTCTACGTAAATATCAGATGATATAATTTTCTGTAAACTATTTTTAATACCTAGATATAAATACTGCCCTTCATTATTTCGTTTACTTAACATTGGTTTCAATTCACGACGATGTCTTGTACCTAATAATATCTGACCATTTGCAGGTATTACTAATCTTCCTTCTTCTCTTAGTATAGTTAATAAATCTATTATTACGTCTAATCTCAATATTTTAATATTATTTAGTGCCCAAGCGCGCATCTTTTCTGTTAGATTATCACTATTATTCTAAGAAACGCGAAAAACATTAGTGTTATCAACATTATACAATTATAAATATAACTACATCTAGTAAAATAAACAATGTTCTACCAGTAAAAGGCCAAATAAAATGATCAGCTTTGAAAAGATACTGACAAAATAAATATAATAATAATATTCATATAGTTTATTTGTCTGTTTTTCTTGTATTAACATGTTAAAAAGAGAAGCTACATGTAAAATTTAGTTAAACTAAAGACTATTGATCTAAAGGAAAAGAATTACATCAGTATAACTAAATTAGAAGGTACGTTAAAAATCCTCTAACCTCCAATTCTAATGGAGAGAATTGGCAAAAACACAGTTACGTTTAAAAAAAAAATTGAATAATTTTCTGTTAATGTTTGAACTGTGGTTAATGTTTTTGTGGGTCCTTAAGGGGAAAATTTTATTATTATGTATAATCCAGCCCACAGTACGGCTCAATATAGTGATTTAAATAACGGATGATGTTATAAATAGTTTTTACCATAAAATTCTAATTATAGCGATTTAAATAATTGATTTCCAGCAACAATTTTTCGTTAACCCGACAACGCCAACGTGTGCTTTTAGATGGAATTGTATGTAATAACAGATTGAATATAATAATAGATTTATTTAGTTTAAAAGATACTAGATGGTATAATTATGTTTTTTTGAACGTTTTTGATTTAAGAAACTTAAAGAATTGAAAAACTATAAAAATAAGCAATTGTAATATCAGCTAAACTTAAAAATCTTGATGAATACAAATAAATGACATTTCAAAAGCTTTTACTCTAAAATATGAATTTTAAAAAAGAAAAATTTACTCTTCATAAGTTTGCTTTTAGATATTTCTGTAAACATACCTAAGAACTTGAATGATACTTAGAAATATTAAGTATGTCTACTTAAGTAAATAGTTTATAAATAATAAACAAATACTTTACTTTGCAAAATACCACGTTTATTTTTGAAACTGTGACAATATTGTTTCGAACCGTTAGTTCATTTTCAAACAGAATAATTCTGTTTGAAAATGAACTAACGGTTCGAAACAATATTGTCACATAAAAAAACACGAACCTGGTGTCCCGACTGTGGTGTCCCCCTCTGTGCGATACCATGTTTTAAAATCTACCATACGGAAAGATATTTTTAAATTTATTATTTAATTTTAATTGTACATATTTTGTTTTTATTCTTTTTTTATGATAAGTAATTTTTTTACTTCGTTGTTTCTGAATATAAATTTTTGTAAAAATTGTCATTACATATTTTTGTAAAGAAAACCAATAAAATATATTATTTTTTTGTATGTGTGTGATATATTTATTATGTAATTTTTTTACTTCGTTGTTTCTGAATATAAATTTTTGTAAAAATTGTCATTACATATTTTTGTAAAGAAAACCAATAAAATATATTATTTTTGTGTGTGTGTGTGTGATATATTTATTATGTAATTTTTTTACTTCGTTATTTCTGAATATAAATTTTTGTAAAAATTGTCATTACATATTTTTGTAAAGAAAACCAATAAAATATATTTTTTTGCGTGTGTGTATATTTATTATGAGCTTAAGTATTACGTATATCAACATTATTACGGTAAGTATAAGATATAAATAAAAAGCAACTGAGTCACACGTATCAATTGAAACGCTTGATGATGTATGGCCTACTTTATATCAGAGACACACACCCTTCAGTATAGAAGTCTGTAATAATACTTATAAAAGTATGAATTTTTTTGTTTGGAAAAATATCGTAGATGGTGGTCCTAAACGGGTTAAAAAATTTTAGTTTAAGGTTTAAAGTTTACTTTTTTTATGATTTACTGTGTTACATATGTTAAGAGAGTAACTGATTAAAAAAATTTACAAAATGTCATGTAAACTTGAAGATAATTCAAATAAACTGATGTTGCCTACATTTCATTTTAGTTTTTACTCTGTACTGTAAAGTTGACATTTTGAACTTAACTAGTTTTTTCTACCTACGCTAGATTTAAAAATTTCTTATATAGTATTTTCAGTTGTGCGTCGTGCTCGTCCACCTTCTCTGTCAACAGCGCCGGAAAGGAAATGGCTTGGTGAAGTCAAAACATTTAATTTTTTGTCAGAGTCCTTATATTTCACCATCAAAAAGTCTGAAAACCATAAACACATCAATGTTAGTTTTTTATTATAAAATATATTCTATAACTAGATAAAATTTTGTAAGTATTAATTTTTCTCCTTAACAAGAAAATACATAGAAGAAATGACCTAAGTATTAGTATGCTAATAATAATAATAATAATAACAATAAAAAACATTAGTAATAGATAATCCCGAAAGGAATGTTGAAAAAGTTATTAAGTTTTAAAATAGTTGGTTCAGAAATGTAAAATATTAAGATTTTTTGATAGACTTGTTGGTATTATTTTTTATTTTAAATTTATATTTATCATTCAAAAATTTAAAACATTCGGTGTCTTTGAAACTTCGCTTCCCCACCCCCTTAATTTTTCTGCCCGTGCCGCTATATAGTAATTGGACCGATTTTTTAATTATTTTAGAAATAATATTTTGTACATCAGATACAGGATTACTGGATCCAATTGTAATTAGTTTCATGATATCCTTCTGTAAATCACGAAAAAATATATTGTGTAATAAATTTCTGATGAGATCGGCTACAGATAAAAATTTATACATACCAGTGCCTTTTGTTTTTCCAAATTTTCTTTTACATCTTGATCAAATTTTAAAAATTCTTCCAATGTTGCGATTGGTAGTTCTGCATCTAAATGAACCCATGGTTCTTCATTATTCGCTGATGATTCAATTTTCTCCATAACAGCGTGTAAGTGTTTTATTTTCTTTTCAAAATCGTAAAGTAAACTTGACTTAATGTTGTTTAATTTTTTGTCTATGAATATTTTTAATTCATCGAACATCAATTTTAAGTTAGTATCGAAATCCGATGAATCTGTAATTATCATGGAATTAGTGAATGACGAATATTTAATGTCACTCTTTTAAATGAACATAATAATAAATAAACATTTACCTGAACTTGGAATTTCTGATGATTCCTGCAGATCATTATTTGGGGTTTGAGCTGGGGTCAATTTATCTTTATTTAAAACACTGTCTATTATAGAATCTTCTTCTTGAAACAACGGAACAGAAGCTATATAGTAACAATAACAAAAGAATTAATAAATAAATAAATAGTTGAAGTCCCTGTATTAGCTTACCACTAAAAACATTTAAAGCCACACTTTCATTGGAAGATGTTTCAACGGATGTGAAGCTGTCTACAGCATCATGTTTTTTTCCTAAAATAGGCAGTGCACTCCGGTGAATATCATGTTTTAATGGTAACGGTTTCGAAAGCACGTTCTTTACAACAGAAGAACTTAGTACAATTGGATGATATCTTTTATTTAATTCAGTATCGGAACTATCAATTTTTTTTTGTGTTAATGATCTTTGTAATCGTCTATAACCTTGTTCATAATCACCTGCAATAATAATTGTTCATAATTTATTACCAAACCTTTTGGGGACGCTATAATCTTTAAAACATTATTCAAAAATCCGATAGGTAGTTAAACTTCAATTTAATTAAGGATGAAATGGATGTAAATTTTTGAAATTTTGAGTAAGTTGTATACACTTATTTGCTTTTAATGTGCTAAAAGAAACTGAAAATGACCGACAAGTCGTTCCGATTTTTTTAAAATCAACTATACATACATATACATATAAATACAATACAGTAGCCACAATGAAACTGTGCACTAACAAAGTGTTACAACCAATGTTACTTTCACCACTCTGGTGTGACAAACACAATCAAACGCTGCATGTAAGTACACGTAGAATGTTTGTTTTGTTATTGTCGTAGTACAGGTACATAGCAGTAAAGTAGTTACTGGCGACTACATATTTTTTTTTATCTCACTATGAAACTGTTATTTTAGTCCCGTGCTGTAACACTTTCATAGTGCCGACTGTAATATTATATGCATATTACATAAATTTGAGGTCCAATTCGTAGAATAACAAAAAACAACAAATAAATTCATTTGAATAATATGATATTTTCTAACTTAATTTTTTCTTTCAATTAACATAAAACGATTAAATTTTAAATTATCAAATGTACCAAAATCAACCGCTCATTTTATTTAATTATTAAAAAGTTCGGTTGCATAATATTCTACGTGTTTATTTAATGTTCAACATTAAAAATTTAAAAACAAATAGATTTCTAGAGCTTACTGCATTTTGGTCGAAATCAATAATCCTCAAAAAATATTTATAAATGTCTTACTGGCTTTAGACAGGATTTTGATTGCAAATGAGGGCCAACTTGATTCAGATTTTATTCCTTTATAAATCCAATCTCGTACTATTTTTTTTGGGCGTTTCACTAGGCGGATATCGGCAGTTCCAATTTCCATTTTCACCTTTATAAGCCCAACATTTTGGAATTAATTCCACAGATAAAAATGTTGTTCTTTCATTTGGAAACTCCACAATTAAATATGAATGTTTTAACACTTCTAAATCCATTTTTATTTGAACACTGATCACTATTTTTAATAAACTTTTTTCTAAACAAATATTAAACAGAAATTCTTTTAAAAAGTACGTACACAATTAACTAATAAAATTAATGAACACCAAAAATGAATGCAATTTATTTTAGCATAAAAAACAAATAAAATAAAGATAATTGTGTTAATGAAATGCCTTCTATAAAACACAGTAAAAAATGAAATGACGCGGAAATGGAATTTTTACCACGCATGAATATAACGGCACATGCGCATATATAACATAAGAATTATTTAAATGTATTTTGTGATTTTCGCCATGGGAACTGATTCTAGTGTCATCTGGTGGTTAAAAATAAAAGCTCTCTATGACAAGTCAATTTAAAAAAGAAGTAGGAAAGTGCAAACGTGACAAACTTTATTTATAACATAATGGATAATAAACAATTGGAAATAAATATCAATAATATTATTAAGTATTTGGGTAATTCTAAAAGACCTTTAGTTGAAGGAGAACAGGTTTATAAAGCAAACCACATTTTTGCATGTGGTTTGAAAGAAACAAGAAGCTCAGAATGCATACAAATAGCTGCTCTTTGTCAATCATCGTCTCAGGTGCAACAAGTGCATCAAATTGAAATGAAGCTAGAACTTATTAGTAATGAGATAAATATTTGTGCAAAATGTTCTTGTATTGCGGGTGCAGGTGGAAAATGCAAGCACATTTTTGCAACATTAATTTTTCTTTATCGGTTGGTTCTCTTGTTTCCTGTTTATATGTACTTACATAAACTTATTTTTCGTTTCTTTTTTTCCCTACTAAATAGTGATAAATTTTTTTTCCATAATGATACAAATTTCTTAATTGTTATTATGAAATTCTTTCTAAACTGAACTTAATCCTACATTTCTACCCTTCTTTTTTTTTTTTAATTTATTTCTAGCAATGATATGACTGAGTTAGAGACCATAACATGCACAGACCTCAAACAAGAGTGGGGGAAATATAAAAAAAATAAATGTGATGAATATGCTGCTGGTATCCCTCTTACTGAAATGTGTCATTTTCAGGACAATAACGATGAAAGTTGTAAAGATTTAGATGAGGATGAACATAAACTTTACTCCAAAATGTTAATCCAAGGTACTCCCTTTCACCATATCCTTCACTATTCGTTCAGGATGTTATATTTTATTTATCAATTTAACCCACTAGCTCTACCTAATAGTGAAGCTGCAATCCATATATCCTGCTCCCGTACTCCTATAAATATTGAAGATGTAGATGTAACTTCAGACTTAATGCACTTATCACTAGTACATAGTATATTTTACTCAGTAGCATGCAATCAAAAATTGGAACGATTCATGATACCTGATAAATATAAGACTGATTTTTACATTAAACATGTAGAAATAACTCTTGACAAAGCTATCGAAATAGCTGTAGATACTACTAATAATTGCAATAATATTTGGAAGTCAGAAAGAAGTTTGCGAATTACAGCGAGTGTTTGTTATGAACTTTTAACTTATACAAAAATCGGAATCCTGATTGGGAAAAGAAAGTGAAAAATGTATTTTTTAATACTTTTTCGGGAAATAGTTCGACACGTCACGGTATAATAAATGAGCCTTTAGCACGAATGAGTTATCAGCGCAATTTTCCAAATGCAATAGTAGAAAGCATCCGGTTAATAATACACCCTGAATTACCGTGGTTAGGATGCACACCTGATGGAATTATTTGGAAATATCGACGTTTAATAGAAATTAAATGTCCCGTAGAAGGTAAAGATAGAACAATAATTTCTATTCTGGATACCTTACCTTATGTTAAAAAAGATGAGTACGGTACTTACTATGTTAGCAATAATCATAAGTATTACGCTCAAATGCAACTTTCGAAGTATTTAACAAACACAACTAGTTGTCATTTAATACTTTATGCTTCGGTTGATTCTAGTTGCGTATATTTCGAAGTTCCTATTAATTTGAAATACATAACGAACATGTTAAATTCATTAAGATTAGGATACGTGCATAACATTTTACCAATGATAGAAAAGTTTTCGGTTGAAGAAGAAAGGATTAAATAATTTAACCAGAGGCGATTTATTTTGGGTAGGCCCGAATTCTTGTATACATAATAAAAGGCAATGGGGTTGGGAAGGAAAATTAAGGACCCCAAAGCACGAACAAAAAATGTCATTTTTCTTGTTAAAATAACAGTTGACAAGAAAAAAAGAACATTAAACAACACATTTTTTCCAAAAATATAGTCGGCGGGAAAAAAAGACAAAGTCTTTTTATTTAAAACTCTAGTCGGTTATTTAAAAAAATGACGTAATGATAAATCTTTTTATTAATTTTTCTTCTTTCTTTTCATTTTTCAAAGTTTTTGGATAAGCCCGGGCCTACCCGGCTTACCCGCTAAAATCGCCACTGAATTTAACTGAAATTTATTTGATTAAAAAAGTATTTTTTTGCATTTATTATAATTTTAAACTTCATATATGTATATTCAGATTCCATGTAGCTGAAATTATAATAAATATGAAATTTAAAAACAGATTAAAATTTATTTTTCTTAAGAATTGGCTCACAAAGGTTAACCAAGCTACATATCACAATCATAATTGAATTGATGACTGATATAAGTTCTCGAGGAATCACACTTTTCAAAATAGAAAAGGTCTTGACACGCTGGATAACTCTTTCCACTTGTATTCGAGCAGCAGCTATGCCAGCAGTAATAATAGCGTTAAATGGTGTAAACTGTTGTTTATTATGGACAAAAAGTGGCCTGATTAAATTGATACCTCGACTGATACATTCTGAATCGATCACAAACCCCTTGTCTACCATAATACTATCATTTAGTTCCATTTTATCCAGTAATCCAGATTGAATAAAAATTTGTTTATCTGAAGCACGACCCCCATAAGCGCGACTAATATAAGTAATCATGCCAGATGGAGTAGTTCCAATTAAGAATTTTACTGTATTTTTGCCTTTATAATGAGAGTAAGTTTTAATTCTACAAGTTAAACATTTTGGTTTTGGAATTGCTATCTCTGTACAGTCCAAGATAATTCTTGTACTTCGATAATCAGCAAAAGATCTTGGCATATTTTCCAATATTTCTTTCTTACTTGGCCATCTTATAACTGAAGACAATATTTTACCCAATGGAACAATTGTCAATTTAAAATATTTAGAACATGTTTGGCGACAACATCCAAAAAGTGGTGCCAAACATTGAAAAGGAGTATTCAATTTTAGCTTTATGAATGTAAGTATAATTCGATGTTTTCTAGTGATTGTCAAGTCCCTATTTAAGTTTCGCTTAGTTTCGAAATTGTTTAAACATGATACCAATTCATTTAAATGGGCATATGTAATGCCGGTGTAAGCTTTCAAAGTTTGCTCATTTTTTATAATTTCATCAATTAAAATCTGTGGAATTGTTTGAGTGGTTTGATCACTGCTTATTTTTTTTGTAATAAATTCATTTGTAGATGTTTCTGTATTTGGTTGGGACATTCTTGGTGATAGTGGTAGAGCTAAACTGTTTTCTGAATTATTTTCCAATATTCCCTCTTTCACAAGCATTTCATTTGACAGTGAATCAATATCATTATTAATATTCTCTGGCTTTTGATGATTCCTATGTAAATAATCATTTTTAATTCATACAAAAGATTCTAAATAAAAGGGTATAGCTACATAAGCATAGTGAAATGGCCCCCATGGCCGATGTCTGTAATAATATATGTAACGACATTGGTACCTCAAGTGATTACCAAATACAGGGTCATTGACCCTTAACCTTGACTTTTCCTTGAGATATTAACTAAAATTTGTTTTAGTGCTGCAATTTTCCAAACTCAATTTTCTCGAAAACTATAACACCTAGGAAAACAAAACCGACGCCAAAATTTAGGTAATATTTTGGACTATATTATATCTTTTTTGACATTTTTTCCTAAATTTTAGAAGTTCGAAATAAATGCATAAAATATATTTTTTATTTTTTAGTATGGTTCTGGTAAACTTACACCTTTCAAAAAAATACAGAATATGGCTTATCTTATCTACTTACACCATGCCAAAATTCATCAAAATCGAAGATGCGCTTTTTGAGTAATAAATTATTTATTAAGTATATTATGTTATGTATTACGTTAACCGTAGAAGAAAATGGTAAAAATAATTGTATAAAAAATAATTATTAATTATTTGTACAGTTCTAGAATACTTACATCGTTCAAAAAATATAGTATATAGCTTAACCTTTCTACATATACCATACCAAGGCTCATCAAAATCGAGGAGGCGTTTTTTGAGAAATAAATAATTTATTGAGTATATGGTAGGTAGTAGGTACTAATGGGTACTAACCACAAACACAATATTTTCTGATTATACAAACTACATATTTAATTTTTATCTACTGAATGATTTCAATCGTCGCCATCACTGCTTTCATTTATGACCACATTAATCGATTCGTTTAAAAATATTTTCGGTAATATTTCAGCTGTTGTACAATGCGACACAAATAACTCGCAATTATCCTAAATAATATATCACACTTGCAACATGAGCACAGCATCATGCTTTGCTTCGTCTAATATTTTAGATTTTCCCAGACTAACTGAAGTACAATTAAAAATATTGTTTATAGGTTCCTATCAATTTTCATTAGCTGTTTCATATCTGGCTGAAATAATGGACGACAAGAATAACGCTTTCATATATTACACGAAGCAAACTCCAAATATTATAAAGTGTTCGGTCACGGTATATAAACAATAAATATTATCGGGTATTTATTGACTTCTTGTCTTCCTAATTCTAACAATATTGAAGGATTTCGCCGGTACTGTTGCAATTGGCCGAATGGTAATCGAACGGTTGGATGCTATGCTCATGTTGCAAGTGTGATATATTATTTAGGATAATTGCGAGATATTTGTCTCGCAATGTACGACCAGCTGAAATATTATCGAAAATATTTTTAAATGAATCGATTAATGTGGTCATAAATGAAAACAGTGATGACGACGATTGAAATCATCAATAGGTATAAATAAAAATATGTAGTTTCTATAATCAGAAAATATTGCCTTTGTGTTTAGTAACTACCAAATACTCAATAAATTATTTATTTCTCAAAAAACGCCTCCTCGATTTTGATGAGCCTTGGTATGGTATATGTAGAAAGGTTAAGCTATATACTGTGTTTTTTTGAACGATGTAAGTATTCTAGAACTTTACGAAAAAATTAATAATTATTTTTTATACAATTATTTTAATCATTCTCTTCTACGGTTAACTTAATAAATAACATATACTTAATAAATAATTTATTACTCAAAAAGCTATATTACTCAAAATGTTCGATTTTGATGAATTTTGGCGTGGTGTAAGTAGATAAGGTAAGCCATATTCTGTATTTTTTTGAAAGGTGTTTAAGTTTACCAGAACCATACTAAAAAATAAAAAATATTTTTATGCAATTATTTTGAACTTCTAAAATTTAGGGAAAAATGTCAAAAAAATATATAATATAATCCCAAATATTACCTAGATTTTGGCGTCGGTTTTGTTTTCCTAGGGGTTATAGTTTTCGAGAAAATTGAGTTTGAAAAATTACAGCACTAAAACATATTTTGGTTAATATCTCAAGGACAAGTCAAGGTTAAGGGTCAATAGCCCTGTATTTCGTAATCACTTGGTGTACCAATATCACTACATATATTATTACAGACATCGGCCATGGGGGCCATTTCACTATGCTTATGTAGCTATACCCTTTAAATGCATTTAACATATACAAGTGGTCAGCGTAAGTGTAGAAAATTTGAGAAAATTTTAACTAGTAGTGAGCCCAGAGTGAGCCCAACACGGCTTCAGACATCTAGTCAGTCGCTGACCGTCGCCGAACGCACAGTGCATTCTAATATCATTGTCAGAGATTGTTAGTTGAACTGCACGCTTTTCTCTCTCTAGTAATACGTGTGTTGTAGTAGTGTGCGTATTCACACACACTACTACAAACCACCAAACCAATACCACTGCAAACTGTGTACCTACACGACATAGTGGGGGAAATTTTACGTCACCCACTGGCGACAAGTGGAATAGTGTGATTTGGTTACTAGTTTGGCTCCTTGAACATATAGTACAACTTAATGAATATTTATTTATTTATACAAGTTACCCTTGAATTATTGCTCTTTTTACAGCTCTTTGGGCTCTATCAGCTATTAACTTATCATTCCTGTTTTTCACACTAAGCAATGTTACTGGCAAATTTTGAGAGGGAACAACATTTTTTTTCAATTTGCTCCGAATAGTATGATTATCTAAATACAGAATAAAATATTATATATATAGAAAGGTAAATATTCTTTTCAGTACATATAAATCTATAAAAATAATTATTAGTAGGAAAAAAATCAGATTTTAAAAAGTGTCGATGACAGATTCTCATTCTTGGAGTAGCATACTGCATTTTTAATGCTTTTAACCATTTTTCCTTCAATTTTTCATCATTGGGAAATTTATGAAAAATATATGAATCACACTGTCTTTTTTTACATTGTGGTACATTACATAATTTAAGTAAATTCTTTTTATTTATTTCAGTCATCATCACAAATCACAATAAACAATTGTCATAGGCCATGTATAAATACGACTTGTCATAGAAAGCTTTTATTTTTAACCACCAGACGACACTAGAATCAGTTCCCGTGGCGATTAAATCTTAAAAAATATGTATGTATACTTAATATTTAAAAAATGCCGCCAGAAAAAAGTCGTACACATCCATGCTATATCGTTTACAACCCACATACAACTAATGAGAAATCATAATCAAAACAAATACAAAAGTAATTTATTGTATTGCAAAACAAATATGATCTTTTTAGTTCATTCACATTTTTTGTCTATAATAAATATTACATACCTATTTAGCGTCATAAATTTCAAACCTCTTAGGCTGTTTTTAAATGATTTAAATTTTGGTATTTTTGTTGAATTTTATAAAAGGTTCATGCAAATCAATATAAATACAATTGATGCAATTCAAAATAAATTTTTTTGATTTTCCATATTAATTATATTGAGAGAATTTTGTAAAAAAATATTATAAAATAGTTGTAAAGATACCTAAATCTATGTGTAGCTAAATCTAAAAATAGAAAAAATTTATAAAGAAATCGAATGCTTTATTTAAAAAATGAAATACAAAAATATGAACCATTTTATTATTTAAGGTAATATAGAAATTGCGTAAAATAGCAATTTATTATTATATATGGCCAATCAAAGCCTGGCAGAATAAATTTCAGCCAATATTAAACCAAGATTTATAAGCCAAAATTTGGTAAGTGATAATTGGCACAAAGTTGGGGCGAAATCAACAAATTAACGCTTGGAATTGTATTTTTTAACCAAGACTGAACCAGTGATCGAAAACCAAGGGTTGGTAAATGAATATTGTCTTATGCTTGGACCAGCCGCACCACACCTATACTTGGCATATTTAACTCGCCCCAAGCTCGTTTAGATTTTGAGTAACCAAGACTCGTTTCGCCAATATGACACCAAGGCTGGCGCCTTCGTGAGTCTTGGCATTTCCTATATGGGATATCATTGTGGAATATCTTTATTTTTTTTGGAGTATATCCAACAAATTATTTGTTCAAATGTGGTTCAAATGTAAGTTCTAAGTTGTTTTTTTAATTTGGCATTTAAATAATTAGGGTTTCCGATCTCTGCGGAAGATCGATGCGGGAGAAAATCGGTTTACAAAAGATCGATTTGACGAAAATCGATTCAATTTTTGTACTTATAGAAAATAAAAGAAATATAAAAGTTTTATTGAAGTTTTTTATTAGCTAATCAGTTTCAAACAAATTTTCAATTTCCTTCGGAGATGAATTGCTGAATTTAATATAAATAAAGTGGTTTGCAGTTTGTGTTAAAAGTGTCATACGAATCAAAAATTTGACTCAATTTTCTATAAATAAATCATAAAAGTGGTAAAATTATTTGACAACATAAAGTAGTTGAAATATATTCTACAATAATTTTGAAAAAACATCATATTTTTATTTTTATTCATATTTTTAAATCTGAAAAAGATCCCGTAAATTTTTCACGATCTCTGTATCGATTTGGTCTCCAAAGAATCGATTCAAAAAATCGAAAATCGGCTCTCTAAAAATCGATTTTCGATAAAATCGAATCGAGGTCGGAAATTCGGAAACCCTAATTTAAATATAGGGGTAATATAGTGAGTCCATACACATTACTAATTACTATCCTTTATTTTGAGGATAACAAACAGGATTGTTTATCCTAGAATAGGAAAAATTGTTAGTCGAAAACATACGATGACCATTTCTTCGAAGCATTTTTTGGCCAGGATTCAACAAATTTTTAACTTTTTCTGCTCCTATAGAACGGCGAAAAAATCATATGTGGTAAATTTTTTAACTAGTGCTCTATGTAAACTCGTTTTAGACTTAGATCAAAATTAAGAATTTTTTTAGAACCATTTAAGAAAAATCACATCTTGAAATTTTCAAGCCCGGAGCCAAACAACTTAAATGTTATATACACTGATTAGTGATTACACTTTTAATTTAATAGTAGATTAAGTAACTGAGATTGTAAATTGTACATTATACATAAGCGAAAAAGTTACGTAAGAGTCACGCAGTAGCGATAATTAAAGAGAATAAGAAAAAAAAATTTTATGTTATAACAGAAGCCTTGTCAAAAAAAATCCTTTTCAGCTTTTTTTTTAAGAATTTGAGCATTTACATATATATATATATACATATATATATATATATATATATATATATATATATATATATATATATATATATATATATATATATAATATATATATATATATATATATATATATATATATATAATATATATATATATAATATATATATAATATATATATAATATATATATATATATATATATATATATATATATATATATATATATATATATATGTATATATAATTTATTTATTTATTTCGTATTGTAGGTGTCTTAGGGATGTGAAAATTTTTAATCTACAACAGAAAGAGAGAAGACCGAGAATTTACATAAATTTCCTTAAAATTTCCGAAGAATGAATGAAAACAACAATGAATTCTGTCTGGTTTTTTTGCTGGTCTTAATATTGAGATTTATTGCCAAATACAGTCAATATAATAAAATTACAAGTTTCCGAAGGTAATTCTAAATATTACGTAAAATTTAACCTACGGGCAGTAGTTTTTTCATTCATCACCAGATGGCAAAAACAGATCTAAATAAATAGTAGCAATTTGGAATTGACCGTTTTTATTTGGAAAAAGTAAATTATTGTGAAAAATTAAGGATTATATTCAAAAAATATGCCAGTTTGTATTCTGCAGACTAAAACAGCACAAATTTTGTAAATTGTCAAAATCTAAATAAACAAACCTTGCCTACTGGCAGTAGTTAATTTTTTTACCAGTAGTTCGCGTATATAAGTGATTTTTAACTGATATTGCACAAATAAATCCAAGAAGCTTTATATTTTATAAAAATATTTCAAAAATCAATTAGAGCTTTTTAACTTTTTAAATGATTAAGACGAGTTAACTCGTCCTGCAATTTGGCGGCTCAAAATGCTGTTATATGTATATATTCACTGGCACAGATGCCGCCATCTGTGACAGACTTTTCGAAATACGGTATAATTCTAAATAATGTTTAATTTTGTCAACATAGTTTAGTATAATTTATATTTTGTAAATTCCTAGGGTTCACTTTTTTGATGTTGAGATCTTTGATTGTTTTTTCTTTTTCTTTTTTTTGTAACCTTATCTATTGTACTATTTACCGGCAGTAAAAAGTCTGGCATTTTGAGACAAAAAAGTGTTTCCATATGGTTTGTTTAAAAGGGTTAAAAAAATAAATTTAGAAACAGGAATTTATTGATAATAATTTAAGGAGATGTAGAAGATAGGGATTTGAACTAGAAAAAGTTAAAAAGCATTCATTAAGCTATATTCTTAACAATTAAAATTAATTTTTTTTTAGGAGTCGACAAAGGTTAAAAATATTAAAATTGCGGGAAATGTATCCTATATGCAACAAAAGTTATTCGCTTTTTCATCTACACTTGGACGGTCTCATGTATAAAAAAAATAATCTATGCAGAGCCGGCTTTACATAAGCGCACTTGGGGTATTTGCCCCGGGGCCTCAACACAATAGGGGCCTCCACAAAATCGAGCAAAATCTTAAATTTAAGGAATAAAATAATCTTTTTTGCTTGCCAACCCTATTTTGGGGGAAAATTTGAAAAATTTCGGGAATTTTCCAAGAGGACCTCCACAAAAGTATTCAGAGGTCTCCACATGAGAAATGTTCAGGGGCCACCACATTAGAAATGCCCCGGAGGCCCTGAAAGTATGTATACATTGTAAAAATATATCCGTAAATAAGTCGTCTGATTTATCGATATGAAGACTTCATCTCAACTCTTCAGTTTTTATATATTCTTATTGTAAAATTTGTACTTTAATAATATCAGGATTACTTCTTTTATAAAGTTTAAAAATGAAAACAAAAGGTTAAAAATTTTTAAAATGGAATAGAGATTATCAAACGATTTTTAACGAAGTAAGGTTTTGAACTATTTTTATTATCACTAGTAAGATTTTTTTTATTCGAGAAAATATTTTCAAAAATCGCTATATTAAAGATATACATTTTAAATCAAATTAATTTTTATGGAAAGAATCCATAAATCATTTATTTCGTTAATTAGTCATATTTTTGTTTTTAATAACAAAATTAATAACTTTTGTTTTTAAAATATGTTACTACTTATTAAAATATGTAATTTATTTTCTGTACAGTACTTATAAATTATATGTAATATGAGTTTAATAGATTTGAGCCTTACTTTATGGTATTCCATATTTGTTATTAGTAAATAAAAACACTTTACAAAATACCACTTTTATTGAATATTAAAACTCTTATGACATGTTTCGGTCCATATGGTCAATCTTTACATGCTTAAGAATGGTCGTACTGACCGAAGCATGTCATAAGAGTTTTTATATTCAATAAAAGTGGTATTTGGTAAAGTGAAGTGTTTTATTTACTAATATCATATATGTAATACGTATGTTAGGATTACGTGTTTTAATATTAAAGAATAAAAATGCTTATTTTAAAGAATATGCATAGATATCTATATTTTTCAAATAACTTAAAAAAAAATCTATATAAATTGTAAAACAAAAATGAAACTTAAGAAATGGAAAATGAAACAAAACATCAAAAAAAAGAATAATTTTTCCAAGGACGTTTTCTTAAATATACAAATCGTACAAATTATACAATTTAATTATTGCAGTGTTTATATACCATAATTAATGAATTTATGGTTTAAAGAGAAAAATGAGTCCAAATGCTTACATATAATAAATTTCTTTCTTTCTGTATAATAAATTGTAATTTTTTCCCTAATATTTTGTGAAATATAAATAATTCTTCAAATTATTTCTGCTCAAATATAAAAAATTATATTTTAAAATTTACTTATTGTAATATTTATATCATTATTTAATTATTAATGATTTATAATGTAATCTGATTATTTTTAAATAAAACTAACATTTTAAAAATAAAAAAAATTGTTTTTTATTTGTTACATTTCATTTGAATCCTATATATTCATAATAAATATATAAAAGTATATTTAAATTTCGCGGGCAAAATAAACGTCCTGGCCTGCCGGGAAGTTTATAATTTAGACACTTTAAATGCTTACGTAACGCAATATCAGTACGTAGCCCGTAGTCACACACGTAACACTAAGTTAAAACTCTTACAGATAGGCATCCAACTTTATACCCTGCCTCCTCCGTACCAGGTACAACAAATGACTGGCCCAATTCCCCTCAGAGCACCCTAGTTCTTATGAGCGTCATATGAATACATGCGAGTTACCGTAGGCTGGCTTATACATACATACATGTGTGCATTTCAAAGACGTTATTATAGTGTATCTTTCATCAAATGTGAAAAATATATACTTATGAACCAGCAATACAGTCCGCTCATTTATTTTCAAACAAAAAACTAACATTTTATTTTGGTCATTCTTGCCGAATCACATGTGTTTGGAACTAAAAAGTGAACATTCGCATCTTGTGTGAACAATACCTGCAAAACTAGTGATTATTTTGTGGACAATTTTGGTAAAAAACTATATTAAAATTCATATTCACATTAGGGATGGAAACTTTTCTCAAAGAATCGATTCTCGATTCCGATTCTAATTTTTTACTATTTTGAGAATCGATTCTGAGAATCGATTAATTGATTAAAAGAATCGATTTTAATCGATTCCTTACGCTTAAATTTTTTTTACATATTAAACTGCTTTAACAAGGTTTAAAATTAATTACTAGTAAATTGGCTATTGAT
The DNA here is from genome assembly GCA_035578155.1 of Brachynemurus nebulosus. Lineage (NCBI taxonomy): Eukaryota > Metazoa > Arthropoda > Insecta > Neuroptera > Myrmeleontidae > Brachynemurus > Brachynemurus nebulosus. Next base: position 191,086 of record JAPWDM010000083.1, on the reverse strand, counting down.
GATTTTTTTTTTAATGGAATATTTTATATATGACATACTGCAATGAGACATAATATAAATTATATAAATATATTCCTTTTTTTCTAATTAATAATAAATTAAGTAAATTTTGAAGGAAAAATTATCAATTAGTTTTAGAAAACCATACATTTTCTGGCACTAATCTTAAAAATAACAGCATATTCAACTGATCAGGTCTTAATCGACTACGAAATAAACGCTCACAAGGCGTTGTTGTAGCCCTTTTATCTTATATAACTAGACGAACGACGGATGACGGACTAGACTCTTGCCCTGTGTATTACTAAACTGCGCGAACACGAACTAGCAAAAATTTAGATTATTTGACATCTATTTGGAGTCTTGTAGACGTTACATATTTAAATTTTTGACTGTGTGTTTGCGCGATTTATTAATGCACATGCCTAAATGCACGGGAATTTTTTATACCAGGAATCGAACTTCGAACACGGTTTGACAATTTTAAACAATTGACGGTTACACTTATAACAGAATCGAAAAGTCGAATATTAAGAATCGATTCTTGACCGATTTTGAAAAGTCAAAGTCGATTCTCAATAATTGATTCTTTTACGCGAAGAATCGATTCTCGAGTAGAATCGGAATCGATTTTGCCATCCCTAATTCACATGTGCTACGCAATTCTTAGAATTCGCGGCAACGTACATTTTCAAATTCAAACCAATTCAAACAACAGTCAAGCGGTGCACAATAAGACATCATCGAGCTTTTTCGTATAACAATAATACATATATTCAGCCAAGATTGGTATATTGGGAGGTTACCTCATTCGCTTACATTTTGGGAGATAAAAGAGACCTGCACAATTCAGGACCGTATTTAGTATAAATTTCGTCCGTGAATTTTAATTTTTTTATAAAAAGTGTTTTATTTATGTATATTTAATAAATATAAACACTAATTGCGTGCTAAAAATTTAATAATTTTTATAATAGTAAAAAATACAAACGAACATATATATATATATATATATATATATATATATATATATATATATATATATATATATATATATATATATATATATATATATATATATATATATAGTTATGGAATGACCACATCCGCCAAATAAGCTACAACAGCGTCTTCACACAGTCGCCTATACGTTTCATAGAATTTAGTGTCATAGGGCAATTATAACAAACTTATGAACATTAACATATCATATTATAATATTATTCATATCATCATTTTATTTTATTATCTAAAATTGTAATTATACACAACATGTAATGTGTATTAATTCTTTATGCTTAATAATCATTATAAAACATATATAAACGATTAAAACAAAAGACACATTTAACTTCCGATTTAGCAGTCAAGCTAGGCGTAATCTCTGTTCGGGCATTATTCATTTCTTTGTAATATTTTATTGTATCAAAATTAATAAAAATTGTGAAAGTTAATTAAAATAATTTTTTTTAAAAACTAATTTTAATTGTTGTAAAACGTAACTGGCGCAGTCGTTCGGATTGTTGTTACATTGTTGTCGGTTAATTAGTGTATTGTGAGTTAAAAGACTGACGGATCATCAGGACAATGACTCAACCTTAACGGCTCATTAGGAAAGTGGTACACAGTCATCGACCACCAGTGCGTGGATTCCAATCCTTTAAACAGCAACGAAACCTACCTACTACAAGGAAATGAAAGTAATCTGGAGCATTCTGTAAGTAAAGTGATTACACATTTTTTCGCTATTTCATATTTGTTCCTTTCTGCTTATATATGTCCAAATTTTTACGCCTCAAATTAAAAACACCATCATTTAAACCATATCCTAGATCGGACGTTCCTCAGTTGGACGCTGTATACGTAATAACTGAGTCAGGTGCGATTGTATCAGAGAATACGATACAGGGAACTCTTTAGATTTAGATAATATTAGTAATCAATCAAATAATAACCTTATTACTGAATCAAATCAATTACCAAATATTTCTATTAGTTTAAACACCTTTTCAAATACAAAAATAGACATGACTTCACAAGAAATAACCGGTTTTTCACAAATATTAGAAGCCTTCAAAATACCGGACCCAGTCAAAAATCTTCCGGAATTTAACAGTAACCCAAGAACGTTACATAATTTCATAGAGAATGTGGAGGAAATTATGAGTTGCGTTACAATCGATTGGACGCAAGGTTATGGCAAAATGTGGATACGTGCTATCCGCAACAAAATTGTTGGTGATGCAAACGAAGTACTGAATATGTACGGTACACCAACCGATTGGAATATTATTAAATCAAATTTAATATCTCATTACGCTGACAAACGTAATGAAACAACATTAATTCACGATTTACACAATTTAAGGCAAACTCCAAATCAAAAGATGGAGGAATTCTATGCGCAAATCATAGAAATTCTTTCCTCTTTGGTTAACTTCACTAAGTTAAATGAATCAAATCAATCAGCTATATCATCTAAATTATTGCTTTTTAAAAATTTAGCAAAAGATGTCTTTCTTGCCGGACTTCGTGAACCAATAGGCTCCGTAGTAAGAGCCAGAAATCCGGATACTATTCAAAATGCATTTGAATATGCAGTTAGAGAACAAAACATACATTATCATCAACGCTCATACATACAACCTCAAACAAACATTAAACTAACACAAAATAGACCTCTTAGGAATATACCGCCTACACCGCAATTTATTCAAAGACCACCCATTACATATAATCCTTATTACACACAACAAACACAACAATTTAGACCATTTCAAACACAACAAAACACTAGGCAATTTCCAAAACCAACACCCATGGAAATTGGTAGTAATAGGATCAGCATAAGAAATAATAATATTCCTCAGTCACGTACAAATCCTCCACAACAACTAAAACCAAATTTTTTCCAAACTCAAAGTAAACCAACCTTTACAAGCAAAGAGCTTCACAATGCAGAAGCACAAAACTATTCATCACTCGACGAATACGTTGAATATGTTGATACTAACAACGAAAACGAACAATATTCGGAATACGATCAGTCAAATGATCATATGACACCTCAGGCTGAAATTGACGATCAAAATTTTCAGTACAATTGGGACCACAGTACGGATACATAGAAACGAATCTACTGGAATCAACCTTACCCTATATCCACATAGACAACGGAAACGGACAAGCTTTAAAATTTCTAAAGGTTACAAAAAAGGTACTTTTACCCACATTTGACGAATTTAATCAAGACGGCACTATTGAATTCTTATTGCTTAAATTTCATGCCTATTTTGACGGACTCATAGGACTGGACGCACTAAATCAGTTAGGAGCTCAAATTGATATTCCCAACAAACAGTTAATTACACCCTTTGCTAGAAATAAATTACTTTTCAAACTAAACATAACAAGTGGGATTCACACAATAAATTCTAATTGTAAACAGATAATCAGATTACCTATAGACGTACAATCAGGAGATGTCTACGTCACAGAAACTAGAATTCAAAATAAATTTTTAATCCCTTCAGGTGTATACAGAGCAAATGATTGGCACATATTTGCACCGGTAATCAATTTGACTAATAGTAACCAAAAGTTTTTAATTGAACAACCACTAAAAGTCGAAATTCTAAATCATGATTTTATTGATTGCAATTTTAACCAAATCGTTTCGAATAACGATAATATCCAACCTCCTATAGAAAATCTAATTAGGACAGAACATTTAAACACTGAAGAGAAAAACGCAATTTTCCAAATTTGTCGTAAATACGAAGATATATTTTATAAAGACGGACAGGACTTAACTTTTACTAACAAGATTAAGCACGAAATTAAAACGACTGACGATCTACCTATTTACACAAAATCTTATCGATACCCGTATATTCATAGGGACGAAGTAAAAACTTAAATAGACAAAATGTTACAGCAGGGAATAATTAGACCTAGTTACTCGCCCTGGAGTAGTCCCATTTGGATTGTTCCAAAGAAGCAGGACGCGAGCGGGAAACAGAAATGGAGATTAGTAGTGGACTACCGAAAATTAAATGACAAGACGATAGGAGACAAATACCCCATTCCCAACATTACAGATATATTAGACAAATTAGGAAACTGCATGTACTTCACCACTTTAGATTTAGCATCTGGTTTTCATCAGATTGAAGTACATCCGCGCGATATAGAAAAGACTGCCTTCACAGTAGACCATGGGCATTACGAGTACGTACGCATGCCCTTTGGATTAAAAAACGCTCCGTAAACCTTTCAACGGGTTATGGATAACGTTTTAAAGGACTTGCAAGGAACTTCGTGTCTGGTATACATGGACGACGTTATTGTTTACTCGACATCATTAAAAGAACACATAGTTAATTTAGACAAAGTATTCAGTAGACTAAAAGACGCAAATCTAAAAATCCAACTTGACAAAAGTGAATTTCTTAGACGTGAAATAGATTTTTTAGGACATGTTGCAACCGACGCAGGAATTAAGCCAAATCCGGACAAAATTCGAGCTATTCAAAAATTTCCTATCCCGAAAACTCAAAAAGACATCAAATCATTCCTTGGACTTTTAGGCTACTACAGGAAGTTGATCAAGGACTTCGCTAAATTGACAAAACCCATGACCAAGTGCCTGAAGAAACGTGAAACTGTCAAACATACACCTGAATTCATTAAGTGCTTCGATACCTGTAAGGATCTCCTTACTAACGATCCTATCCTTGCTTACCCTGATTTCAACAAGGAATTTCTTTTAACTACCGATGCTAGCAATGTGGCAATTGGTGCAATTTTGTCACAGGGTCCAATAGGAAAAGACCATCCTATTTGTTATGCATCCCGAACTTTGAGTGACACGGAACAAAATTACTCGACAATAGAGAAAGAACTTTTGGCCATCGTATGGGCAACAAAGTATTTTAGACCATACCTTTACGGACGACGTTTCACTATAATTACTGACCATCAACCTCTTAGTTGGTTCATGTCTCTAAAAGAACTCAATAGTAAATTGGTAAGATGGAGACTGAAACTCGAAGAATTCGACTACCAAATCATTCATAAACCGGGACGTCAAAATGCCAATGCAGACGCACTCTCTCGTGTATTAATAGACAGCAACCTTCATAGTAGCATTCACTCGATGAATAGTAGCACTAATACCAATAACAATTCGGCAGATAGTACTTCTATTGAAACTGTACACAGTGCCCCCGAAGATGATACATCTTTAATACGAATTTCGGAAAACCCTCTAAACGATTTTAAAAATCAATTGATTATCAATAAAACAGAGAACACACAAAATGTCAGGAAACGTAAATTTGAAATTATTTTTAATACAAGACAACGTATCACGATTAACTTAACATCTGACGATGACGATACACTTATCTCCGTAATAAAAGAAAATGTTCCACCAAAACTCCTTTTAGCCCTTTATTGTCCCGACGATGAATTGTTCTTAAAAATACAAAGAATATACTCTGATTACTTTTCACAAGGCAAACAATATCGTATTATTAGAGTCACTAAAATCCTCGAAGACGTTTTAGAAGAAGACAAGCAGGACGAACCTATAAAAAAATACCACGACTTTAGACACACAGGCATTAATGAGACTTTTATTCATTTAAGACGTAACCACTACTTCCCAAATTTAAAATCAAAAATATCATATTACGTTAACAATTGCAAACTTTGTAATGAGAACAAATACGATCGACGACCTCCTAAGCAAACTTTTGAACTAACCCAAACGCCGACACAACCTCTTGAAATTGTCCACATTGACATATTATACTTGGAAAATTTAAAATATTTAACTATCATTGATAAATTCTCACGTTTCGGACAGGCGTATGAAATTGAAATAAGAAACACACCCCATATTCTCGAAGCAATGGCGCAATATATTTCGCAATACGGACGACCAAAAAATATAGTAGTTGATGCCGAAAAAGGGTTCGACTCTATACGATTAAGAAAATTTTGTGAAACATACGGAATTAATATACATATAACGGCTATTAGAAGTTCAACGTCAAATTCTCCTGTTGAACGGTTTCATTCAACACTCCTGGAAAAATACCGTATCACTCACGCCACAGACAAATCTTCTTCACCTAGCCTGAAAATGTTACATACAATTTTTATATATAACAACTCCGTACATAACGCCATAAATTGCACTCCATACGAATTATTTTTTGGACGGAAATATGACTCTAAATTAACTCCCAACACGGAAATGGTACAAGAAGAACGTGAAAAGTTCCTACGTGAATCATTTCAAAATCAGGTCCAAAACAAAGAAAACAAAATAAATAAAATAAATACTAAACGCGAACCACCCATCAACTATTTACCCAACCAAATAAGTTATTTTCAGGAAAATAAACAAAATAATAAGTTACATAAAAAATTTAAACAAATCACTACTAAAACTAACAATAGGGCAACAGTGACTGATACTAAAAATCGGAAAATCCCTAAAAGAAAACTAAGACGACCTACCTTGTTACAGAATAACGCTACTTCTGACGAAAATAACGAAAATGCAGAGACTCGAAATACGGGACTTAACGAACAACCCGGGACTAGTGGCTGTGCAACTAGGGCAGGGCAGACTCAACCAAGGATATAACAAATTCCTACACATCATTAACCTTAACCTTTATAAGAAAAATTTGGAAAAAATTGAAACTTCTTTAAAATATCTCGATAACGATAGCAATTATTTAAATAATTCTCTTATTTCTTAATTTTCTAAGGAATTACAAAACACATTTAGACAAATTTACCCTATACGCGTAAAAAGAGCCCTCATAAATGCATTAGGTACTGCTATAAAATTTATAACCGGTAATATGGACAACGAAGATGCGCTAAGAATAAACCAAGATATAGAAAAATATCAAATTAAACCAACACAATTTAATTTCTAGTAGCAATAAACAAATTAAAATCAACGAGATGATGTTCCAAAGATTTAATAATATTTCAGAACACATAAATTTACAGCAGGATGCCGTAAATAAAATTTTCTCCACAATGAGAGATCAAGTAGCGGGCAATTTAAATAATCGGGAACTGAACTTTCTAAATGCTTTTCAACATGTTAATCATATAATATATAATATCGATCTCTTGCATTCGCATTTGATTCAGCTAGCTCAAGCAATAAATCTTGCAAAATTGAATGTACTTCCTACCCTAATATTGTCCCCCGACGAATTAGATCACGCTTATGAAATTTTACAATCCCAAAACCTACCCATTCGATCCTTGTATCAAGTATATGAACTATTAACATTTCAAGCGTACTACAATAACACTAATATCATTTTCAATGTACGTATCCCTATTTTCGAACCCGAATTTTATCAACTTAACCTTTTGGAACCGTTACCTATAAAAAATAAATCCATAGTAGTCCCATATCCATATATCCTTAGCGGAAAAAATGTAAATTACTTTTCAAAAAAGGAATGCCAACAACTGAATAAATTGTACATATGTAATAAAGAAGATTTAGTAAAAATACCACAAACCGACAATTGCTTTAACCGTATCCTCCAAGGACAGACAGCATACTGCACCTACGAGGAATCTGAAGAAACGACAAAAATTAAACAAATAACCCCGCAACATATTATAATCAAAAACGCCAAAAATCTTACAATTTTCACTACCTGCGGTATAGATCAACGAGCTATAACCGAAACCACATTGATCTACTTCAACAAATGTGAAATCACCATTATTAAAGGGACACTGTATCGAAACCAGGAATTCAGCGCTACAGAACAACTTCACATTTTACCTCTTCATGAGCTACAAGTTGAACAAAACCAGCTATTGCCCAAAATCAACCTTAATAAACTTAACATGGCTAACAGGAAAGAAATAAGCGAAGTAAGGACTACAACATTATGTTCATACGTCAAGTCTGTACATAACTATCATTTTTCTCATTGTAACTATCATCGTGTACATTACCATCCAGAAAATCATCAGAAACCGACTACTTAAACGAAATACATTATTGGCCCATCCAAACGAGCCAATACTCATCTGGAATAGGTCTCAAACTCAGCGGGGAGGAGTTATGGAATGACCACATCCGCCAAATAAGCTACATCAGCGTCTTCACTTAGTCGCCTGTACGTTTCATAGAATTTAGTGTCATAGGGCAATGGGGTATTTGACAGTAGCTGAAAAAATATATATATATTGATTTTTAAATAATTGCTCGAGTCGCAGTTTACGTCACAAGCTCGTTCGAATATGTAGGTATTATATTGTAGTTAGGAAAAAAACTGTTTACTTTTTTGGTAACTATGAAAGAAATTTTTCATTATTAATTTTCATTAATAGACCTACTACTGCTACTCAATGTTTTAGAGCCAATGACGTCATACGATTTAACGTCACAGAAAGCGACGTTTTGGCGATCTTTTTAAAAACTAAAATTTTATCGGTGATTTTTATTAAAAATATTGTACAAAATAATTTAAAAATGTGTATTATGAGTTTAGTAAGAAGTAATAAACACACTAAGATGGTTTTTAAAAATTTGTCAAATACCCCATTATAACAAACTTATGAACATTAACATATCATATTATAATATTATTCATATCATCATTTTATTATATTATCTAAAATTGTAATTATACACAACATGTAATATGTATTAATTCTTTATGCTTAATAATCATTATAAAACATATATAGACGATTAAAACAAAAGACACATTTAACTTCCGATTTAGCAGTCAAGCTAGGCGTAATCTCTGTTCGGGCATTATTCATTTCTTTGTAATATTTTATTGTATCAAAATTAATAAAAATTGTGAAAGTTAACTAAAATAAATTTTTTTAAAAACTAATTTTAATTGTTGTAAAACGTAACTATATATATATATATATATATATATATATATATATATATATATATATATATATATATATATATATATATATATATATATATATATATATATATATATATGTATATATATACATGTATATATATATATATATATATACATGTATATACATATATATATATATATATATATATATATATATATATATATATATATATATATATATATATACTACTCAAAACAAAATAAGGGCCACTCATGTTTTGCTGCATAAGTTTATTTTTATATAAGTTACAGTATCAGGTATGCTTACATTTAATTAAGGAACTAATTTTTTACTAAATAAAATTAATTTTAATAAGATTAAATAAAAAATTAATCCATAATTACATTTTTTTAGGATTTTATCATTTTTATAGTAATTTTTACAATCATCAACAAACGTTCACGCTTTGAGTAAAAGCACACATTATGCAACTTTTCGGTGATTTAATATCGAGTATGCCCTCCCCTTTTTAAAACACATTCTTGTAGCCTCCTCGGCATGCTTTCAATAAGATGCCTAACGGTTTCATCAGGAATCTCCTCCCAACATCTTCTCAAGACACCAATCAGTTTTGTTGTTGGGTGTGCACATCCTCTCCGGCTGCTCTGACTCGCCGTTTTAATTGATCCCAATTGGGATCAATTAATTTATTGGATTCAAGTCAGGGCTATTTGCAGGCCACGGTAAAACCTGTATATTAGCCTCCCTAAGGACAGTTGTCGTCGCTCGAGCGGTATGCGCTCGGGCATTATCCTGCATCAGGATAAATCCGTCGGCCGCTCGTTGTGCAAAGGGGATCACATGGGGTCTGACAACCTGTTCGATGTAACTTTGAGCCATTACAGTACCCTCGTTCAGGAAAACAAGCTCAGTTTTGCCTTGCAAACTAATTCCACCCCAGACCATGACATTAGGACCGCCAAATCTGTCGCGTTCATGAATGTGACGATCAGAAAACCTTTCCCCATTTCTTCTCCACACTCTTACACATCGATCATCACTAAAAAACTTCACCTTGCACTCATCCGTGAAAAGTACGTGACGCCATTCCTCCAAGCCCCATTCAAGGTGTTCACGTGCAAATCTTAAACGGTTTGCACGATGCGCTCCGGTCAGTTTGGTACGGATTACTGGTCTTCTTGAACGTTGTTGGTCTTCATGCAAACGATTTCGTATGGTCTGATTACTGACAACAGTACCAGTAGATCGATGTAAGCGATTTTGCAGAGTACCTGCGGTAACAGTCGGTTCACGTCGTGCACACAGTCGAATGTAATGGTCTTCACCGGCAGTGGTAGCATGAACTCTTCCTGAGCCACGGCGCCGGGTTACACTACCGGTCTGCTGATACCGATTCCAAACATTTTGAATACCCCTTCGTGAACAACCCAACTGCAGAGCCACGGAACGTTGAGATTGACCACCCTCAATCATCGTTACGGCTCTGGTAGCAGTAGCTTCGTCCGTGTGGTGTCGAATTCTCGGCATTGTAAAAATAAATGATTGAATAACACGCCAAACTTCAAGAAACAACCTCAGCAATCAATAATCTAGCGCAAGCTGATTTAAAATCAAATTCAAAAAAATAAGTAAAACTAACCACTTGACGCTGTGCGAGATAAAAAAACGTTTAAATCTTCCCCTCAACATTAATATCACTTAAACCTAACTGTTATCATTTACTCAACCACTTAATATCATAACAACAGTCATTTAGAAAAGTTATTTTGACGTGGATCGACATAAATCAGTTTTAAAATACAAACTTTCAAGTGGCCCTTATTTTGTTTTGAGGAGTAAGATTTAAATATGTTATTAAAGTCACTGTTTATTTATAAAGTAGGAATTTTGGATTTTTATTATTTATAAAATAGAAATTTTGGATTTTTTTGGCAAGAAAAAATATCTTCATAAAGGCCTTCCAGTTTACTATTTAAATTCCTTCTTTAATATCTAAAAATAAAACACAAAAGCAATTGACGGATAAGCATGGGTAGGAATGCCCTCGTGCGAATTATTTTGGCTTTTTTCCTGCTAACTGCTATCGGCACAAAATTGAAATTTACTGAGATTCAGCCCTTAAAAACTTATAACCTTTTTTTTAAAACCCCGATCAACCGTACACTCATCATCAGTTTTGAAACCACCAAAATGACAAATCGCTTGTAGACTTTCAATTACATTTCGCTTGTAGACATTCAATACCGAAGATGAAAAGAAAAATTCGATTCCGTGATGGGGCCCCGCTGCTCACGGCGTTTTGGTCTCATATAATCAAAATTTTTAAAAGAATTAAAGGAAGACGTTTATTACTCGTAAACATTTCGTAATAATTGTCAATATCAGCATGAAAAAGAAGAATATTTGTCGACTTTTCAGTAATCAATGTAGTGAAACTGTGTATTTTTGCAAATATGTATTTTGCTTTACTTAATATAACTCAACTTTTCAGTTATGATTTGAAAACTAATATAGTATCTGGAGACAACTGTCTCAAGGGGCAAAATTGACAGAAATAAATAGTTTGAAAAAATTACTGTGTGTTTTTATTCAAAATATAAATTCATTCTCCTGAGTACGAATAGAATAATTCAGTGTTTGTTCATTCATAAAATGTTCCAGTCTTATCTACATCCTCGGATTTATATTACAGTAATACCTCGCATAACGCGGTTTTAGCTTATATAAAAGTATACCTACACACAAATGGATACAGACGAATTTTTTTCAACGAGTATTGCATACAATAGATATTAACGATATAAATTAAATTTTTTTTTTGTGTGTCTGTGTAAGTTTAAATAAAGAATTTTTAAACAATGTTTAATTTTGACAAAATTGAGATGATTTTTACGAATATTTAATTGTATTGTTTAATTTCTTTTGTACCTTGGTATATATAGGTACTTTTTATAGGCATGTCTGCAAAAACTCGCCACAGTTTCCTTAAACAAGGCCCCTTGCAAACTCTACTACCCGCAGTACGTGAAGTGTTACTGTACAAAGAATAACTAGTAAATGAACAGGTTATTATTTTACCAAAACTACATAATATGTATTTGTGTATATAGATTACATAATATTCAGTTGTTTAGTTTCTCACTACTTTCAACATACATAAATACTTACATAACGGTTACATATTTTAATAAGGCTGGCATAATTATGTAGCCTAATTTATTAACACCTCACCAGTACATATAAGTTTGTTGTTGCGTTTTGAAAAAAAAAAAAAAGCACAACACTAATGCTTATTAATGTTACATATTGTTATGTAAATTATTTTTTTGAATTCAGTCTTGATTGACTTCCTGCTACCCTAATCACCTAAATCAGATAAAGTGTGCTGTATTATTTATTCTTCGTGTTAGCAAATAGTGGGGTGTTGTGAGTTACTCCTTTTATTCTTCTCTTTAGTAGTTATAGTCACTGGTTTCCTGCTTTTATTCTAAAATAAGGAGAGAAGATATCAGATCTAAAAAATAGAAAATCTCAGCACACACACACACACACACATACATACACACGCGGAGCACTGTAAGGAACTGATTTTATAATTTAAGAATTGCTAATTTAAAAGTAAGGGAAGTCCAAAATTGTTCAAAGATATGGTCAAAATTTTCTATCAATGCCATCAAATGAGGCTCGATTGAATTAAAAAGTTGAATAAATCTCGGCAAAATTTTGCTCAGATACTATTAGGAGATTTACAAAAAAGATGAGAATAAAGTTAAAATGGTCTCCCAGGGCCTTGGTGTCCCAAGGAGAGCCTAAAATAGAAATACTTCCAAAACTTTTGGTACGAGTATTTACATAGAGATCTAATGGTGCGGAAATAAGCCATGCTATTGAAATATGCTATGCTATGTTTACTTTAGAATCGTTTGGCGAGCAAAGTCAAAGCACTGTAGATAATTGACTTTGTGTAGAATTTTGGAATGTCTGATTTAACAATAATTTAAGCTCTAATTCGAATAATTTTAGGCGAGTGAAACCGCAGGCCACAGCCGTTTATTTACTGATTTGTAATTATATTCCAAAAGAAAGAGTAGACGTACAGTATTTAAGCAAAATGTATTGGATTTTTGTCGCTTCATGTGCATAGATTATAGATGTCGTGTGGATATATATTCGACGTGATAACTAGGTACCGGGTTTCTTCGGACAGGTCAGGACCGTACTTATTTCAATAAAATTTTGCAACTAAATTACATTAAATTATGCACATTTAAATGAATATAATTGATCAAAAATTATATTTTTCACCATTTAGAATACTAAAAGCATTTTTTATTTGACAAAAATAAGAAAATTCAAAAAATCGGAAAAAATTTTTGTAAAATATATTGAAAAGTTGTTGAATATTTAGACGGTCCACTATAATGCTAAGACGTACGTATTTACTAAGATTTTTTATTATTGAAAAACAAATTTTTAACAAGCAACTATACTTCTATCTCTCAAAATTGAAAACAATAAAAAAAGATGAATTTATGTAATTTAAATGACATGTCACATAAATCACATACATAATATAAACAAAAATACTTTTGATAATCATTAATCAATTAAAATTACAGTGGCACTTTTCAATTGTGCAGGTAATAAATAAAAGAAAAAAAGGATGTTTACATGAAATATGTATAAATAATATTTTGATACACATATGTATGTGTGTGTATGCAACTTGTGTACGTTATTTTTATGAAAATATTTTGAACTTTTAGTCACATTGAGTGCAATATGTATACCTGCATATGCTAAAGACAAAACTGTCTGATCCGAAAGAAATCCGATACCTGGTGATAACAAAATAAGGTATTAAAACATGATTGTTCATGTTGATATTTATGTATTTAGTTCTCCTTTCCATAACCCACTGACTATTCATAAATACATCAAACAATAATTTATCCATGTTATGTTTAAACAGATCAGTAACATCTTGTGATTTACGTTGATTATTGGTCGCCATATAGCAGAGCTTTTGTTTAATATCACAACAGAAACTGTCAATGGATGGTGGCTAAATAAATCAATGGCTAACAGTAGACATTGTTACGTACTACAGGATATAATATTTATTGAGCAATAAATAATGTTCGTGTATGCACCTTTTAACTGGAGTTTTCATTTATATCACTACACTGACCGTTACTTTATAGTTATAGCTAATAGTGCTATTAGTGTCACTGATGCACATTATAAAAATGTGCTCAAACCTTGTGATTGTGGCGCGATTTAGATGATTGTTATTAATTATTTAGATTCAAAAACTTATTGATACTGTGCTGAGAAACAAGTAAACTGTTTGTTAAATAAGTTTTTGTAATTGGCTTTTCTCGAAATAATTTAATAGTTATTTGTGTATTATAAGAGCGCAAAGTGGTACATTGCCGCTTGACTGAGAATGTTCTGCTCGATTGTCATTCTCATGAGAGCGGCAGTGTTACTTTGTGCTCGAATTACACCCAATTTTTTCTCCAATCTTGTAAAATGTATTCGTTTTATTTAAAAAATACTTGAAAAAATAATAATGGACGTTAACATTAATTTAATGTTATAATTTTTGCAGCTTCAGAAATATCTGGAGGTGTATTTGCAAATCGCTGTCACTATTTCATACTTCCATTATATTGTACGTATAAGGTACCTAAGGCATTTAAGGCCCAGTGAGTAATAAGGCCTATTAGCTACATTTTTTTACCAAGAAACGTTCTCTAATTTATAAACAATTTTAAAGTGAACTTTCAATCATTTCAAAACCAAATACAAAAGTGGAACTATTCAGAGTAACAAATTCATACCATATTTTAACAAACAAATTTGGAGATTAAGGTAGTAGTCTGGTAACTCCCGCTGTTTTTCATGCCTATTTTTAGGGGCATTTTTTTATTTTTGGAGAAAGAACAAATGAAAAGTTTTGAATTGTTAATATGTTTGTATTTACATCTTAAGGGGGACCACTAATGTGACATTTTGAAAAAAATTTAAAATTTTTTTTTGCATGTTTCGATAGTCTATACCTACAAAAATTACATATTAAAATTTCAAGTGCATATCGCAAATAGTTTTTGAGTTACAGCCATCCGAACAGCGGATTCTAATTTTCATTGTTAACTTTGAGGTATTGAGAAATGTATGAAGGTTGATAGTTCGGGAGCACAGAATAATCAGAAGCCAAGTTGCTATCTCTGCACCAGTGTAGACAAAAAAATCCCCTCTATTTCCCACCACTATGCTGTGTAGGTACACACTGTGTGTAGTGGTGTTGGTTTGATCTTTGCAACTGTGTTAGTTGTCACAGACACAATTACAAAACACGTATTGTCGGACGGAGCAAGGTGGGTCCAAGCTAACAATGGTCCAACAATACAACATAATGCGTTGTGCATTGAGTGACCGACAGCGACTAACTAAATGCCTTAAGCGGTATCAACCACTCGTTGGCACACTGCTACCCACAGTTTTCTACAAACACGCTTAGGGCTTGGTTCGGGAGGTTCTGGACGTGGCTGCCAGTCACATGTTGTGGAGCAACTAGACCCTGGCACATTTAAACGACTCATCTAGTTTTACTATGATCGTTATAGTGAGTACATCGTAAATAATTTTAATGAAAATTCTCAGTTCTCAATTCTTCAATTCTCAGAAAAACTAAAACGAAAAAGTAAAGAAAAACTACATTTTTCAAATTTGCTGCAGTTATAACTCGAAGACAAATGATCCGATTGATTTGATTTTTATTGCAGCTTCTTTTATATATGTTTCTTCGTGCCATGAACCTCCAGTTTTCCGATCGAATAAAAAATGTAATAATTTTCGCGCAAAATTTGAAACATTTTTTAAAAACTCCGCCATTTTGTTAAATTTCAAATTTTTCTTTTCGATTGAGGTTCATGGCACGGGCAATACCTTCTAGTTTAATAGGCTTTTTGGTTTTTTTGATTTTAGACACTGCATAGGTCGCTATCACTGCAGCAGTGGAGGAACTTTGTTTTTTGGAGCCTTGGGAGATCGCGAAAAACTCACTGAATTTTCAATTTTTTGGTCCAAAAATTTTATCATGAATTTATTATATATCAACGAATATATTCTTAAAATATTAAAACATTCCATACAGTAGTTTTCTTTAAAAAAATTCCCAAAAATTACTTTTTTAAGGCGGTCAGGCTAGTGGTTCCCCTTAAGGTAACAAAAAAAAATTCTTTTAAATAAATTAAATTTTGTTTTATTATTATTATTATCACTTCAAGTTGGCGACTCAAAAAAGCACGTGATGGCCCGGGTGATTTTTTTGAGCAGTGAAGAGATAGAGAGAGCATAGGTATATATTCAATGTATATGAAAATGAATCCAAAAAAGGGTTAAAGTGTTGACCAATATGGCGGTTAAACAAGGTTTAATTTAAAATTTTTCAATATTTACTGATGTTATATTTGTTGTTATAAATATTATTAGAATATTTTTACTAATAAATAGTCTCAAATTACAACAATAATTAATCGTTTACAAATTAAAAAATATTTATTCCCGCTGGCACTTTATAGGTTATGAAAGGTGTTAACCAATGTGGCGATTTACTTCAAAAAAGATAATGTGTACTCCATCTATTGTTTCGTACACACGCATTCTGATATCAATGGTTGATTTTGACTCCTGGGGACATCTGAAATCAATAATTCTTAATTAGTCTTAATCTATAGATATGTTATTCTTGTCGGAATTAGAATTATGAAATTTTATCGAAAAATAACAAAACGGCGGACTTCGAAAAAAAGTCATTTTTTTCGTACGTTTTTATGTTACTGGTTTTTTCCAACTGACACGTTTTCTTTTTGTATTTTTTTAACAATATTTTTTATTAATTTGAATCAGAGATTGATATAAATACAGTAGTGTAACAATATTTTACAGAAAAACACCAATAATTTGGAAAACAAATATTTTCTTTAATCTTATAAAGTTTCATTTTTCATAAAGTTATAGGTATATTTAGTTAAAAAATATTAAAATATAATACTAACAGTAAATGCAATATAAACAAAGAGGCACAATTCACAATAAAATTCCAAAATAGCAAAAATAACACCCAAAATAATAAATACATTACAAAAAATACACAAAAAAGCACAAAAATTATCGCAAAACTGAATGTTACAAGAACAAGTTGAAACAACAATAATGAAATGAAGCTAGGCAAGCTAACATACTCTAATTTATGTATATAAATCGCGGTATTTAAATTTTTAATAAATCAAAACAAATTATACCTAGTTAAAAATACGAGAAAATCTTAAAAAATATATGCAATTTTTGATTATTTTATATAATTCTTAACACATACGTATTATTGTAAATAAAAATATCGCTATTTGAATGTAAATTGAGATGTTTAAAGGTTTTCTAATTGTAAAGTTCTGACTTGAACAATTAATCTAATAATCTTGGTGATTAAATATCCGCATGAAACTCTTTTCATATTAAAGTCTAGCAATATACAGTTATATCTTCAATAATTTTAGTATTATATCCTAGATCTTTTACATTAAATGATTTTTTTTTTTTCATAGAAAAACAATGTAACTAAAGAATATTTAGGTAACATACAACATATTTTTTATATTGAATAAACGAAAAATGTTTTACAGTTTGCTGTTACCGAGAGCGATATTGATGTTAAAGGATTAACTAGCACAGACATATTATAACAATGTACAAATTTATAACAATAATATTTCTATTGGGTTTAGGCAGGGAATTAGGTGATTTGATTAAAAGCAATAAAACACAATAATTATGTTTATATTTAATGTGTATCCTTTCGTATTGGAGATCGACTTGAAAAAAAAAAACTTTAAAAATCAAAATCAAATTATATATACCATTTTTCTAATACTTGCATTTAAAAAAAAAAGCTTAGATATGTGTCTTATGATACTTATGAATTTTACCCTAGTTCATTGAACTGTATATTCATTCTTTTAATATAAACATCCAAATATAAATTATAAAAAAATTAATGTGACACTATCAAGTGCTTAACAGTAGACATCGTAGACGATATTACACCATATTACATATATCGTAATCGAATATATTTTTGCTTTAACAACACTAATTCCAATACTCCCACTCAAAAATATAATCGATCAATGCAAAAGAAAGAATACACAATTATAATTTTATTTAATATATCTTTGGGGAAATACAATAGTAGTCCAACATTTGTTGCGTGGATTGGGAAAACCCCAACAAAACCCAATCAGACTACTGTATATATAAAAAAAAATAATCATAAATAGTTTTCATTTATTATATGATTATGATTATTGATTACATATTAATTATTTGTGAATAATTTTAATTATTATTTATTATATATATTGGTACATATTTATACTTGCACCTTCTTATTATTATGTATTTATTCTATTTAAATATGTAGAAATATTGATAGATACCTATATATATTTTTTTTTTTTTTATTAATTATTACTATAATTATTTTATTTTAAAAGTTATAAAAAAAATAGTTTTTATTATTATTTTATTAAAATCATTAATTTTATTATTAATTAAAGGTATAATTAAAGGTATCCTTAGTCTTCTAATCCAATTCCTTGTCTGATGCTCAAGAATCGGGTGGCAGGCAGTGGCTTCGTGAAAACATCCGCCAACTGTTCATCTGTAGAAACATATTTAAGAATTATTTGTTTTTGTTCAATCTTTTCTCTAGAGAAATGATATTTAACATCAATATGTTTTGATCGTTTATGATCTGTAGGATTATTAGCTATTGCTATACAGCTATTATTGTCTTCGTAAATTGTTATTGGATTTGTTAATTCCAATTTTATACTTTTTAAAAGCGATTTTAACCAACACGCTTCTTTGACTCCTTCATAAAGAGCCATATATTCTGCTTCAGTCGAAGACGTTTCTTCTTTTATTGCATTCTCCCACTGAGACCTATCATCGCGGTGTTTTATTTCTTGATATGATTTGGGAACATTATAAACTATCGACTGTGCACTTACATGGAAGTTACTATCTTCCTTATAAGATACATTAGGCTTGTTTTGAAGCCGTGCACTTCGTCGTAGTTCTTTTTCAATTGACTGAGAGTTTTTGTCATCACGGTTACATGATTTAGTATTAACTTCTTCTGTTTCTGAAACAGATTTGTTAATATTTTGACTCTCTTGATCATTACTGATTTTTAAACTTTCATCAGTTTTCTGTCTTTTATTAGAGTTTTGATGTTCATTTTCTTCTATTTGCACAGACGGTCGCGTAATTTTGAAATTTGTTTCATCAAAAATAACATCACGAACTATTATGAATTTGTTCGTTTCTACATTCAGTACCTTATAGCCATTTTGTAAATACCCTACCAGAATCCCTTTAAAGGATTTTTTATCAAATTTATCCTTTCTTGTTTTGTCGTGTACATAAACTGTACAACCAAAAATTCTAAGAAGATCTAATCTAGGCTTTTTATTGTGCCATAGTTCGAAAGGAGTTTTATTTTCTTTAATGGCTTTAGTAGGTGTTATATTAAGTAAATATGCTGCAGTTAACACTGCTTCTCCCCATAATTCTTTTTCTAAACCTGCACCGTGTATCATTGCACGTGCTTTTTCAGATAAGGTTCTATTCATGCGCTCGGCAATAGAATTTTGTTGAGGAGTGTATGGTACTGTTAAATGATACTGTATACCTTTCTGTGCACAAAACTCTTTAAAACTATTTGACAGATATTCGTTCCCATTGTCGCAATATAAATAAGCTATTTTTAAGTTAAAGTGATTTTCACTTTTAGCGACATAATCTTGAAAAACTTTAAATACTTCTGATTTATGAGAAATTAAGTAAACTACCGTATAGTGGGTATATTCATCTATAAAAGTTACAAAATATTTTTTCTCATCTATTGTCATGGGAATAATAGGGCCACACACATCAGAATGAATAATAAATAATGGTCTCTTTACATGGTTTCTATCCTTTTGTTTTGAAAAAGGGAGTCTGGCTTGTTTTCCGTACACACAAGCTTCACATAAATCGTTAGTGGGATTTATCGATTCTAACAACTGCGTATCAGATAATAAATTATTTCTTTTTAATTCTAAGAATTTTGACTGACTAATATGTCCTAATCGTTCATGCCACAATTTATATGTATTTGAATGATTTTTATTTAAATTTGTTTGATTTGAAAACATTTTATTAATGTTAAAAATCACACAAATTAAATTGTTTTGTGACTTACCAGTTATTATAGTCTTACCACCTTTTGTAATCGTCACCTTTCCAGTTTCACTGAATATTACCGTCATTCCAGCTTCCTGAATTCGGCGAACTGATAATAAATTGTAGGGCATCTCAGGTGCATAATACACATTTTCTAGGACTCCTGTTATTCCTTGATCTGTGGTCACTCTTATTGTTCCTTTCTTCAAGGCATGGACAACTTCGTTTCTTTTGGCAATAGAAACTTGAAGAGGCTTTTCCAGATCTTTCAAATGAGTAAAAACATCCTCACGATTGACAAAATGATCTGTTGTTCCGGAATCCAATATGAATGTTAATTGATTTGATCCATTCATTTTATTATTTGTAAAATCTGTTCCATATCCGGTCATAAAGGCGAAACTTTCATTTTCATCATTAACTTGAACATTCTGAATTGTTCTTGGGCGCTCTTCTTTTTGAATCATTTTCTTATAATAATAACATTCTTCTTTTTCATGGTTTTTTCTACCACAATAGTCACATTTTTTAAAATTATGTTTATTATAATTATTATAATTTTTATAGTTTTTATTATTTTTATTTTTTTGATAATTATTATATTTTGAAAATTTGTCAAATGGTCTTTGTTTAACACTCCATTTATTGTTTTTCCATTTTCTTCGTAAATCACTATTTTGTTTTGTTATTTTATTTTGATTTTTAATCTCAACATTTAACACTTTACCACTTATTTCACTTCTTTCGTTTTTTAATTTTACTTCATAGTCTAGTAATCTTGTTTTCACGAAAGCAAGACTTAAATTATCGTCTGATAATGTTTGAATTGCAGTAACAACCGAATCATATGAATTTGGTAGTGTTAATAACAACCTAGCAATTTTACTAGTTTCGTTTATGATAGCACCAGCCGCTAATAATTCAACAACCATTTCATCAAATAATATAAAATGTTTTGCTAGAGGAATGTCTTCTTTGAATTTAAAACTTAATAATTTCTTTTCAATTGCAAGTTGAGTTGCCAAACTTTTTCTTTCATAAATACCATCAAGTTTTTTAATTATCTCACGAGCACTATCACTTTCCTGAGCGAAACCAATCATAGAATCACTTAAATGTTCGATTATGATTCCTTTGGCAATCCTTTCACGTTGTTGCCAATCACTTTCATTCATTTCATCAGGACGATTTTTATCAATCACTAATACTGCATCTTCTTCGGCTAATAAAGCTCGAATTCGAAATTTCCATATGCTGTATTTATCACCATCAAATGGTTTAATGTTTCTTTTAGATTTCTTTGTTTCATTATTCATTTTCACAATTTAATTCGTCTATGTTATTTATTTTATTTATTTATTTTAATTGCTTATTTTTTTTATTTATTTTTTTTACACAAAATTTGCGAAACTTATCACCTTTAGTTCGGTGCCTGGGCCCATAACCTATTGGGTTTAGGCAGGGAATTAGGTGATTTGATTAAAAGCAATAAAACACAATAATTATGTTTATATTTAATGTGTATCCTTTCGTATTGGAGATCGACTTGAAAAAAAAAAACTTTAAAAATCAAAATCAAATTATATATACCATTTTTCTAATACTTGCATTTAAAAAAAAAAGCTTAGATATGTGTCTTATGATACTTATGAATTTTACCCTAGTTCATTGAACTGTATATTCATTCTTTTAATATAAACATCCAAATATAAATTATAAAAAAATTAATGTGACACTATCAAGTGCTTAACAGTAGACATCGTAGACGATATTACACCATATTACATATATCGTAATCGAATATATTTTTGCTTTAACAACACTAATTCCAATAATTTCATTAGAATAATTTAATTAATGAACAAAATTTGAGGTTATTTTTTGATTATTACTCTTTTTTAAAGGATTAGTAAATATCAGGTAAAATAGATTTAAAAAAAGGAAAACAAAACAGCTTTTTGCAGAAATTTTTATTTAATAAATAACATAAATAATATAACAACGAGACAGCAACGGTAATATTTGTAGCGGTTTCGGCTACCGTGATAAGGTTTAAACTATTGTTTTCGCGCGTATAATTTGTATTACTGTTATGATGTTGCTTATATTGTTGTTTTGTCCCTGTTAAAATACAATTAATAATTGGATTTCTTGTCCAAAGGTCGTTTAACGGATTCGTAAGAATATAAATCACCAATTAATTTATAAAAAATAGTTTATTAAGATTTTCTAATATAAATTTTTTAATTGATATTTTTTACATAAATTTATTTGTTAATTTTGTTTCCTTTAATATTTTTTTTTTATTTAAATATATTTATAAGATTTTGTATAATATTATTTAATTTTTTATTTTATTTAATATAATTTTGTTATATTTTAATTTAATTTATGTTATTCATATTTTATTGTTGAAATAATATTAAAATACTAATCAACCAAAGAGTTCAATATTAATGACATCTTTGTTGTTTGAATATCAGACAAAGAGTGTTTATAATTTTATAATATTTAATAAATCTAATTTAATTGTTGAAATGACGTCTTTGCTGTTTTAATACTTGACAAAGAGTGTTTTTTTATCAACGATCCAATCCTTATGAGCCATCCGATTTACTCATTAGATCACCATATATGGTCACAAAAGACGCTCGTCCCCTGATTGGCTCAAAACCTGTCCCTCTCCCCCATGACAATATACTTTATATACGTACTGAACAGAACGACCGTAGCGCGGTTAGATCTATTAAGGGTCGTTAGTCAATCAACTAGTGGTTTGAAACTAAACTATACGAAAAAAGCTTATAGATTTCACCAACAGGTGTCGACACTAATTCCGCGCTTCAGTTTAAATGCTTAAGGCCATACTGTCACATAACCCCGGTCCAAGTTTGAATTCAAAATGCATTAAAAATGCATTTTGGGTTCAAACTGAACAAAGCAACTTAAGAGAAATACAAAATGTTATTAAGAAAGTGTTTACTGTTTGAAATAATGATTTTATATTTGAAATTCAGGACAAATATTGAAACCAACCAATAATTGACGATATCATAGAACAGATTTAAATTCAAGCAAATATCAGAATGCAATAAGGACAGGATCGATTTACAGACAAATGCAACATACAAAATCTTATAAAACGTAAACAGCATATAATCGATAAAACAATATTTTTTTGTTGAAAGAAGAGAAAGAAAAGAGAAAAAAAAAATTTTCCCTCTCCTCCCCCTTTATATCATTACAACCATATGAAAATGATTTGATAATAATAAAAAAAAAATTCAAGGATTTACAACGTAAAACCATATTTACAAAATATTCAAAAGTAATACAAAACAGAATATTAGTGGTCGATGATTCATAGGTAACAAGAAAATTTTGTGTTGAAAATAAAGTTATTTATTTCTATATACATAGTTAGGTATTATAAATTTAAAACAAAATGCGTTGTTATGAAACTTAAAAGAGGGTAAATTTAATAGCATCAAAACATCAAAACATTTCAAGCAATAAAATAAAATGTGTTCCAGTGGAATATATCCAATACCAATATTCACATACAAAGACGGTTAAATGATAAACAACAAAAAAGACACGTGCATTAGAAAAGGATATACCACTTATGTATATGTTGTGTATAAACTACACTAATGGTGCATAAGCCTATCTCACACAACAAGGCTTGGGACGTATAAAACATCAACCACTTGTTTGTACAAGTTACTGAAACAAATAAGTAACGACAATGAGAAAAGATTGTCCTTGAATTTATCATACTGAAATAAAATTTTAAGAACAAAATAACATATAGATTCTTTCTTTATACAAGAAATCAAATGTATTCATATACAAGTATGAAATATATTTTATAAAAGGAAAACAAATATTTTTTTTTTTTTTTAGTTATAAGAATTATAGTTTAATACAAATTTTGGCAATTTTGAAGTTAAACTTTCTCAATACATATATATTAATATAAGAAACGAGAGATTAATTTATAAAATATCTGTATTTTGTTAACAGTAAAACTTTATATACTCAAACTATACGTAAGCCAACACTTGTGTTGATATAATATGCAAAATACAAACTTGGTGCATTTAAAATCTTTTATAGATATATTGAAATTAACAAAACTTTGTACAGCTCAGTAACAGATTTCGTCACACTTGTGCTTATGATATTAGCAAAATAATTTTAAGGAATTTATCAGGCGTCACATTAAAGTTATAGGCTAGACATCACATTAAGCATCAAAATTCACATTTTATCGAAAGTACGACAAATAAAAAATAAAAAATATAGAAGCGAAAAATATAATCTAGTAATGTGCACAGATAAATTGATCAAAATACTAAAACTTGGCATGATATGAAAGTAAAATACATATCACCCGAATGCCACAAAATATCATATTCTCCTCACAATATCAATTCACTCAAATCTAAATATCATATTTCAATACTTAAAACATCATAATATTTCAATACAACACATTTCCTCAAAATTCATAATAAATATACATTATAATTTTATTAAAATATTTTCTCATGATGACATTCGGGATGACTTAAGCTTCACTCCAAAATAAAAAATAATTGCAACATAATAATCATGTCCACGTTCAATAAATCTAATCCGTACAAAGTACATATTTCGCTCGCTACAAGAATTTAAACATATACAACAAAAGCATATACGCATACCTCGATGTTTATCTAATACTTAATAAGATGAACGCAAATGAACTATAGTGATGTCAATTATTATTAAATATAATTAATATTTCAATATTTAGTTTATGGTATACAATAACAGAATTTGAGATCAAATTTTATAGTACTAATATGACGCCATTACGAACTGTACCAGATGATACTTGTAAAATTGTACCCGATACATTCAAACATTATTTATTGTTATTGAAAATGAGATTTAACAACAATCATTTAAAAAATTTTATATTCAATGAAAAGGGATAATTCTTTAACGGCCAGGAGTTTTAATATAACTGATAAGTATTGAAAGTCTCCCAAAAGAGTCAAAATTAGTTCAATTAAAAGTATATAAATTGGTAAACAGATAAATACTACGTAATAAGCACAGTAAAACATCAATATTATCCAAATGATCACGATCGTCGAACACAAACACACAACAAAAAAAAATTTTTCTATTTTAATTTATAACTTTTATTAATATTAAAGACAAAATATTGATACTACAAGGATGATCATAGTCAGTTATCATTCGTATCAAAAAAAAATTTTTTTTTTTTTTTTATTCAATATATGTTTAAAATAACTATATTTTTCATAAAAAACAAAACTGTAATTCCTAAAATTAAGAATATTAGAATGCAAAGAACGCGAAAGTCAACTAGGCTAACACCACAAATTGCCCTTGACTTCCTGAGAAAGCTGAAATTTATTAAGGGGGACTTTTGGGGTTAGAATTAGGTGAATATTTGTTAATTACGCGGGGTCTAATATAGCCGAAGACATTACAGTTATTGCCAGATGTGTAATTGAATATTTTAGGTTTCTCGACTTTGATTTTATAAACAAATTTATTTTTCTTATTGGGAATTTTCGAAAATATTAATACAGATTGTTTTAATAACGGATGAAATTGATTTTTATTAATTTTGGAAGCCTTATTTGTTTTTTGAATATTTTGTTTAATATTGTGAATGATAAATTGAAAATTCTCAGATTGCGAACTGTTATAATTGTTATTGTTAAAATTTTGTTTATAAATGGATGAATTAGGCGAATTAATGTCTTCCGTCAAAATGTCTGGAAAATCACCGGATATCGTATTACACATGAAAGTTTCACAAAAATCAAATTCTGAATTCGAAGTTTCCGAAACATTAATTGCGGGGCTAATATAAAGTGGTTCAACTGTATTGGTTGGAAGGTTATTTTCTATGGAGCAATCTTGATAACTGGTATCATTGTTTAAAATTTCACAACTATTATGAAAAATTGATGAATTAATTAATTCAGTTGCATTAAGGGGTTCCGAACTAAAATTACTATTAATAATACCAGTGGCAGACGGATTTACCGCGCCACTGGAGTTTATAAGTTTTCCTGGTTGGAAACATTGTTATTTATAACTGGACTAATTTGAGAATGAACAACTGAGTTAACATTAGATTCCTGATCATTAACCGTTACGATATCTATGCTGTTCGTAGAATTTTGTATTGGGGAAGTATTACCCCATGTTACCCTATTGTTATTAGGAGGACGGGAATTATTTCTCTGATAATTATTTACACCCCTGTTAAATCCTGATGAATTATTGTTAGGTTGGTAATTACTTCTATTGAAACCATTGTTATAATTTTGGTTAAAATTACCGTCGAAATTATTATTGTTGTTGGCATTTCGATTTCGGTTCATGTTGGAATTTTGATTAAAATTACTATTATTGTTATTAAAATATCTATTATTGTTGTCATATCTCATTGTAGTATTGTTTCTAGATATATTGTTATTATTATTAAAACTATTATAATTGTTATTGTTAAAATTGTTGTTATTTCTGTTGATGTTAGGTGATCTTGGAATATTAACGTTAGAATTGTTATTGTTAAATCTTGGATAACCGTTATTAATATGAAAATTGTTCGGGGCAGTATTAAAGGGACGATAGTTATTATTATTGAAATTGTTATTATTTTGAGAATATTGTCGTGACCAGTTGGGGAAATTAAAATTCGTATTTCTTGGAGAATTCAGAAAATAGTTATCAAAATCTTTTAAAGCTAACTCTAATTCATGTAAATTTTTACAATTTGATAGTAATCTATTAATCTCAAACGGAAAATGATTTATGAATATTTTAATAAACTGTTGTGTATCAATTTTCTGGTCTAAGTGTTTCGTTAACTTGTGCCAGTGGGTTAAATGATCTAAAAAATATCCCCTTTTAACTGGTTTACCGTTATAATTTGTGTAGAAATCAATTAAAATTTTATTTTGTGTATCGGGTCCCCAAAATGTTTCTAGAATCCACTGTTTCATTTGATTATATGATTGTATTTCGCGTTCATATAAGGAAAAGTTGTTTTTAATTCTATTCCCTAATTTATCTCGAGCTATTCTTATTTTATCTGAGTCCAATAGTTCGGTATCACGAAATATTTCGTCAAGGGAGTTTACAAAATCAACAGGGTGATTCTGAATTATGTTATTAGTGAAAACATCAATATTTCCAAAATCACTTCTACTCAACGTTACATTCTGAAGACCAAAACTTGATGTATTTAAATTAACTCTATTATGTGATGAAACATTGTTTTCCAAACTAACTATTCTGGTATCAAAAGAATTTACTATTTCAGATTGATTTTGCAATTGATTATTAAAATCGGGAATTGTAGTATTGACCAGTTTATTTATGTTTTCTGTAATTCTTTGTACGTTAGAACTTATTTCACCATGATTTTGCGTACATTGGTTATTAACTAGACTAATTTTTTGCTTTAAAACTGTATGAGTATCAGTAATTTTATTATCAAATTCGGTTTGTAATTGATCAATTCTACAATTCTGCGAATTGTATCTATCGGTTAGTTTATTATCGGTTTCTGAGATTTTATTGTTACAATCATCTATCTTATTTGAAAAATCTGTATAAAATTCACGAAATTTATTGTCAATTTGGATTTTATGCTGTTTGACTTCATCACTCAATTGATCAATTTTTTTATTATTGTTATCTAATTTTTTATTGTTACAATCTAATTTTTTATTGTTACTATCTAATTTTTTGTTAATGTCTCTATTGTTGTCGTCTAATTTATTTAATAAAGTTTCAAGCATTTTCATCATATTATTGGAATTATTTTCATTACCTTTTGTATCGGAAAAGTCACTAACTAGGCCAGACGATTCACTAGAGTTGGGCATATTTTGCTGGTGGACGGCGTCGCTGAACTCCTCAGATGAACTTCTCTCAGTGTCGTCCGATGTAGGCATAACTGGTGAATTTTCGTCGTTCATCGGTGTTGATGTTGCACAGATAAGATGTTGGGGAATGAAAGAAAAGTTTGCTGCGTCAACTGTTGAATCTTCCATTTTGATGCAATTCACGAAAGTCAAAAATTTTTCAAAACACAAAGTTCCGATCGATAATGTTCACATAAACAACATAAATTTATATTCTATTACCCCGTGGATGCTATATGTAGCGGTTTCGGCTACCGTGATAAGGTTTAAACTATTGTTTTCGCGCGTATAATTTGTATTACTGTTATGATGTTGCTTATATTGTTGTTTTGTCCCTGTTAAAATACAATTAATAATTGGATTTCTTGTCCAAAGGTCGTTTAACGGATTCGTAAGAATATAAATCACCAATTAATTTATAAAAAATAGTTTATTAAGATTTTCTAATATAAATTTTTTAATTGATATTTTTTACATAAATTTATTTGTTAATTTTGTTTCCTTTAATATTTTTTTTTTATTTAAATATATTTATAAGATTTTGTATAATATTATTTAATTTTTTATTTTATTTAATATAATTTTGTTATATTTTAATTTAATTTATGTTATTCATATTTTATTGTTGAAATAATATTAAAATACTAATCAACCAAAGAGTTCAATATTAATGACATCTTTGTTGTTTGAATATCAGACAAAGAGTGTTTATAATTTTATAATATTTAATAAATCTAATTTAATTGTTGAAATGACGTCTTTGCTGTTTTAATACTTGACAAAGAGTGTTTTTTTATCAACGATCCAATCCTTATGAGCCATCCGATTTACTCATTAGATCACCATATATGGTCACAAAAGACGCTCGTCCCCTGATTGGCTCAAAACCTGTCCCTCTCCCCCATGACAATATACTTTATATACGTACTGAACAGAACGACCGTAGCGCGGTTAGATCTATTAAGGGTCGTTAGTCAATCAACTAGTGGTTTGAAACTAAACTATACGAAAAAAGCTTATAGATTTCACCAACAGGTGTCGACACTAATTCCGCGCTTCAGTTTAAATGCTTAAGGCCATACTGTCACATATTATAGTAAAAATCAATAATCTAAATATCCTTATTTAATATTGGCTAGGTTTTTAATTAAATGTCGAAATGTTCCTTATAAACAACTGCAATATTAGGCTACAAAGCCTACAAAGTATTTTCTTTAATATCGTAGTGAAGGAAAACTGTAAACAAAAATTATTAACCATTAATTAGAATGAAATATATAAAATTTCAGTATGACTTACTACTTATATTTTCGCTATGAATACTTAACCAAAAAAAGTGAAATATTTACTTAAAACAATTTTATGAACCTTTTTCAACACTTATTTAATTTCTGCTGTTTTTGTTCGTAAATTTTATTTTCGTGTTTTATTTTTATTACTTATCCTACGTGCATAACCTACATGAGAATTATAACCAAAGAAACTTAAACATTGTCCACTTGCATTTATTTACAAAAAATCACATAAGTATTTTTGAAAAACGCAACCGCGTATAATTTATTTAAGTTAGTTTCCGAATAGATAGCGCTAAAATTCAATCTTTGACGTTGCGTAGGTTCAGCTGCCAAAGGCATAGCCCTACAGACGCATACCTACGTACTAATTTAAGTGAACTTCTCATGGTATACATCAATACCTACAACCATTACTACAAACTAATAATATCAGAAAGAATTAAAGGGTATTTTGTGTTACTTTACATCTGTGTAAATGTGTATATGTTACCCTCAAAGATCAAAATCGCTCATTAAGCGAAAAAAAAGACCACAACACGTTTTGGTCACTTCAGATCATCCACAACGCAACGTTCGTGTTGTGGAACTTGTAAAAACAGCCACAACGCGTTGTGGCTAATTCAAAACGACCAGAACGCGAAATTCGCGTCGTGGCTTTCATAAGATTTGACCACAACGCGACGTTGTCATTTAAAAAAGGGCACAACGCGTTCCGGACGGTTAGCCGATGTACCCGCACAATACAGGGGACAGATTATTATTTGTCAACAAACGTATAGGATTCAGAATGTGAACTAATAAAAGCGTTTCATTAAATTATAAATATAGCGAAATTATTTTCCACATACTGAAATGCAAATTCGTTATTTTTCAACAATACGTAATCATGCATTAAAATCTGTTCAATTAAGTGCTCGAGGTGTTAGTATTGATACCCGACTGCACCAGTAGGAGGGTAATGTGTTTAGGAAGTATGTATGATGATATGTATGTATTTATATATCCGACTATGTCTGTTTCTGTGGAGCAGCCTGCAACCTAAATAACTTGGCGGATTTTGGTAAAGAAGAGTACTACAGGATACATGAAATGTCAAAATTCATCTCCATGGAAAATTTATATAAAAAAACTGTTGGATTTAGAAACGTGAAATTTTGAACAGTGATACTTTATATAACACAGGTGAGCACCAGAAAGAAAATCTTGAAAATTAATCCCCTAATTTCCCCCATTATGTATCAGTGAATTACAAAAATTAAATTGTAGCAGATCTGACATTATGTAACTTTTATGCTGAAGATTTTTCTGAAATTGCGTTATTATTGGAAGAGGAAAAATTTCCTTTCTTGCTACATACTTCTGTTGATTATTATCGCTAAATTTCTTATCAGTGTGATTGTGGAGAATTGTACATAACCTAATAAATTCGACTAAATGTTTGTTATTTAGATCTTATATAATTGACAGCAAATGTTTATTTTCTAACAAATTAGATTAATTTTTCGTTTTTTGTACTTCATAAAACGAATGCAATGAAAATTTATAAATAAATTATAGGAATTTTGTTTGTACGTTCAAATGAGCCGCGCAGAGTCAACAGACACGTTCCAGCACAGACAAAATATTCTCTAAGAGAATACTGTGCGAACACTGTCTGTCACTGTACGTGTCTGTGCGCTTACGTTACGCTATAATATGAATACACCCATAAGAAAAGCATTAAACAATATTTGTCTTGTCTGCCACAATACGTGTCTGTGACGTGACGTTCAGTGTCTGTAGATATGAATGAACCTTTTATCGTAAAGGAGAATGTTTATAAATAACTGTATAAAAATTAAATTTTTAATTTTTTGGTACAGTTTTAAAGCACTTACACCGTTTAAAAAATACAGTATATTGTTTAACCTAACTACTTATACCACACCAAAGCTCATCATAATTGAACATGCGCTTTTTGAATAATAATTAATTTACCAAGTATATGGTAGGTATTAACCAAAATATTTTCTAAATTATGGGAGCTGTGAATTTTTTTTTGTCTGTTGATAATTTTAATCACCGTCATCACTATTTTCATTTATTAGCACATTAATCGAATCATTTAAAAATATTTTTGATAATATTTCAGCTGGTTGTTAAATGCGAGATAAATATCTCGCATATCCTAAATAATATTTCACACTTTCAACATGAGCAGAATAACCTACCGTTCGATTTTACCGTTCGGACAGTTGCAACAATATTACTTACAGCATAATTTTAAATCAAAATTTTTAAGTTATTCTTTAGACGTTGACGGAAAATCAAAACCCAGAGAAGGCTAGTCTAAATCTGTACTAAGCAAATATAATCTGAAATTCGTATTTTACCCGATCTTAAATTCGCATTACCTACTCATTAAATACTTAATGCGACTACTGGAATTATTTGAGTAAATGTTAAAACCTATTACAAAGGATCATTGCAACAATCAATACAGAGAATCACCCATGTGTATCAAACCTTAAATCTTTAAAGCAGATTGAGTGGGATAAATAGTCTCTTCATATGTTACACATAGCAAACTTCAAATAAATATCATTAAGTGGTTTCGCTATTGTAATTATTTTTCGTACTATAACTTGCTGTCTTTTATACCCTATTTTGTCTTGTAATTGTTTTGTATTTAGCCATTTATGGAAAAATTGTCGTTTACGCTTTATTTCTATGTCTAATTCCTCATTCCACCAGTAATTGGTTTGTTTTTTTTTTTTTTTTTTTTTTTTTTTTTGTTTTAAACCTAAGACTTCCTGTTTATCATTATTCTCGTATGTCATATTGTTTATCATTATTGTCGTATAAATGATATACCCGTATATCATTTATCATTATCATCCCGAATCATTATTCAAAAAGCGCATCTTCAATTATGATGAACTTTGGTATAGCATAAATAGATAGGCTAAACAATATACTGTATTTTTTTGAACAATACTGGAACTTTACCAAAAAATTAAAAAAAATTTTTTCAAGCACTTTTTTCTACGGTTAATACAAACCATATACAGTGGACTTTCGGAGATTGTCCAAAAATTGTCAATACTGTAGTGATAGGGATTTAAACATCGCATGTTTACGTCACACGAATATTGCAAACACACAATTTTTGTGAATACAATGTTCGTGTAACGTAAACATACGATGTTTAAATCCTTATCACTAAAATATGGACAATTTGCGATTGGACAATTTCCGAAAGGTCACTGTACTCAATAAATTATTTATTACTCAAAAAGCGCTTCATCGACTTTCATAAAATTTGGTGCTCTGTAAGTACATAAGGTAAACAATATTTTGTATTTTTTTGAAAGGAGTAAGTATACTAGAACCATACTAAAAAATAAAATATATTTTTATGCAGTTATTTTGAACTCTTAAAATGTCAAAAATGTAATATAGTCCCAAATATTGCCTAAATTTTGGCGTCAGTGTTATTTTCCTAGGTGTTATAGTTTCTGAGAAAATCAAGTTTGAAAAATTCCGGCATTCACACATATTTTGGTTAATATCTCAAGGACAAGTCAAGGTTAAGAGTCCATGACCCTATGTTTGGTAATCACTTGGAGTAACAATGTTACTACATATATTATTACAGACGTCGACTATGGGGGCCATTTTCCCTATGCTTATTTTGCTATAACCTTTCGTATATATGTTACGGCTAATATGCGAAAGCTTCCATTACGCGTACTAACCGGCTAAATCACGAACCAGCCAAAGACATCGGATAATATGTGACGAAATGGATGTATTTCAAACATTTTCAGCAATCATCCGGTTTCTACGCGGTTTATCCGAGGGATTTCGGTTATAGCCAACGGCCGTTGGTTATTACACAATTTTTGTAACTATTAGTTAATAAATTTGTTGAAAGTCTTACAGGTAAATTTAAAGGTTTGAACTTTTTTCACAAATTAATCTAATTCTAACAATAAGTACGTATTATAATAATATAATATATATAATACAGCTCACTGATTGTGAGAAACATTTAGGAAATATTTTAGAAGACTTAAGTTTTCGTTCGTTGATATAAAAAATGTACACATTGTGAGTATTATATTTATGATTTTTTAAAGGTATGTATGTTTCTTTCAGATTGTTATAAAAACTGAAAATATTGATATTCATTAAGGTTTACATCAATTAATTTAGTTGATCTGTAAAGTATTTATATAAAATGTACATAAGCATAAATACCGACATGTTGATAATAAGACCCAGGTAAATTTTTTTTTGCGACGAATCAATTAAAATATGTCTGAAGTTATTAACAAATGAAGCAAAATTAGACGCACAAACTTAAATTACTATAGTTACTCTAATATACAGACAACTAAAAGGTAGAAGGAAGATGGATTGGTTCTGCCACGTTTCCAAGAAATATGTAATACGTTATATGAGACAATGTATCAAGTGTATGAATAAGTGTATGGCCAAAAAAATAAATTGTTTCGAAAAAAATTATATAATTAAATAAGTGGGCCTCATTTTCCATACCAGTCGGAAATAAGGCCCAATTACAGAAACTTCTTAGAATCAAATTTTTGACAAAAAACAAGTAAATTTTTATAATTGGGCATCATATTTTTGATGTTTTATAAGATATATAAATAATCAAAACAAGTACAATTTAAGTGAAACATTTGACCCAACCTATATAACTTGTCAAGTTTTGTAAAAAAAAGTAAACGAGATTTACATAAAAGACGCTTAGATGAAAAGCTGAGAATCAAACATTGCGAAAATTCCTATACAACCATATCTTAGAGTACATACATGCAACTGCACGGGAAGTCTTAGGTTTAAAACAAAAATCAAAAAAACAAACCAGTTACTGGTGGAATGAGGAATTAGACATAGAAATAAAGCGTAAACGACAATTTTTCCATAAATGGCTAAATACAAAACAATTACAAGACAAAATTGGGTATAAAAGACAGCAAGTCATAGTACGGAAAATAATTACAAAAGCGAAAAATGAGGCCTGGGAGAAAAAGTGTACAGAATTTGATAGTTATTTGGAAGGTAGACGATCCAGTAAATCTTGAAAATTTATAAACTCGGTAAGGTCTTCGGAGAAAGCGTCAAACAATATTAATATAATAAAACACAATGACTGGAAATAGTATTACCAATAACTGCTGACAGAAAGAAGACTAGAGTGTAAACAGTTCTACCTCAGTGTACTAGAGTAAAGATAACGGGAAAGACAGTAGTTCTAACAGAAGAAATAATGGAAAAAACAGTAAGAGAACTAAAAAATAACAAATCACACGGTCCCGGAGGTCTCCGAGCGCAACTGATAAAAAATGGCACGCTGTTTTTAAGAAAAGACTTCTCTGAATAAGATAGGTGAATCTGTCTAAGGCCCAACCTGGGTCGGAAGTACCATGGTAGCGTTCGCCCTTGCACATATATTCCATAGCTGCAATGTTAGGTCAGGGTAGCTTTGTGTTTTCGAGTTGTACCAAAATGTTCAATTTTGGACTTTTCTCGATTTTCCACTTCCCTTCCCACCAAGTACATAAGTATTATACATATTCATGTAGGGTTCAAAGGCTCCATAAGACACGGTGTTTAGAAGATATTTCCCAAAATTTCTAAATGACCTATAAAAACACACAAAACGCGACCTTGGACCAAAATGAGACATAGATTTTTGAAATCTACGCCTTTGAATTAATAAATATGTATATGTGTAATGTGTAAAATATATGTGTAAAATATGGTGCCAAGGGGTCGATTTTGATCAGGATATCGCAGTCAGCACAAATGTTGAGTAACTTTTTATAAACGACTACATCAGTAACAGTTCAACTAAAATCACATTAGTACGCTCGTTTAGGGGTTTTTGAAAGGGTTTTCATCATATTACTGTAAAGATAAGTTGGAGGTAAGGAACCCTGAGAAGCATGTGTCCTTAACGAAACTGTTCCCTAACTGAGATAAAAATACAAGGATAACTTGTTTTTAACTTTTTAGTTTACCTTTTTGTGACTGCGGTCATGTTTTTTGATTTATAATATTTTGTGAGACCTTTCCATGCTGATAAAAACATTGGTAATGAGTCCTAATCGCACACGCTTGCCTTTTTTAAGGGTGACAGGAAGGTGTCGCCATATTTTATGGCTAAACAAGCCCACTAAGGCGGCTGCAACACCGAGTGTTATATCTTCTTCTAAACACCGTGTTTTGGAAAGCTGCATGCACTGTCTTATGGAGCTCTCAGAACCCTACATGCATATATATAATACTTATGCACTTGGGGGAAGGAAAGTGGAAAATCTGGAAAAGTCCAAAATTTAACATTTTGGTACAACTCGAAAACGCAAAACTGCCTTGACCTAATATTGCAGCTATGGAATACATGTGTAAGGGCGAACACTACCATGGTACTTTCGACCCAGGTTGGGCCTTAGGCAGATTCACCTATCTTATCGGGAGGGTTCCTTTGTTAGCGATATTATATGGAAAATATATAAATGGTGACGATGTTCCTATAGAGTGGAAAATTGCTTACATTTCCTTAATATACAAGAAAGGAGATATAAAAGAATGTTCCAACTACCGAGGAATATCGGTAACTGCCAGTTTTAGTAGACTGTATGGAAGGGTAATTAAAATATTATTGGAGGACGATGGACAAATTTCAATGATGGAAGAACAATCAGGCTTTACTACTCGAAAGTCCTGCATAGATAACATCTTTTGCATAACACAGATAATAGAAAAAAAGAAAGCTACAAATGGAGAGTCACATCTGCTCTTGGTTGACCTTACTAAAGCATATGACAGCGTACCGATTAAAAGACTTTTTAAGGTATTAGAAGAGTCAAATATAAATGTAACCTTGATTATATTAAATCCAAATAATATATTAGTTTAAATGGTGACTGTTACGGGATAGGTTTTTTAATAATGTTAGCATGCCACTGTCTTACTTAGTACTTACTACATTTACTGACACATCGTCATACACTTTTATACACATTACCTATAAGTACACCCATTACCTTCGACGTCCGTATATTTAATCATACGCACATCATAGATTAATCGCAACGCAATCCACCACTAGACACAGTACACACAAAGAGAGAGAGACACATAATACATAATGCTAACATATTACAATATTTATAATAATAAATGAAATACATAACAGTGACCGTGAGATTTGAAGAAATGTCCTTCAAAAACTATATATCCTGCGAACTTGTGAAATATACTATTCGATAGTTAATTAACTTATCTATTACATGGAAGTAAAAACGAAAATTGGAATATTCCCAGATATTCCACTTTCATTCTAGGGGATATGTTGAGCGAGTGACAAAGTACTACACTTCGCTCTAAAGCGAAAAGCAACAGTCCTCAGCAAAGACATATCTTGCACCCTCTTCACAGAATACAAAAACCTACTTTTTACTATGATTGTAGAAAAAATATATTTAAGTATATATTTTATAACAGAATCGACATTACTCTCCCTCTAAGAGACTAACCGTCATGTATTCTCAAATCTCGACAAGCTGTTAGTCTCATTTATCTCAATTGACACACAATCTTTAAAAGAAAAATTTCGGGGAGACAGGTCTACCCACACTGTTAACTTTCTTTACCCGAACTAACAAACGAACGCACACACGACGTCTCGCTAAAAACGATGGATTCGGATTCTAGTGACCTTAACACTGAGAAATATGTTTGCGATTCGTCAAAAACATTAAGGAAAATCTTCACGGACATTTAATTTTTTTTAACCTGGAAGCGTACACCTATCTCTAAAAAAATATTTCCAGACATTTAATTTTTTTAAACTATAAAGCACCTGGAAAAAAATTCTGAAAAAATTATATGTTGTATCGATCATGTAACAAGCCTTTAAAAAAAATTTGAGTGATTGTACCATAGGTACAATTTAATGACAAAAATTATTGGAAAATTAAATAATTTTTTTTTTTGAGGTTATATTTTTTTTTGAAGCTGATACACTAAAATTTTTTTTTAAGATACACTCAAGAAGTATCTGAAACGTATAAAAGTTTCAGTCAAATCCGTGAAGCCATTCAAAAGTTATAAATTTTTTTCGATTTTCAAAAAATAAATTCTTATCCCCAAGAAATAAATTTTTAAAGGTTGAAAGTTTCAATCTTATATAATCGAAGATCGATTAATCGAAGCTTAAAAAATCGATTTTTTTTCGATTTTTTTCATTTGAATCGATTCATGAATCGATTATTAAAAGTAAGAGATCGACAACCGATTTTTTTGAAAAATAATTTCATTTTTATTTTAATTCTACAAAGAAACATGTATTAAATGGAAACACCAAAAATATTATTGTTAGTTGTTACTTTTTACCCGTTGTGATAACAATGGGTAAAACTCCCCATGTGGCTATACTAGTATGTATATACGCATTATCTTTCCTAATTAGTGCCAGTAGTATTCAATGTGCCAATAGCCAATATGTATACCATATAACCATATAACATATATATACCTACCATATGTACTATGTGTACTACTTTGAAGACCATGAATGCAAAAAGAAAGGCAGACCACCCATGTTCCAAGTGATGCCTCTTCTACAAAAGGACTTACATATTTAGAAAAGTTTTTTTGTCAGTTTGTTTGAAATTTTTAAATAAACTTGGTTCATTCCGTGATATTCGTTCTATATATTCAGTTGCATCACTCCAATTTTTTCCTACTTTCACCAATCCACGTTAGCTCATCGTCTTTCCAAGTATAATATAAAACGTTTTTACCTAGTATACCTTCCATGTACTATCAATTAAATTATTTAACAAACTATCAGTTAATTTTTTTTAAACTTTTCAAAATTTCGATTTTTTAGATCGATCTTACAGAATCGATTTTTTTTTAGTCGATTTTTTTTTGGATCGATTTTTTTAAGTTCGATTTAAATCGATCCAAAAATCGATCTTTTTTTTTGGAGAATCGACATCTCTAATCTGTAGCCTTTTTTCCAATTCGGATCATTTCGGCGACTTGATAATATGACAACTTGACTCAGATAGGTACCTATTTTTAAATAGTAAAGCCGGTTCTACACGATGCTACGAACGTTTCTTCCAACGTTCGATCGAATGTTTGATGCAAGTAAGTTCGACAGTTGGTGCTACGAATGTTTCTGCTACACGATGAATCGAATGTTTGATCCAATACATATGAAAATAGTTTGATACAAACGTTTATTCAGTTGACGAGGATGTTATCTGTTTGATGTTATCTCTAATGTTATACACTGGTGTTGTGTCTTTTCATATGAACGAGTCGTGTAGCCGTTGAGTCAAACCAACGAACATTGTCCTTCAAACGTTAGAAGCATCCCTTTGACCCGGTGCAAAAATACCGAGATCGGCCGGAACATGGTCAAATGTGAACGTTCGACACTCGCTATTGGACGTTCGTGGGTTCGAACAACGGCCACACGATGCGATGAACCATCAAACGCCCAATATTGGAAGGTGTTCGTAGCATCGTGTAGAACCGGCTTAAATCGTGGCGAAATGAATTCTACTGAGAGATTATTAACTATGAATTATCACATGCAATAATATAAATATAAACACAAGTTTTTTCCGACTGAAGACTGCTGTAGGAGACATTACACGAATGCTGCGCAAAACGGTACACCAAGAAAGGTTTGTCTCTTTCTTTGTTACTATAAGTGAAGCATATATAGGACGTCCAAAATGTATACATATATAGATATACACATAAAGGCAATAAAGGTAGGTAACATAAGTATGATAAAAATAAAAAAAGTTTTGTACATACCAGATCCGTAATAATAAATGCACATACATATAACCATATCACATTTTTCAAGTTAAAAATATTTTTAAATATTCATGTTATGATATCGTTTCTGGGAAAAAACATCGCGAAAAACGCACATATACTGTTTAAAACTAAATATTTATTTAATTATCTAATATATTAATTCATTATTTTGTATAAAAAATACATAAAGATATGACAATTTGAATATTTGAAAATAATATGTACATATGTGACTAAAAGTCTATCAATTAATGTTTAAATAAATCAGAATAAACATCTTACATGAGGATGTATAAATTATGTACGTGTTTCTTTTATTTAAAAAGTTGCATTACAATGATATCTTTTTATGTCATCGAAGGATAACATATTAATATCGTTGTGTGATCATAGTGGGGGAAACATTATTATAGAGTTGTACATCCATATTGAATAATTATAGAGTTGTACATCCATATTGAATAAACGCAAGAGGGCTGTAGAGTTAACAACTATAGAGTTAACAAAAAATCATAAATTAAGACTTTCACTGAGGTGACATTACTTAGTGCGTGTGAAAAACACGCACTTAACGAATTTTTGTAAGTAAAAATTTTGAATTCAAATATCTAAAGGAACAACTGTATACACTACATTTTAGCAAAAAACAACTTGTGATAAGGTAAATAAATAACGTTCTATCTCTTTCTCTGTATTTAGTTTGTGATATAACCTTATTGCGAAGCAAACGTGTAGATTATAATTATATTATTATAATGTCTCTGCAGAATTCATTTCACCACGATTTACTATTTAAAAATAGGTACCTGTCTGAGTGTATCTCCTAAAATAGGTAAAGTCGGCAGCAGTAGGACTAACTCAAGAAAGAAGTGCTATAGTAGAATTTAGTTATTATGTTCTTATTTGTAATTGGTTAAACATTTTAATTTTTAACATACTTTCTCTAGATTGATTGATTAGAAATTCATTATTTGTTGACGATTTTGCGAATTTAGAAGAAAAATCTTTTTTCTACCTTTAGTTTTAGGTATTGCGTATTTTCTCTTTTTTGCAGATTCAATTTCGTTCTTAAAATTTTGTTCAGATACTACTAAAATTTCGAGGAAAGTGAATGGGAGTTCAAAGTTGTTTTCCACGCCCCTGTAGTCCCAAAAAGTGCTCTTACGACTATCAGTATGAATATCTTCGCAAAAGTATAAAGGTTTGATTACATATGTTATTGAAATGTGAATATGGATACTTGAGAGTTCTTCGGTAAGCGAGACGAAACACCGTAAGAAACTGATTTGTGCAGAATCCTAAAATATTTGCTTTAAAGGTACTTTGAACCATTACTTGACCAAATTTTATTACTCAATTAATTACGTCATGTCCGTTCGCCTGTCATCATAGTTTTCACATATTTTGACTTACGAAGTTTTGTATATACATATGTATTACTAAAGTCAGAGATCTTGGTTAATAAGCAGAAGCTATTTTTTCTTTCTTTTTTTAGGTACTTTTTCGTACTGAAAAGTGGGGATGAAAATTTCTTTCCCGCGTATTCCGTCATGCTGAAATATTATTAATAAATTATTTACTGATATCTGAGTTACTTTCGTATATTGATTAATCCTGTATGCCGATAATCTTGTAAATAACAAAAGATAAATAAAATAAATGAATGTGGTTTGCGTCTGTATTATACAAATGTCTAAAAATAGAGAAAAAAGTCCATTGTTATTAGTTATTTTAAGTATTATACATTTTGAAAATTTAAAATAGATATAAGTTTTTGGATATTTGTTAAGTTATGCAGGATGCTGTGACGGGGGTCTTTTTTTAGAGAAATTTTCCAATCAATTTGATCAGTAACATCTCAAACGAAAATAATTTCTGTTAATGAATATAAACTTTTTTCAAAGTGTTTATTATTTTTCATCTGTTTCAGGGACTTTAATATTACATATTAACCATTGCAAGAAAACTTAAAACACTTCAGAGATAAATAAAAACAAAGGAAACGTAAAAAGAAATAATACTGATAAAAGCAATTTGCATTAGCACTTAAAAAAGAATTTATCTTAAAAAGTAATTTTTCGTAATCATGGTCGGGAAGTAAGATAAATTGATTATAAAGATTAATAAAAATAGGTATATAAAAGAAACATTTATATTATAATGTATTCCTAAGGGAATACAGGAATGTTAACGTCGATTTATATTTATTTCTTTGTTGGACATAGACCATACGCAACGTAACTAAAAAGCATATAGCATAGAGTATGGGAAACATGTTACATAACAGAACAAATGAAAATCTAATATTTCCAGTGTGACATTTGACTGAGGATTTTTCGTTTTGGATGAGTTTTGTTTATCACTTTATGTTAATCTTATTTACTTTTTCCGACTGTCTAATTTAACTTTTAGGTACAGGCATACAAAAGGACCCCTCCGGATAAGATAGGTGAATCTGCCTAAGGCCCAACCTGGGTCGGGAATGCCATGGTAGTGTTCGCCCGTGCACATGTATTCCATAGTTGCAGTATTAGGTCAAGGTAACTTTGCGTGTTTGAGTTGTACCAAAATATTCAATTTTGGACTTTTCCCGATTTTCCACCTTCCTTTCCTCTAAGTGTATAAGTATTATATATATGCATGTAGGGTTCTCAGAGCTCCATAAGATAGTACATGTAGCACTTCAAAATACGGTGTTCATGCTTCCCCAACTGCGATAAAAATTCAAGGATAACTTGTTTTTAACTTTTCAGTTTACCGCTTTGTGACGGCGGTCATGTTTTTTTATTTATGATATTTTGTGAGACTTTACCATGCTGAACATTTGGGATTTAAATGAATTTTATTTCGATTTGCCTTTGAGTCTATCATGCAAGGTCGATTTGGGAACATGGAAATATTCAGCAACTTGTCTGAGCGATTTTCTTTTGTTTTTAATATCGGAAAGCAGGGGCGCAACAACGACATATATACAAGTTTGCTAACGCAGTTTTCCGATAATGTTGTAATGGTGTAATGGAAAATGTTGTAATAAAATTTCGTCTCCGAAAATTTGATTTTCAAATAAAAATATTAGTAAACCACTAAAAATTTTACTTTTTAATATAAATAAAATAAATTGAAAGGAAAAATTTCAGGTAATTTTAGGGGGTCCGGACCCCTTGGACCTCCCCGGTTGTTGCGCCTCTGTCGAAAAGAGCCCATTTTATGTTATCTGATGCACTTATTCATCTGATACACTAATACATGATATACTCATTCTCGTTTGTACTTGTCAAACCTCTTCCCTCGCTCTTTATAATTTGTTTCACAACACTTGAGTATTAAGTTATATATAAGTACCTTTCTGAATGGATGAGTTTATTTCCTAAAATAGATGAAGTTGGAAGTAATAGAATTACCTCAAGAAGGAAGTGTTAATTTGTAATTATCTGTAATTGGTTAAACATTGTCATTTCTAATACAGTTTATCCAGGTTGGTTGATTAAGAATTCAATGTTTAGTTGACAATTCTAGGAATTTATCAGACGAGCTTTTATTATCGTCAAGCTTTATTTCTATATATTGCATATTTTCACTTTTTTACTAATAGAGACTCCATTCCTTATACACATAGATATTATAAGCAGGTTTCTTGCAGTTCAGATTAAATATTTTGTAAAATGCATTTTTGGTACGCTTTTTACCCTTAAAAGAATATAAAAAGATATTTCTGAATATAATTCACATCTCATTCTTATCTGCTAATTTTAGCAATAATAATTGTTTTTCAAAAAAAACTATTTTTTCGAATTGTCATTATAACAAAAAGACCAATGTTTCCATTATATAAATTGTATGTTTGTTTTTGTTATGAATAAAACTGTTCAAAAATTAATATTATTTTTACGAAATAAATATGTTGTCTCACTTTATCCAATTGAACAACACTTAAGGTTTCTTTTTTATTTGTTGAAGTTTAGAAGCGGTAAAATCCTTTGGTGAATTCTCCTTAATAGACCGGGAGGCGGTAATAAGAAAGTGTTTACCCATCGAGTTAAAGAAAATTTCATTTTTCATCTAATAGTTTATCATTCGAAGTTACTAAAATGCTTTGTCGGCCAGGCCAACTCTTGTCCGGTTACGCGGGCCGACCTCGAAAAGTGGTCAATTTTTCGAGGCCCCCTTACCCATCGAGTTAAAGAAAATTTCTTTTTTCATCTAATAGATTATCATTCGAAGTTACTAAAATGCTTTGTCGGCCAGGCCAACTCTTGTCCGGTTACGCTGGCCGACCTCGAAAATTGGTCAATTTTTCGAGGCCCCCTTACCCATCGAGTTAAAGAAAATTTCATTTTTCATCTAATAGATTATCATTCGAAGTTACTAAAATGCTTTGTCGGCCAGGCCAACTCTTGTCCGGTTACGCTGGCCGACCTCGAAAAGTGGTCAATTTTTCGAGGCCCCCTTACCCATCGAGTTAAAGAAAACTTCATTTTTCATCTAATAGTTTATCATTCGAAGTTACTAAAATGCTTTGTCGGCCAGGCCAACTCTTGTCCGGTTACGCGGGCCGACCTCGAAAAGTGGTCAATTTTTCGAGGCCCCCTT
This sequence comes from Brachynemurus nebulosus, assembly GCA_035578155.1. Classification (NCBI taxonomy): domain Eukaryota; kingdom Metazoa; phylum Arthropoda; class Insecta; order Neuroptera; family Myrmeleontidae; genus Brachynemurus; species Brachynemurus nebulosus. Next base: position 147,162 of record JAPWDM010000083.1, on the reverse strand, counting down.
ACCCATCGAGTTAAAGAAAATTTCTTTTTACATTTAATAGATTATCATTCGAAGTTACTAAAATGCTTTGTCGGCCAGGCCAACTCTTGTCCGGTTACGCGGGCCGACCTCGAAAAGTGGTCAATTTTTCGAGGCCCCCTTACCCATCGAGTTAAAGAAAATTTCTTTTTTCATCTAATAGATTATCATTCGAAGTTACTAAAATGCTTTGTCGGCCAGGCCAACTCTTGTCCGGTTACGCTGGCCGACCTCGAAAAGTGGTCAATTTTTCGAGGCCTCCTTACCGTTCGAGTTAAAGAAAATTTCTTTTTTCATCTAACAGATTATCATTCGAAGTTACTAAAATGCTTTGTCAGCCAGACCAACTCTTGTCCGATTACGCGGGCCGACCTCGAAAAGATGTCAATTTTTCGAGGCCCCCTGACCCATCGATTTAAAGAAAATTTATTTTTTCATCTAATAGTCTATAATTCGAAGTTACTAAAATGCTTTGTCGGCCAGACCGTCTCTTGTCCGGTTACGCGGGCCGACCTCGAAAAGATGTCAATTTTTCGAGGCCCCCTGACCCATCGATTTAAAGAAAATTTCATTTCTCGTCTAATAGTTTACCATTCAAAGTTACTAAAATGCTTTGTCGGCCAGGCCAACTCTTGTCCGGTTACGCGGGCCGACCTCGAAAAGTGGTCAATTTTTCGAGGCCCCCTTACCCATCGAGTTAAAGAAAATTTCTTTTTTCATCTAATAGATTATCATTCGAAGTTACTAAAATGCTTTGTCGGCCAGGCCAACTCTTGTCCGGTTACGCTGGCCGACCTCGAAAAGTGGTCAATTTTTCGAGGCCTCCTTACCGTTCGAGTTAAAGAAAATTTCTTTTTTCATCTAACAGATTATCATTCAAAGTTACTAAAATGCTTTGTCGGCCAGACCAACTCTTGTCCGATTACGCGGGCCGACCTCGAAAAGATGTCATTTTTTCGAGGCCCCCTGACCCATCGATTTAAAGAAAATTTATTTTTTCATCTAATAGTCTATAATTCGAAGTTACTAAAATGCTTTGTCGGCCAGACCATCTCTTGTCCGGTTACGCGGGCCGACCTCGAAAAGATGTCAATTTTTCGAGGCCCCCTGACCCATCGATTTAAAGAAAATTTCATTTCTCGTCTAATAGTTTACCATTCAAAGTTACTAAAATGCTTTGTCGGCCAGGCCAACTCTTGTCCGATTACGCGGGCCGACCTTGAAAAATGGTCAATTTTTCGAGGCCCCCTTATCCATCGATTTAAAGGCTAAAATTTCGCCAGGTTAAAGATAAAACCTTTAATATTATATTATTTGATTGGTTTCTCAAGTCATAACTTGTCCGTTTTGTCTGGCCGACCAAATTTATGTATGGAAGTAAGATCACGTGGTAGTTATTAATATGCTGTTTCATGTATGCAGTTACTTCTATTAATAAGAAAATGAGACCGTTTATATCGGATGGGTATTGAGTTTGTTAGGAAATTATTTACTCGATTATCTGTGTAAGGGCGAGTCTGAGAAAATTTTTGTAAGAAGCTTTTGTAAATTACATAATTATCTTCAACTCTTATTTGAAACATTTTGGCGAAAAATTAGTATTTAAAAAATTATGATAAAGTAATAATGGAAACATTAGGAGTGGAAGTCATCAGGAAAAAATAAAATGAAAGATTAATTTAATTTAAAAATTGCGCAACCGGTTTCGGAAGAGCTAGTGCTTCCGTCTTCAGGCGTATTCCTTTAATAAAAATAAAAACAATATATAAAAATACAGTGCATATTTATGAAATTAATAGTAAACAAATACTTGTCAAAAAACATGCAATTACTTACATGGAAAAAAAAATTATAAAATAATATCACAAAAAGGTATTTTTTATGAAATTAAAATTAAAAACTTAAAAACATTGTTGTATAAAAGAAAAATTATTTGTTCGATAATTACATTGTGAATTAATTTTTAAAAAAAAAATATATAAAATTCAGTTACAGTGTTGGCAAACAAAATGACAACGTGCGAAAAAAGTTGGCGGTTTATATATGTTTCGGCAAAGTATTGGGCGCGAATTTGTTGATACAGTCACACCTTCAACAAATTCGCGCCCAATACTTTGCCGAAACATATATAAACCGCCAACTTTTTTCGCACGTTGTCATTTTGTTTGCCAACACTGTAACTGAATTTTATATATTTTTTTTTTAAAAATTAATTCACAATGTAATTATCGAACAAATAATTTTTCTTTTATACAACAATGTTTTTAAGTTTTTAATTTTAATTTCATAAAAAATACCTTTTTGTGATATTATTTTATAATTTTTTTTCCATGTAAGTAATTGCATGTTTTTTGACAAGTATTTGTTTACTATTAATTTCATAAATATGCACTGTATTTTTATATATTGTTTTTATTTTTATTAAAGGAATACGCCTGAAGACGGAAGCACTAGCTCTTCCGAAACCGGTTGCGCAATTTTTAAATTAAATTAATCTTTCATTTTATTTTTTCCTGATGACTTCCACTCCTAATGTTTCCATTATTTCAATATTATAGTCATCTAAACCTTTATATTTATGATAAAGTAAGTTAATTAGCCAAAGCGTGACAAATTTTAAGGTCGTATAACTTTTCTATTTTCAGTCCAAACAAAAATGTGCTTCTATAACCTTTTTTATAGGGTATTTCCTAAAAAACAAATTTACCTAGTTAGTTTTTTTACGCGTTATATACTTACTGACTTTAAGCGAAGCGAAAGTGGACAGGTGAGGTATGCAGCTACAGAAAATATTGGGAAGTAGTGTCGAATTTTCACTTTAGAAAAATTTGAGTCTGGTAGCATGTTAGCGTATACTTTTAAATTGCTATTAGAAATGATATACAAAGAGTCCATATTAAAATATAATTGGGGAAAGTAGTTCGATGACCACATCGAAAACGAGAAACGTGTTTTTTTTTTTTTGCTAGTTTCTCGTTTTCTGTGGGTCGTTTGACAATTAATAGTAAAATTTGTAAATTAACTAATTTTCTATCAAAATCGTCGTCTTTATTATATCATTGGTCGGCCAGGTCTTATACCTTGTATGGACGTAAGATTATGTGCTACTTAGAAATGTTTTATTTTTAATGTGCAGGACATTTTGTACTAATTAGAACGTATCATAATCTTTAAATAATTTTGGGTTTTCATAATAATTCTCTTTTAAAAAAAAAGGTTACAAATATAAAAAAATAATAAAAAAGTGTGCCTACACAAAACATTAAAATTAATAATCATGAAATCAATGACAGTCAAATGTTATCTATTCCCAATGGCAAAGAAATAAGAAAGACAAAATATATGTATATCTATTGTATTAGAAATTTGGTTACATTTTTTGAATAGGCCGATTTTGTTTGTAAATATTATGAATTGGTAAGTAATTTGACACTCTTTCTTTAGATTTAACACAAATATTTCTACTGATATTTTTTCAAATCTTATGTCTTATGTCTTTCACACTTATTGAGACAATGAGGGTTCACTTCGTGGGGGTTCGTATAATAGTTTTATTAGTATCACATATGGTAAAAGAGGTCAAACACTGACCACATCGCGAAAGTGAAACTGACCGAAATTGTATATCTTTGCCCTTTGCCCTAAATATTTGTTCATATTATTATACTTCTATCCAGTTATTCCTTGAACGTTACCATAACATATTGTGTAAAATTAATTATTAAATAATTTTTAATAAGGTAGTTACCAATATAATTAATAAAATAGTAAAAACATAAAAAATTTTTGTTTTTTAAAAATTAACAGAATTTAGCCCTAAGACTTCACAGATACATTTAATGTTTAATTACTTTTTTATTAAATGAAAAAATATTATAAGGAAATTTCCTAAAATTTCCTATTCGAAATTCATTGTCCACTTTCGCTTCACTTAAAGTCAGTAAGTATATAACGCGTAAAAAAACTAACTAGGCAAATTTACTTTTTAGTAAATACCCTATCAAAAAGGTTAGAAGCACGTTTTTATTTGGACTGAAAATAGAAAAGTTATACGACGAAATTTGTCACACTTTGGCTAATTAACTTATTTTATCATAATTTTTTAAATACTAATTTTTCTCCAAAATGTTTCAAATAAGAGTTGAAGATAGTTATGTAATCTACAAAACAGCTTCTTACAAAATTTTTCTCAGACTCGCCCTTACACAGACAATCGAGTAAATAATTTCCTAACAAACTCAATACCCATCCGAAATGAACGGTCTCATTTTCTTATTAATAGAAGTAACTGCATACATGAAACAGCATATTAATAACTACCACGTAATCTTACTTCCGTACATAAATTTGGTCGGCCAGACAAAAAGGACAAGTTATGACTTGGAAAAGCAATCAATACTTTGACCCCCAATTATTACCCAATTATTAAAGGTTTTATCTTTAACCTGGCGAAATTTTAGCCTCTAATCGATGGGTAAAGGGGCCTCGAAAAACTGACCACTTTTCGAGGTCGGCCCGCGTAACCGGACAAGAGTTGGCCTGGCCGACAAAGCATTTTAGTAACTTCGAATGATAATCTATTAGATGAGAAAAGAAATTTTCTTTAACTCGATGGGTAAGGGGGCCTCGAAAAATTGACCACTTTTCGAGGTCGGCCCGCGTAACCGGACAAGAGTTGGCCTGGCCGACAAAGCATTTTAGTAACTTCGAATGATAATCTATTAGATGAAAAAAGAAATTTTCTTTAACTCGATGGGTAAGGGGGCCTCGAAAAATTGACCACTTTTCGAGGTCGGCCAGCGTAACCGGACAAGAGTTGGCCTGGCCGACAAAGCATTTTAGTAACTTCGAATGATAATCTATTAGATGAAAAATGAAATTTTCTTTAACTCGATGGGTAAGGGGGCCTCGAAAAATTGACCACTTTTCGAGGTCGGCCCGCGTAACCGGACAAGAGTTGGCCAGGCCGACAAAGCATTTTAGTAACTTCGAATGATAAACTATTAGATGAAAAATGAAATTTTCTTTAACTCGATGGGTAAGGGGGCCTCGAAAAATTGACCACTTTTCGAGGTCGGCCCGCGTAACCGGACAAGAGTTGGCCTGGCCGACAAAGCATTTTAGTAACTTCGAATGATAAACTATTAGATGAAAAAAGAAATTTTCTTTAACTCGATGGGTAAGGAGGCCTCGAAAAATTGACCACTTTTCGAGGTCGGCCCGCGTAACCGGACAAGAGTTGGCCTGGCCGACAAAGCATTTTAGTAACTTCGAATGATAAACTATTAGATGAAAAATGAAATTTTCTTTAACTCGATGGGTAAACACTTTCTTATTACCGCCTCCCGGTCTATAACGATAATAGTACGATTGTTGATTAGTGTTCTAAAAATTTTCAGTAAATTTTTGAAATACTATCCTTCCACATAAAAAATTTCTGTTTTTTTGCTATTAAAATATTCATAGGAAATACAACGTGCTTTATGTAAATTGTGTAACACCATTTTTGTAAGTTTAGGTACTATTAACATTAACATTTTTAAGTGAATTTTGTACAAAGATTTAGTTTGTCGTAGTACAATACCTATGCCTCCAAAAAGGTCTCCAGTGTGGATTTTGATAAAGTGGACAAAGACTATGTTCTTTGCAAAATTTGTAAAAAGTTCAAACATCAAAATAACACAGCAATATGAAAATGCATTTAAAAAGAAACAACCCATTTACTGAATCCGTAAATGACGAAACATATGATGATCCAGAACCGTTTCCTGTCAGTGTCACCACTAATAAAGAACCCATTACTGGAACCTCGTCAAGTTCAGCTAATATGACAGTCACTATAACTGTTTCAAATGAGCCAACTGTGGAACATCCCCGACAGCTAAAACTTTTTTCTAAACCGGGAATTCTCTCAGCGGTTGAACGTACGTCTATTGATCGGAGTTTGTTTAAAATGATAGGACTAGATTTGCAGCCCATTTTAATACACACACCGGCATAATTAGCGGAACATAAAAAAAATATAAAAAATTATAGAATCCTATTTATTGAACAAAGTTGGTTGTTTTTTTTTTCATTTTCACTTAAAATAATATTGAAGTAATGAATCAATTGACTTTTCATAGAATTGTTCTTATCCATTATTGATGCAAATCTTTTTAAGAGGTCTGTCACTTTCGAACTCAAATGCCGTTTCTTCTCAATGTAGTCGAGCTTCAGACTGTCGTAATTAAAGAAGGGCAAAGATTGCCTCAGGAGACTATAGATAACATCATTCTGAGTATAGTAAGACGAATGGAAGCTTTGACAAGAGCACGGGAGAAACCACGCGGTATTAAAACGCTGTGTTTCATTTTCTATTTGTTAAATAATCTTTAACTTAAATGATTCTTAGACGACATAAGATTCCAGAAAGTTGGCATTTCATATGATTAATTGCTTTCGCTAACAAAAATAAAGGTATATCAACTTGTGAACATGTAATTTTAAGTGAATAATTAAATAAGACTAATAGTTTCTTAAAGTTGAATGGTTTGTTTGATTTTTAGAGATATTTTGTATGTTCCGCTAATTGTGCCGGTGTGTGTAGTTGAGGATGCAGGTTTTATTGAATGTTCTCGTAAATTATAGCCTCGGTATAGCTTACCATCTAGAACAATTTTAATTAACACATTGATTCCAACTTTTGTGAATGAAATCACTATTAAAATTAAGGAAATGCCTAAGAAAACTAACAATGTTGGAGTTACAACTGACATACGGTCGTCAGACGCCAGAAAATCTTATATTTCTGTTACTTGTCATTTCATTCATAGTAACATGCAACAAATTTTTCTTTTAAAAACAAGTGAGCTTCCTGGAAACCACACATCAGTGGACACTGCCAACTCTTTGAGTAATGTATTTTCTGACTGGCAAATTAGCGATAAAGTTGTGGCTATGACAACAGGCAATGATGCAAATATAAACGCAGCCGTCAGTAATCTTAACACATTTCTCCTGTACCGCACACACGCTGAACTTATGTGTGACTGACGCAACAGAAGACAATAATTTATTTAAACACGTATTGAAAAAATCTAAAAATATTGTTACGTATTTTAAAATGAGCAGCCTTGCATCAGATAAATTGAGAAAAATACAAGTGCAAATGAAAATTCCGATTTTATCTGTTATACAAGATGTTTATACCCGATAGAATTCATCACTACTTATGATTCAGCGACTTTTACAAATACGAGTTCTTTATGCGTGGCACTATCCCATTTAGCTAAATTTCCCGAAATTTTGTATACAAGTGAATGGCAAGTGTTCAGTGACTGCTCAAAAATTCTTGAGCCATTCCAAACTATGACCGAAGAGCTGTCAGGTGAAAAATACCGTCAGTTGGGACGAATCTGGACGATTTTTTCAGTTTTTTAGCAATAAATTGTTTAGAGTTTATCTAAAAAATTCTAAAAAAAATAATTTAAATGCTTTAATATCACGAGCATATAGGGCAGTAATAAAAATATCAAAATTGGTACCGCAACATTTTTTTTTTTTTTTGGTTATATAGTGTCTAGATTCGCCCCTTGTGTGGGGCGAATCTAGACAGTGTTTTATTTGCAATGTAAATCACATTCAGTTATGCATATGGGTAAAATCGGACATAAAAAGATAAAAATAGCTCAATTTCCAATCTGGAAATTCGCTAAGATAAATAACTGCATCAGCGAATGACTTTTGATGGGTGGTATAAAACATTTTGGATTTAAATGAATTTTATTTCGATTTGTCTTTGAGTCTATCATGCAAGGTCGACTTGGGAACATGGAAATATTCAGCAGCTTGTCTGAGCGATTTTCTTTTATTTTTAATATCGGAAACCAGGGGCGCAACAACTACATATCTACAGGGGATCCAACAAAAATTTAAATTATCAAATTTTTTGATAACGCAGTTCTCCGATAACAATGAAAAATGTTGTAATAAAATTTCGTCTCTGAAAATTTGATTTTCAAATAAAAAATATGAGTAAACCACTAAAAATTTTACTTTTTAATATAAATAAAATAAATTAAAGGAAAATTTCCAGGTAATTTTAGGGGGTCCGGACCTCTTGGACCCCCCGATTGTTGCGCCTCTGTCGAAAAGAGCCTATTTTATGTTATCTAGACTACAGTTTATGTAGTTTGTACCCACTATCTTTTTATATTGAAGCATCATGGTGTATAAATTCGCCCCACCTATAGACAATTTTTTGTTAATCAATTTATAAAAAAAAAATTAAGCAGAATACAGCTTTTATTTTTGGTACATGTATTGTCAAAAAAACGCCAAACATTTTGTTGCCAGTCGCCACTTTATATATATATATATAACTGTTTTTTTTTTTTTTTTTTTGTACAGCAGTTTCTTTATAAGATTTCAAAGCGCGCGTTATTTTTGAAAATTATAAACAATAACAAAATACAAAGATGTCACGTTCACCGCTTTTCGTTGCTGACTAACTCATAACTGATAAAATTCAGTATCATAAATTGACCTGTGACCTTGTATGGTTATAACACTGACGAAGAAATGGTGAAGAGGCAGCTCTGTCTAGATTCGCTCCTACTGTCCAGATTCGCCCCAACTGATGATATCCAACAATTTCTATGGTTATACAATTGATTCAGAGTATTAAACATGTGATTAAGAATTTGACACCAGAAACTGATGCCGATAGCAGTAGATAGGCTAGGAGAGAGCGGTGACACCGTAAAACTAACCAACTTGAACCCTTTTGCCAATGATTGAAATCGTGTGACTTTACGATACTAGACATTCCGAACTGATGAGTCATCAAACTGTATCGATGTGCAAACCTTAACCTTTGACCCGGCACGTACCGAGTACATGTATTTAAAATTTGTTGTTGACATTTGACCCACACGCGCTCATACTGTTGGCCTTGAAAGTCATGAGTCATTACACAGGTCAACATTTGATCTACGCAGGAACGCCGGAAGCGGTCAGTTGCTCCTAGGGTTTTTGGGGTCGCTGATTACGATGAAGGGGTTGGCTAACCTCCATCAGGTCAGATTCAAGGTCATTTGAAGGTCAAGTGGAGAAAAAACCTTTTAAAAAATTTGAAAAAATCATACATAAGGGGTTGGCTAACCTACATGAGGTCAGTTTCGAGGTCATTTGCAGGTCAAGTGGGGATTTTTTTCAGATATTTTAAAAGGATTTTTCTCCATTTGACCTTCAAATGACCTTGAACCTGACCTGATGGAGGTTAGCCAACCCCTTCATCGTAATCAGCGACCCCAAAAACTCTAGGAGCAACTGACCGCTTCCGGCGTTCCTGCGTAGATCAAATGTTGACCTGTGTTATCATCACTTCGACAAAATAAATTCAAGTTAACCCATTATGCATCATCACAATTTATTCAACACGATTTTGATTTGTGTTAACCCATTACTCGCCAGCACTAACGTAGTTTTTGAATGCAAACCTAACGCATGCGCAGACTGAATGTTAGTACACGACGCATGCGCAGACTGAATTTTAGGTCACAAATTAATAGATGGGGTACGCTACCACGTCAAAAATGTGGGATTACCCTAACCCAAGGGGTGGCCCCAAATTTTTGACGCCGTACTGTACTTAAGTTTTTGGTACACTGCCATGTCAAAAGTGGGGGCCCCCTGGCTAAAAAGGTATCCTGTCACTTTTTGAAGCGTACTGTACCTATTTTGTGTACGTGCAAACCTTGACCCTAACACGCGCTTGCCTTAACTGTGTCATTTTAAAAGAAAGGTACACTACTACGTCAAAATGTGGGGAATACCCTAACCCAAGGGGTGGCCCCTAACTTTTGACGCCGTACTGTACTTTAATTTTTGGTACACTGCCGTGTCAAAAGTGCGCCCCCCCCCTGACCAAAAACGTGTCCGATCACTTTTTGAAGTGTACTGTGCTTATTACGTGTAAACCTTTAATCTTACTTAATTGCGTCATCTTAAATTGGGTGCGGTCGCTAACGATAAATTTTGTCGGGGGCGCACTGTACCAAGCGGTAGATTTTAAAATCATACTCCGGAGTCCAGATTTCTGACCGCTACTGTACTGTAAATCGAGTGTCTACTGTACTTTTCAACAAGTTTAAGCCTGTTTTCAGCAAAATCAGCACTTTTTTCTTAACAACGCAATAAATTTAATTTTATTTTTAGTAGGCGATCTGACTATAAATTGTTTATAAAAAATTTTTTTTGCGTTGTATAAATTAATTGCGTCGTATTATATAAAAAAATTGTTGAAATATAAACCTTGACATTTTGACCTCGCACGTGCTAACTAGAATTAACCTTGGAAAATTCCAGGAATTTTTATCAGTTTTAAAATAAACAAACAACCAATAATTAAATGTTTGTTTTAGCTGAATTATGATCATATGACTCATATAAAGAGTTTTTTTGGTATAAGAAAGATGACGTCATGGAATATTAATGAGTTAAAAAATTGTTTAGTAAAAAATATCACCCATTGTAGGCCTCAAGCAAGAAATTATTTTTATCAGTTTTAATGCTCTAACCTACACTGCCTAATCTAATTTAACCTACAGTGACCAATTTTTTAGTTAACTAACAAAAGTTCTTGAAATTTTAACAAGTTACAAAAAATATTACTTCTTATGGTGCACAACATTTTTGAATTTGACTGTAGCACAAAACTGTTTCTATATCAAACGAAAATTATCTGAAATAATTCAGTATGTACATATGTATAGACTCTGTATATTAAAAATATTTTATGTATACACTCTGTATATTGAGAATAAGAAAGAAAATTTGTATATAATTTTAATTTTTATGAATACTAGTAAACGAATTGTATAGCCATTTATGAATAAGTATTAAATCTAAATATAAAATAATCTATCAGTATTGAAACAAACTTTGCCTAGTTTGCAAAAAATTAAATGTTTGTATAACATTTTAATACTGATATATATAAGAGTATACAAATTATGTATTTTAACCAGTATAAAAATTCAAAATTTTTTGATTTTAAATTACTATAAACACGTTGCTTAATATAAAAATTACAACTGCTGATTGAGTTGCTAAATTTTTATAGATTAGTGTCTATATTAGAAAATTCACATGAAAAATCAAAAATTTTGAATATATAAATAGCTACCGTAGTATTAACACACATATGTAATATATACATATGCATATATAAGGGGTGTATATTTAACCCTTACACTACCAAACCTTTTTTTCTTCCGAAATATAATAATAATTTAAAGACTGTTTAAAGCAGCTTTTGTCCCATTGGTACTAAATATTTTCTGTGGGACGCATTATCCCGTTGGTAGTCAAAGGGTTAATGTTTTAATGAATGTTTTCATATACAGGGTGTATCATTATAAATATCATTAGATTTTTTTTTGTCAATACTTTTATAGGTTAACGAAAGTAACTTCTTCCTGTAAAAAAATAGGGGAATTTAGGGTAATAATTAAATAAAACGCACATAATTTTCTTTTTTTAAATTTTATTTATAGAATATGTATACAGAAAAATAAAATTGCTTAAATCTATATATTACTTAAAATCTACTTATTTTCCATATAAAAATTTTTTAAGAGAATACAATTTTCTAATGAACAAATTTTATCTGAATGAAGCATACAACGTCTTGAATAATATTCATCTCGCAGATTGGAAATCTTCGGTACATCAAGTATTTCTTCCAAATTCAAAATCCACGGCTGGTTTTCGGTGTCATCAAACAAATTTGAAATCCATTTCTTGTTTTCACTGCCCTTGACGTATATGACATCAAACTTCTTTAATACAGGTTTCAATATGGTATGAAGTTTTTTGTATGGAATAAATCCATACGACCAAGGTATCCCATGCCAATTTCGGTAAAGCCAACGGGCAACTCGTTGAAATTTCTTCGGCAACTCGTTGAAATCAAACGGTGCTTCGAATATGAGATGTAATATGTCATCTGAATTTTCCGCAGCAATACCAACTTCTTTAAAATAAAATTCGTTGTTAGCTCCTTGATAGCCTTGTATGTCAAGAAACGCCATTTTTTACCACCACCGTAGAACTGAATTTATTCACACAATCCACAACTTTATATAGAATAATTAAAAGTGGTGGGGATAGTTAGTTAATTTGTGGAATGTATTCGAAAATGGCTACTAATAGCTATTGCTAGTTTACAATCAAATTACAAACTGTTAATAATATTTAGCACATTGGTGAGTACCATGTTCTTTTCACTTTAAGACTTAGTGATTTAAGAAATGCTAAATTTTCGGGTGAAGTGTGTTGTTGCCTAAAAGTTTTACGTTTAATAATCTTAGGTTTCGAAAGTCCTTTGCTAGGTTGTTTAGCGGTGAACTGCGCTGAATTATAAATTAACATGGTTCCAAAATGTTTAATTGTTTTACCACGAAAGTATAATTTTCAGCGAAAGAGATGACAACCACTCTTTGACAACCACCGGTAAATAGATAATATTTTGTGTAAGTTCAACTATTTTATACCCTTTAACCATGATAAGGTGTATGAGCTGGAGTGTAACTCAGCAAATTATATAGCGGTGGTGACGTATCACACAAATGCGGTGGTTGTGTGGCGGTTGTGGTGTTTGTGTGGTGGTGGCGGTGGTGTCTGTGTGGCGGTGGCGGTGTTTGTGTGGCGGTTGTGTGGTGGTGTTTGTGTGGCGGTTGTGTGGCGGTTGTGGCGGTGGCGGTGGCGGGGTAGCAGCGGTGTTTGCGGCTGAAATGAACAACTTTATCATTAATTCAATCGAAGCAGCAATTTACTGTAGACAATGAATCGGTGGTGACATCTCGCGGTGTTTGTTGAACGCAATAACTAAATTAATCATCATCATAATCGCTAGGATCTTCTTTATCAGTTTCATCCAGATAATCACCTAGTGGCTCAATAACATCAGCCTTTTGAAGTTCACGAAGTATAGAGAATATTTCTTGACCGAAAGTAGTTTCGCTTGAAGCATCTAACTCTTCGATTAAAGCTTCACTATCGTCAACGTTAAACAACATGTTTTTATTTTCCTCTAAACTCCGAATAATATTGTGTATTTTTTCACCAATCTCTAAAGTCTCGTATAAACGTCGTAATTCATCTATTAAAGTATTAGGATTATGCCAGTATTTTATTTTTTTCGATTGCCCATTAGCATTTTACGAGCCGTTGTATTTGATACGCTTAGCAAGTAGTTCTTGGTCCGTTGAATTGACTGGACGTTTTATTGCTATTCGTTCATTAGAATCCTCACCTTTATTTTGAGTTTCTTTGATTAATAAAATATCCAAAAGAGTTTGCAAAGCTGTAGTTAACTTGGGAATGATAACAGTTCCACTATCAGAAGTGGTTAAAACCCTGTTATTAGACTCATCGCTGGGTGTGTAAACATTATTTTGATTTCTTAAATTATTAAATTTAGTTTGAATTGCTTTTGATGCAGCTTTAATTCTTTGTTCAAGTGGATTGACCCTTTCTTCAACTTTATCGTTTAGAAATTCATCACCAACATCATTCCTCCCGGTATCATAACTAGATAAGTCATCAGCCGTGTCTAATGTTTGTCTTTTTAGCGGATCAAGAGAGTAACTATTTTCAAACCTTTTTGGTGAAAATTCCTGCATATGTGTATCTCTTATATGACGTGAAAGAGAATCTTTCCGCGAGAAGCTTTTATAGCACTGCGTACACTCGAACATTTTAATAGATGTGTAAAGCTCAACTAGTCTTACAAGATTAATTCAGAATTGTGTTAGCAATTGCTTATATACTCCACCACCACCACCGCCGCCGCCGCCACCACCAGAGCCACCGCCACCACCACCACCACAACCACCACCCCAACACAATTATTGCTCATTTTAATTATTTTTAAAATGAATTATTAAAAATAATTTAAATATTAAAAATTTGTTTGTTAATGGTCATATTTATTCAAAACATGTCATAAGAGTTTAACACAATAAAAGTGGTATTTTTGCAGGGGTTTATAATAGCAAGTATGGAGTACCATAAAGTAACGCTCAAATCTAAAATTTCAGTTGTAAATAAAGATAATAATTATGGCCGAATTTTCCCGAAGTGCCGCCCGGGGCACTGTGAAAAATGCCGCGCCAGACAAAAATTTAAAAGAAATTTCTCATTAACTTTACCAATTTTTTTCCTTTTCCTATCAAAAAATAAGTGACGAGCAAAAAAAAAACAGCTCCCATTTCTTATTTTCTTATTAGAAAATAAGTGGTGACCAAAGAAAAGAAAAAAAACAGTTCCCATTTCTTTTTTTCCTATTAGAAAATAAGTTATGACCAAAAAAAAAAAATTGTCACGTGGGTTCCAAATTTTGCCACCCCTAAAACTTTTCTGCCCAGGGCCAGTGCCCCGCGTGGCCTTAGGATAAATCCAGCACTGATTATATCTCATAATTAGTATTGAAAATTTTTTCTTAACTTCAGAATTCTGCCACTGAATTATGTCAGATCGGTTTTTCTTTTTCCATTGTTTTAAACATTACAAATTTTTTTAACATAATAATATGCAGATTTTCAGATTTTGATTCCATTACAGATTTTGAAAATATCTAACAGAAAAAGAATAAAATTTTTTTTGTTTCAGGTACATACAATATTTACAATATCATCTTTTTTATTTGTGCGCAGTGAATAAGGTAAAACAACTTTTATATTCAATTTGTAAAGAATTAAATGTACTATAGTGTCGAGTAGAGACGTAAAATTGGAAAAACCATTCCCTCACTCTAGCTCCGTAGTCTTCACCGTTAAGTTTCGTTTTACTGCATCTAAATAATGCTGGTGAAACCGTCACTTGCAAAACAGGTAATATATTTAAACACAACGTTGGAGTGGGCATAGGTGGTATTTGTTGCAAGCAATAAAATAATTTAACTTTTTAAAAGTTTATGGTCACTAATAACACCCTCTCAAAAAGTCATCCCAAATATTGATGGACAGGGTATACCAGTAGTACTATAAAAACACGGACAAAAATCAAAAATTAGTTTGAGTAAAACAAAAGTGCCGTGAGCAGTGAGGCCCCATCACGGGAGTCGAATTTTTCGCTACATCTTCGGTATTTTCATAATGTCTAAATGTGGTCGAAAGGGTACAGGCGGATTATCATTTTGGTGTTTTCAAAACTGATGATAAGTGTCCGGCTGATCGGGACTTTAAAAAAGGATTTAAGCCTTTAAGGACTGAATTTCAGTAAATTTCAATTTGTCGATAGCAGTTAGTAGGAAAAAAGCCAACACAGTTCGTACGAGGGCATTCCTACCCATGCTTATCCACCAATAGCCTTTGTGTTTTATTTTTAAATAGTAAAAAAGGACCTTAATAGGTCTTCATGGAAGGTCTTCATGAAGATATTTTTTCCTTCCAAAAATCCAAAATTCATATTTTATAAATAACAACTGACTTGAATAATATTTTTAAATTATAATATTTATCACATCATTATAGCAATTAGTTCACTTTTTTTTTTAAATTTACTCTGCCTACTTGTATTAGTATTAAAGTAAATCATTTTAAATATTTATAACAATTTAACAATTTAAAATATGGTATAATAAAGTATACTTATATGGAAAAAGTTATCTTTTAAGTTAGCTTGGACAATAATATTTTTATGCAATACAAGTAGTGTCACTTCAATTGTTCTTATTTACTGATTTTTTTTGGGGGGTGTGGGGGTGGAGGGTCTGGCTTTGTTACGTTTTCAGTCATAATAATCTGAACATTTAAAAAAAAAGCTACAATTGGTGAAAGAATGACAGAGTTAAGCGCAAAATAACAATTCATATTTAAGTTGCTTCGTGGAAGTTTCGTTTATTCTGCTCCACATAAAGCAGTTTTTTATTAGTATGTAGTTTTTTTTTATAACCATAAAATTCTAAAAACGTATACTTTCCAACTTTTTTCCTATACTTGCCATGTTAAAAATCCAATTTTTAATCATAATTTTCTCGGGTTCTGTATGAAAAATGCAATTTTGGAATTACAACTAAATTAAGATATTATTGTAGACAATGTGTAGTTTCAATTTCAAGACTCCCTCGTTTAAAATAGTTTTTGATGCAACTACGTTAAGAAAGTGCCAACTCTGACAATCCAAGAAAATATTGTTTTAAATGAGTACGTTGGACTATCTAAAATTTTGCGGAAATCAGTTTCTATACTAATTGCACCACGTTCTGTCAGAAAATCATGGTCTCATTCGTGTTCCGTGGCGTCTTCATATTTTTGCAGCACATCATTTACAGTTTTCTGCATCCTTTTTCTGTAGGTGATCTTGAAATGACCTTCAATATGCACCAAAAATTAACCCCCCCTCTGTTCTTTGTGCAAGTCGATTTTGAAAAAGATCCGAGCACGCATTGAGGAAAAACTTTGGAATATTCGAATTTCACTTCAAGTGGTTTTACCGGAAGACGATTACGTTTAAAGCCCTAATATTGATATATAAAATTAACTGTCACATAGCGCATTTAATGCTACTATTAATTTTTTAATTTTTCATTTAGGCACTTTTACCCCTCTTTATGCCGATGGGTCCTTACGGATTTTTTTTTTATAGAAATTAAACGTAAAATATGATTATTTATTCATTTCTACCAGCGGAGTGGCCTTGCCGACTGGTACTAGCACTGACACTTGTCGATTGGTACTGGCACTGGCACTTGCAAACTAGATTCTTTTGCTCGTCCCCAGGACCCACCCCAGGTTGTTTGCCTACAATTTTGCTCATTCTGCGATATACTGTTTTTCAGCAAAATCTAAACGACTCTTAATTATTTATATCCACCGAAAATGTGTTTTAATGGATGCTTCCAACCTTCAAAATTTAGTGTGAAAATTAAATGTTTTGGTGGAACATTTTCCTAATCATAGTTCACTAAGTGAATATTTTGAATATTTTAATAAGGTACCTAAGGCATTTAAGGCCTACCTAATTAAAATATGCTTATTATTTCTTATAAAACATGATTTGGCCCAAACAAAATTTGCATGGGCCTTATTATTAACATGTCAGTATTTATTCTTATGTACATTTTATATAATTACTTTAAAGCTAAACTAAATTAATTGATGTAAAATTTAAAGAATATCAATGTTTTTTAATTTTTATAATAATTTGAAAGAATCATACCTTTAAAAAATCATAAATATAACACTCAGAATGTGCAACATTTTTATATTAACGAACGAAAACTTAAGGAGGTCCACCAGTCCAGAGATAAAAAAACAGGATTTTCACGATTTTTTTTTTAGATAAATTGGACAATGAAAACAAATAACAAATGATATCAGTTCCTTTATTAACTATTCAAGACTAGCTGCGACCCCCGGTTTCACTCGCATAAAATTATCTAAAGTATGGGTAACATAACAGGCATTTATAGGCAAATTTATAGAAGTATAGGCAAAATAAATTAAAATAACTATCTTGACGGGAAATTACCGTGTTACACGAAGCAAGCAAAGGACAGAAGTTAACTATCATAGAAGCAATAGAAATAAATAAACATAACTCCGATCACCTTTTAAATGACTACACCGATATTTATAGTTCAACTTTATTTTCAATATTATAATTTATTTAAACCTTTAAAATTGAATTTTGCTGTAATATTGTTTTTTTGTCAATTTTAATCTTTTGTCACGTGTTTGTTTGTCTTTTGTCACATGTAATCTAATCTTGTTTTTCTTGATTTTCAGATTCTCCCACTACCCTCGCCCCTTCCACTTCCACATCACATACCACTCCCCCTTCATAGAGTATAGGTAGATAAAATTAGTATATAAGGCATGTATCCAATGTAATTTTTATTCTGTTTGAAAATGAACTAACGGTTCGAAACAATATTGTCACAGTTTCAAAAATAAAAGTGGTATTTTGCAAAATAAAGTATTTGTTTATTATTTACAAATATGGAATACCATAAAGTAACGCTCAAATTTATTACCATCTTTATATTTTATTAGCATGGCTAATTACGGCACCGTAAGAACTTAGTACAGGTATCTATACCAGCAGTTTTAGAATTGTTTCTATTTTAGGCCCTTTAATTTACGCCCTATTTTGTGTATCTGACGGACAATGTGACCATATGTCCATTTAAATTTGATATTCTGAAATTTTATACAAAATCAGTTCCTTATGTGCTTCGCTTCGCTCGCTCGACGACTCTAAAGTATTATCATAAAGTAATAATCTATGAGAGTTAAAAAGTTTATGAAGATAGATATTTAATTTTTTCAAAACAATATTATAGCTCCTTTGATTATGTTTGTGACTAATTCCTATAAGAGTATGTGTGTGATGACTGTGCATGTGTGTGTTGCCATTTATACAATCGACAACCACAATCATCATAATAGGGGGTATCCTAAATAATTAGAGACTAGATAATTATGGTAAACTAGAAAATATAATAACCCCGGATTTTTTTTCTTCTTTAAGATATAGATGATTTATTAAAATTATGTCAAAATTACTACTAATAACTCAATAATTCAATTATGCCCTGTTTTACTTTTGATGTTAATATGAAATCGATATTTAGATTTTCTGCAAATATTTTTTTCAGTTAATATAACATTACCATTAATTTAGGTAACTGCAATTAAAAAGGCCATCTAATTTTTCAAAGAAAATTGCAGTAGAACTAGCTTTTTTTTATACAGATTTTGAAAATTTGTTAAGTTTTAAAATAGTTCTAATTCCTGCCGCGACACTTTTGCTATACACTTGGATTTCTAATTTTACGTTCATTTTTGGGAAATCATTAGGAGACACATGTTTAGCAGTTATTTTAGAGCAAATTTTTGTACTGTTATCCATTGTACAAAATATACTGTGTATACTGTATCTAATTCTTCACTTCCTTTTTGTAGCCTCATATTTGATACAGTGTATAATTAAAGTCTGGTTACATGGATTTTACTGGAAACCAATTGTTTAGAGTAACAGGTGATGGTAACTTAAAATTTAGTTTAGTTCGTATAAATTTGTAACTGCCTAGAGAATGATAATAAATATTTTGAGCCAAAATTCGTTGATTTTGTGGCCATTCAGCAGAAATTCCCTTTTCTGAAAGAAGAATTCCAACAAATGTATTGGCAGGATCACCAACACGATGTAAATTAAAAACAGATTCTTGTAAATTCATTTTTGTCTACATTTAAAACATGAAATTTATTTTTTTACTTTTTTGTTATATTTTTTAAGGATTTATTAGTTTTCTGTAAAAACTTAACATTTTTTTAATGTAACTGTCGGCATTCTTGTGACTTCTTAATATATAATAAAAATTACTCAAATTATTATGGTTTGGTTGAGGTTCGATTTTATTTTTTTAAACAGAATTATAATATTTGCTGTGATTTTAATTAGTATGATTTTGTAGTACAGATTTTGAAGATTTTATTTCCTTTATTTCTATTTTCCTTTGTACAAAAGATCTCCTAAAAAATTAAATAAAATTTTTAAGTTTTTTTAAAGAAACTTTTGTCTAAACACTTTTCTGAGATACTGTATATAACATGTACTTAAACAACCAAGTTTCCTTTAATAATTTCAGTTGAAATTAACAAAAAAAAGTTAGTTGATAATAGGTCTGTTCCCGTACCAGTAGGAATGTGAATGCATTCGAAGAAAAACGTAAGGAGTCGTTCTTGTACATAAAAATTTCAGTTAGTTGTTCACTTTCCCTCCGGTAGGTAAATGTAGAAATTAGCAGCGACTTCAGAGTTCCTGCTTTTTTTTTCCAGCTCTCAAATTTAAATTTAACAATTATGTTAACGAAAATTATTGTACATAAATTTTAAAAAATGTAGTGGTTTTTTGAATATTTAAGCTTTTTTTTGGTATACTAAATTTAAAATGTCGAAGAATAACAAATTTATACAAATGCAAGTTTAGCAGTGGTAATCAGTTACATGATTGTCGCAGTTATTTCTTACCGATTGTAATTGTCACTCATAGTTTATTTAAATAGTTTCAAAAATTGTCAAAATTTTAATTCAGTAAACTGAAGGAAGTCTTTTCTTTACTTTCATATTTTATCTCCACTACATCAAGTAGGAACTTTAAGAAATTTGCAAAAAAAAAGTACAGGAACAGACCTAATGCAATACAGCCAGTGCAGATAATAATACAAATATTTTTAAACTAAATTAAAATATTGAAAAATAACATAAGTACATTAAATATTATAATATATGTGTATGTATACTAAAAAATCTTTTCTTAAAGTTTAAAGTCACTACCAAAGTGTGAGATAGGAAATAAAAATAACTACAAGTTTTATAGGTTTATCTTTTTTAGTATAATGTTTTTTATATTTAAATTATTTACAAAAGAAACTGGTCGGATTAACTACACATACCCACACATTAATAGATGGTTAATATTTTTATGGGTTAATGTGTTAGTGTATAAACTGTATAAACTATTATGTATGTGAACGAATGTATGTATCTCATGGGATCTCATCTCATAACAGTCTATAACCTTCTTGGGACGTGATCTCAAAAAAGAAGTTCCCAATATATAACATTGCTTTTTTTATCTATCTACAATAAGATCTCATACCTTGAGATCTTATTGTAGACAGATAGATATTCACACTGACAATTTTAAGAGCACTGTAATTTGTGAGACATTTTGAGATCCCAGGGCTCTGGAGAATATTTCTGAATCCACATTAATTTATTTCGGAATCTCTATAATATTTGAGAAAAAGATCACAGGATAAGAATGGCCGGCTGGCCCCCAGACGAGATTTTCAACGGCACTTTGGCTACTATAAGGGCTGCTGATAAGAAGTCTTGCGTGCAAGTTTTAGCCTCATATATTGCGTAGTTTAGAAGTTATTTGTGATAATAGGTATTAAGGCCATGATTTTTTAAACCTTTATATCTCGTAAACTATTACAGATACTGAAATGAACTAAAAAGCATTGAGTAGGTCTAAGCTAGTGTTATAATATGTATTTCTTTCAAATTTTTCTGTTTGTAAACAATCCTAGAAAATTCGAGGAAAAAAACAGAAAGACACTTTTTTAGTGGTTCCTTCAGAGTGACAATCACGAAAAAAGCCTCAAATATTGCACATTAGGTTCTGTTTAAGTACTGCAAGTTTCGTTAAAAACAAAAGGGTGGAACATTGTCAAAGAGGAGAAACCTCGATCGAAGCCACCATCGGAAAGATGGATTTCATCATTTCGTTATGTGCTTATGCCATGCGCACAAGATTAACTAAGAGTCCGCTGCCAAAACTCTCATACTTCAATATACATTTCGGTATTTGTGTACAGCTTAACTCTTTTTTATGCGGTCCTTTTCTGTGCGATTTTTTTTATGGGGTATTTTTATGCGGTTTGTAAAAAATGGTCATTAAAATGCATAATGTGAATCAAAATCACGAGACAGTAAAAAAATTAAATAATTACTATAATAACTTTCTTTGATAAAAATACTTTTTAACTGCTTTTAAGCATTTAATCAATACACTGCATAAGAACATAAGTTACTGCATTATTTAATTTTGTTAAAGATTTGATTTGATCATTTGATTTTTCAAAATTTTCATAATATTATAAAATTGAAATAAAATACTTCTACATGTAAATTAATGCTTTATCTTGTTTATAGAAGCAACTTCTAAGGAAATTTCTAAGTTTTGAGCATTTTGAATGATGTTTTTTCGATGAAACTTTTTTCGTGCGGTTGGTCGGGACAGTTTTTGGTACAATCTGGATCGATTGTACCAATCTTTGTGCGATTTCTTTTATGCGGTCCCTATCCACCGCACAAAAAGAGTTCAGCTGTACTATATTATGATTGTAAACGTATATCTAACTAGAGATCAGTATATATATATATATATATATATATATATATATATATATATATATATATATATTATATATGTATATACATATGTATATACATATGTATATACATATATATATATATATACATATGTATATACATATATATATATATATATATATATATATACATATATATATATATATATATATATATATATATATATATATATATATATATATATATATATATATATCGCACTAACGTTACAAGACTGGGATATTTTGTAAATTCAGCGTTTTGAGTTATTTGCACTACGTTATGTAAAAATGAATGAATTTTGTATTGCTATATTTGAATATTTGAAATAATTCGAAATTTCGAAGTTATGACGATATAAACCAGTATAGCATTTTTACAAATATAATGTTTCAGATTATGCAACACATAGATATATCAACTTATCCCAGTAAAGGTTACATATCTGTTTCACCTTTAATGAGTTTAAACTTGGTTTTATGTACATTGTAAAAATTCTATGCAGGTCCATAATTACATATACATTTTATTTTTTTTACAAATTATTTCTTATTAGTGAATTGCTAGAGGATCTTTTTATTAAAGTTATTTTTTGAGAACATTTAATATTTATTAACTTTTTAAATAATGCATGAGTATTACTTTAAAAGTTACTGTCTTTGAAATGGTTTTGAAACTAGAAATAATTCTAGAATTTCTAAAGGACCTGGTGCCAGGTCTAGTTTTTTATATCAACATTAACAATTTTGAATATTAGGTACTGTTTTAAGTAAAACTAATAATTTAGGTTTTATGGAAAAAGAAGAGCATGGGAAAAAGAGAAAAAACAGTGCGATTTAACCGAAAGTGCTGAAAATTATATTGAAAATTTCCCCTGCATAGAATCCCATTATCTTCGCCAATGCGATTGTATGCAGGAGGAACTAACCGGTAATTTTTAGAAGGTTCTTTAAGTGAATATAAAACAGATACATAATTTTTATACTGAAATGCGACATGTATAGGTAGAACTTGTAGTTAAATTTTATATTTATAGAGATTTTTCACTTTTCAATTCAATAAAAAAAAAAACGCCGTGAGCAGCGGAGCCCCATCACGGAAGTCGAATTTTTCCTTTCATCTTCGGTATTGAGTGTCTACAAGCGAAATGTAATTGAAAGTCCACAAGCGATTTGTCATTTTGGTGGTTTCAAAACTGTTAATAAGTGTCCGGTTGATCGGGGCTGTAAAAAAAGGTTTTTAAGTTTTTAAGGGCTGAATCTCAGTAAATTTCAATTTTGTGCCGATAGCAGTTAACAGGGAAAAAGCCAACACAATTCGTACGAGGGCATTCCTACCCATGCTTATCCGCCAATTGCCTTTGCGTTTTATTTTTAAATATTAAAAAAGGAACTTAAATAGCAAACTGGAAGGCTTTTATGAAGATATTTATTCTTTCCAAAAAAATCCAAAATTTCTATTTTATAAATAATAAAAATCCAAAATTCCTAATTTATAAACAAACAGTAACTTTAATAACATTTTCAAATTACTTAATATGTATGTATTTCATTTGTTATAAAAGTAAATTCACTTTTTTTTAAATTTTTTAAAATTACTATTCGCCTACTTGTATTTAGAATAAAAATAATACATTTAAAACACACATTTAACAATAGCATTCAATTCCGATGTAAAAATGGGAGAAATGGGGGGGGGAAGTAATGTGGACTCCCCAAAAGGTACTAGCTGGATACTAACTGAATACACGTACAAAATTTCAGCCCTCTAGGTTTCCTTAGAGAGTCTCTAGACGTGTTAGAAAACAAGCAAAAAAATTAAAGAAATATTGGCGTAAAAATCGTGGGGGTAAGGGTTAAAAGTGAAAAACATCCAAAAAACAGTGTCTGGCTATTATCTTAACCTGTAGACAAAATTTCAGCCCTCTAGGTTTATTTGGGGAGATTTTGACCCGAACGAAACTGTTAAAAAACAAGAAAAATCATGTTCTTTTGGGTATAAAAATGGTGGGGGTAGGGGTTAAAAGTCGAGACCCCAAAAGACACCCCCTTGATACTAACTCAATCCGAATACAAAATTTCAGCCCTCTGGGTTTATTTGGGTGACCTGTGCGAGTGGTACAAACTTCGAAAACGTCGAAAATGCATGAAATTGTAGCTTAAAAATGAGGGGGGTGGGGGTAAAATATTAAAACCTCCAAAAAGCACAACCTAGGTACGAACATTATCAACACACCAAATTTCAACCCTCTACGTTAATTCTGGGGGGCTGGGGGCGTGTTAGATTCAGCGAAAATCGTTTTTTCCCCCTCTACTCCCACCAAATCATCCTAGGAAGCTCAATTTTGGATATATTGTAGATAATTGACCGAAACATTATTTCCAACCGGTTTGGAAAAGCTTTATTGTCTTTCGGCCCCCCACCACCTTCTTAAAGGTTGGGTCGGATCCAAAATTTCCCCAAAATTTGACCCCACTTTGATAGTATTGTTGTGCATCAGAATGAGCCCCATTTACCAAATTTGAGCTCTGAACTTCCATAGGGGACCCTACACATATTTAAAGGTAGCGGGAAAAAAAAATATATATATATATATATATATATATATATATATATATATATATATATATATATATATATATATATATATATATATACATATATATATATATATATATATATATATATATATATATATATATATATATATATATGTATATGTATATATGTCTGTGAGTAGTTACTTTTGGGGTATTTGGAGCCCTCCATCCCACCTTCCGATTTTTTGAACGACCTCGGGAGGTGGCAGTTCTACCGGGGCGGTTCTAGAAACCTGGGGTGGTGGGTGGAGTAATGTGAATGAAAATTAATCCTAACCTAACTGAACCCTATCGAACTTGACCTAACCTAACCTAACCTAACCTAACTTAGCCTAACCTAACCTAACCTAACCTAACATAACCTAACCTAGCCTAGCCTAGCCTAACAAAATTTTTTCTAACCTAACCGTACCTAAGAATTCAAAATTTTCCTAATAGATAGCGCAGCCACCTTCGAGCCCTGTAAATTCACTACTAGATGGCGCTGCTAGTCTAGATACTAGCGATCCCTGTGCGTAAGTTTGAAAAATTGTCAATAGATGGCACTGAAAATCGTTTTCGATTGTTAAAGGATGGCCTTGCCAGTCTGAACCACCGCGAACACTGTACCTTGATTCATAATTTTATCAAGAAATGGCATTGCTAGTTCGAATTAACTTCGTATTCTACATGTAAATTAAAATTTCAATAATAGATAGCGTGCAACGTCTGATTATTGTAACGTTAATACATTTTATTCTAAAATAAAACAGGTTTAAGCTTGTATACGTTGCGGGCTGACGTCATTAGAAGGTATACTCATATTAATAGCCAAGATTTCTGTGTAGTAGTCAAAAATAAAGCAACAAGTATAACCTGTATGGCTACATAAAGAAATTCCCTAATTGCAATAACTGAGGTCATCAACAATTTGGTTCGAAATTTTAGTGAAAAACATTAAAATCTTGTTGTTGTAAAGTTTTTTTTCAATTGTTGTGTTAAAAATTAATTACTGCGAACAATGGAATTCATTACTGCTGGAAACAGAAATTTAATTCAAAAAATGGTGGGAAATTTTATGGATGAATTGAACCATCTTGGTGCTGTTAAACGATGGATTAAGCTTCTGGATATGGAGGTTGGAAAAATATTTAAAATTTTAAGCGCAAGAGAATTACCATCAAAATTTGATTCATCGAATGCCAAAAGTCACAGTAAACACGCCAAAAGTGTTTACCAATTAATCCGGTATAATCAAATTAGAATATATAAAACATTGAATTAGACATGGAGTGTGAATAAAAAAAATTGATTTTTTCTCTTTTATTTTTTTTTTTTAGTTTTTATTGAACACCAAAACTGTTTACATATTAATCTGGCATAATAAAATTAGAATATATAAAACCTTGACTTAGAGATGGGGATTGAATAAAAAAAATTTGAATTTTTGTTTTATAACGATTTATTAAATATATGTAAAAATTGGTACAATGTTGAAATTTTTAAAATATATAGATAGTACAATTATATAATACATTTTGAAGAGAATAAATTACAATATTCGACATTCAGCATCCCCAACGATTTCGAGAAAGTCCAGCGTTTTAAATTCCAGTTTATAAGTCAGTCCAGTGGGTAAATTATTCACAATACCCAGTTTTGAATTGTTTTGCAGCCACGCCAGCATCTGCTCATTTAAACTGTTGAATCTCGCCGGTAATGAAATGTATCCAGTTTCTAATTCCAATATTGTCTTCATTCTCGATGAATCAAATTTTGAGGGTAATTCTCTTGCGCTTAAAATTTTAAATATTTTTCCAATCTCCATATCCAGAAGCTTAATCCATCGTTTAACAGCACCAAGATAGTTCAATTCATCCATAAAATTTCCTACCATTTTTTGAATTAAATCTCTGTTTCCAGCAGTAATGAATTCCATTGTTCGCAGTAATTAATTTTTAACACAACAATTGAAAAAAAAACTTTACAACAATAAGATTTTAATGTTTTTCACTAAAATTTCAAACCAAATTGTTGATGACCTCAGTTATGGCAATTAGGGAATTTCTTTATGTAGCCATACAGGTTATACTTGTTGCTTTATTTTTGAATACTACACAGAAATCTTGGCTATTAATATGAGTATACCTTCTAATGACGTCAGCCCGCAACGTATACAAGCTTAAACCTGTTTTATTTTAGAATAAAATGTATTAACGTTACAATAATCAGACGTTGCACGCTATCTATTATTGAAATTTTAATTTACATGTAGAATACGAAGTTAATTCGAACTAGCAATGCCATTTCTTGATAAAATTATGAATCAAGGTACAGTGTTCGCGGTGGTTCAGACTGGCAAGGCCATCCTTTAACAATCGAAAACGATTTTCAGCGCCATCTATTGACAATTTGTCAAACTTACGCACAGGGATCGCAAGTATCTAGACTAGCAGCGCCATCTAGTAGTGAATTTACAGGGCTCGAAGGTGGCTGCGCCATCTATTATGGAAATTTTGAATTCTTAGGTTCGGTTAGGTTAGAAAAAATTTTGTTAGGCTAGGCTAGGTTAGGTTAGGTTATGTTAGGTTAGGTTAGGTTAGGCTAAGTTAGGTTAGGTTAGGTTAGGTCAAGTTCGATAGGGTTCAGTTAGGTTAGGATTAATTTTCATTCACATTACTCCACCCACCACCGCAGGTTTCTAGAACCGCCCCGGTAGAACTGCCACCTCCCGGGGTCGTTCAAAAAATCGGGAGGTGGGATGGAGGGCTCCAAATACCCCAAAAGTAGCTACTCACAGACTTTCCTGGTATCCAGACTAGCAGCGTCATCTAGTAGTAAAACTTAGAATTAACAGGCTCAGAGGTGGCTGCGTCATTTATTAGGGAAATTTTGAGTTCTTAGGTTAAGCTAAGTTTGCTTAGGACCCGTTAGGTTAGACCAAATTTCGTCAGGTTCCGTTAGGTTAGGCAAAATTTCGTTGGGTTCCTTTAAGTTAGACAAAATTTCACTAGAAGTCGTTAGGTTAGACCAAATTCTCGTTCACATTCCTCCACCCACCGCCGGAAGTTTCTAGAACCGCCCAGGGTAGATTTCCTTCCATCCGAGGTCGCTTCAAAAATCGGATGGAGGGATGGAAGGCCCCATTCTCTCCAATCCTTACTACTTATATGGGTGAACCGTAACGACTGCCCCAAATTAAAACTGAAGATAGGCAACAAAAAGTTTAACAAAAAATCTTAATGTCATTTTTTTATGGTGCTTAGTTTTCGAAAAAATTAATTTTCAAAATGCGAGGCCACTGTTTGAGAACCATTGGTGTAATAATATTAGCATGCATATATATGCACTGTTTTTTCGCAGTGGGTGCATGTGTGATGACGTGATAAGCGCTGATGACGATGTTTGGCATGTTCGGTGCAAGTTGACATGATAGTTGACATTCAAATTTTTGTAACGATATGTATTATGTATGTATCATAAATAATGACGGAAAGTATAGTCAAATATATATGTACTGACATCTCAGTGAAGAAGTGTTTTTTTTATTTGATGGTGATTTTTTTTTATACAATATTTGAAATGGTTGAAGTCTTAAATTATTGTTTGTTTTATTACTATTTGTGTTTTAAATTTTTTTAGTATTTTTATTGGGAACTGATTTTACATTTTTGGTTAGTGCTTATACGGCTAAATTGCAATATACTATGTCATGCGATAATTCTATACCTATATATATATATATATATATATATATATATATATATATATATATATATATATATGTATATATATATATATATGTATACCTATATACAGGTGTATTTTTCGGGAATTGCCATTTTTATTACAGCCAAACCGTTGATTTAATCGAAAGATTGTTCAAATAAGAGTTGTAGATATCGACAGGGGCAACCAATTGCAATAATCAGGAGCTTTATAGCTCTTATGGGTTTCGAGCTATGATACAACTTACCTTTTTTTAAATGGAGTAGTATACTTATTTGTTGATAAAAATTATTCAATAAAGCAACAGAAATATAAAATAAAAAAATAAAAATTTTTATATTAATTTTTTTTTCAAATTTTGCAACTTTCGCTCTCAAAAGTGATTTATTTAAGTTAATTTTGTGGAATTTAAGAGTGCTTTATTCAAACAGCCAGTCGTTATTTACGTTAAATAATTGTGTAGCTAAACATTAATTGCATTTATGCTACATAGATGGCTATACCGTATACAACACAAATGAGTAATTCACTAATTCAGCTCTTTAAATACCAAAATTTTATTAACTTTTATTCAATATTTTGTGTTTATATTGATTTACAACTAAAATTTATCTACCATAAAAGATAAGGGAAATTTCACAATTTCAAAATAATTATTTACAATGTAAGTAACGAAAATTTTTATTCCATAGGATTCTGTAAAGCTTTGATTCAGTATGAAGTTAATATAAAATTGCCAAAGCATGGTACTTCTGTGGAAAATATGCAAGAAATAGAAAAGTGAACGCGAGGAAACTGCCCCTAAAAATTTGCCACCCGGGGGCTCTGCCCCGGGTGCCCGTAGTGTAAATCTACCACTGGTTATACGTAATTACCAGCAGGAAAAAGGTTCATAGAATTAAAATAGAAAATGGAAAATGGTTTTCAAAAATGCATTTAAAATACAAAGTGGAAAATGGTTTTGCTGAACATATTTAAAATAGAAAATGGAAAATAGCTATTTAAAATAGATTATAAAATGCCAAATAGGGTTTCCGATCTCTGGCCAAAAAATCGATCTTGTGGATCGATTCGAATCGTCAAACCAAAAATCGATGCAGGAAATCAGCTTACAAAAGATCGATCTGACGAAAATCGATTCAATTTTTGTACTTGCAGAAAACAAAAGATATATAAAAATTTTAATGAAGTTTCTTATTGTGTCATCACAAAACAGTTTTTAATTTTCTTTGAAGATGAACTGCTGAATTTAATATGAATAAAATGGTTTCCAGTTTGCGCTAAAAGTGTCACATAATTCCAAAATTTGACTCAATTTTCTATAAATGAATCATAAAAGTGGTAAAATTATTTGACAACATAAATAGTTAAAGTATATTTTACAATAATTTTGAAAAAATATATTTTTACTAAAAATATCCTAATTTAAATTCGAAAAGATCGATCTCCGATCCCGTAAATTTTTCACGATCTCTGTATCGATTTACTCTCCAAAGAGACGTTTCGAAAAATCGAAGATCGGCGCTCCAAAAATCGATTTTCGATAAAATCGAATCGAGATCGGAAATCCTAATGCCAAATGCTTTTTTTACTTGAAATTCTATAAATTTTTTTATCAAT
Organism: Brachynemurus nebulosus; assembly: GCA_035578155.1. NCBI lineage: Eukaryota > Metazoa > Arthropoda > Insecta > Neuroptera > Myrmeleontidae > Brachynemurus > Brachynemurus nebulosus. The sequence goes on along the minus strand of JAPWDM010000083.1, from coordinate 117,281 downwards.
ATTAAAAAAAAAAGTTAAGAAAATTTTAAACGTACTGAAATTAAATAAAGGTAGTCTTTTGAGAAAATTTTGTAGAGTTTACATGATATGAAAACGAAATTTAACTCTTGAAATATTGTTACTTTAAAATATTGTAAAATTTAATTCAGCCTTGACATATTCAAACCTTGACTACCCTACAACTGCGACTTCTAAATTATGAAAATCATCTACTTGTAACACAAAACATTTTTTATCGCCGTGTCTTAAAGATAATAGTACACAACTTGAGTCAGAAAAGTTTGATTTAAGAGAACTACAACTCTATTAAAAATTTAACTCCCGTGACTTTGCAACTCGAGTTATAAAAAATTTGAATCGATTAAATAAACTTACATTTAATTTACAATTTGTTAGGCTTCAGACCGTGCCGTTCGAGTTCTATAATTTATGCACATAAATTTGAGTATACATGCATTTTCATTTTAAATGTAAAATGGATTCAAATTTTCTTTTTAAATACAAAATTGAAAATGGTTTGACCGAACTTATTTAAAATAGAAAATGGAAAATGCCATTTTGTATTTTAAATCCATATTTAAAATGAAATCATTTTAAATAGCTCCCAGCCCTGATCAAGAGAAAATTATTTTATTGTAAAATTGTATAACGATTAACAGAAATTATGATTTTTTAATAAAACAGTAATTTGAATTTATAATTTGACAAAATGTAGAATTTGTTTTTTTTTTTTTTTTGCTCGTCACTTACGTTTTTTAGGAAGGGCGACCACTTTTAGAGGCGGTAAATTTGACAAAAAGGGCGGCAAGATTTTTTTTACCTTTTCAGAGGCGGCATTTTTTACTGAGCCTAGAGCGGCACTTAAGGTAAATTGTCTTTATAAACTGTTTGTGTTGAAACTGTTTTCAAACTTAATTCTGTTTTATCATCTGGAAACGGCATAGTATGGCGGCACATTTCTGGAAAACCTGGAAATGTCAAGGAATTCTAAACTTTCTGGAAAAGTCAGGAAATAATACCAGAAGACTGGAAAAAATTGATTTTTATAATTTCGCTAACTTAAGGGGAGCTAAACCGAATTTTGGTAAAAAAAATGAATTTTTTTTATTTTTAGTGTAGATATTATCCAGAACACGACGGTCTTGGTCCCATGTAAATCCGACCACCAGAATTCATCTAAAATGCATATTGAAGGTTAAAAAATAGAGCTTTTCTCGGTTGTTTTTAAAAAAAAATGTCTAACACGGAACCACATTTAAACTAAAATTTACCACGTAAAAAGAATTATTCATAAGAAAAGAGTAATGCAAACAAAACCTGAGTATAACCATTACTAGGGGGTTATCCAGAGACTTTAGAAAATTGATTTTTACATAGAAGTATAAGGGAAATAGAAGTTGGCAGGTGATGACTCAAGCTTTTTAGAAAAATGCTTCCCCTGAAAAGTAGCATTTTTTGATACTCGGGTACATATTTCTTCTGAACCATTGATGCTATGCGTATCAATTTTTTTTATGCTAATACTAGACTACTAGCCCAACAATCCCAGCGGAAATAAAAGTATAAAAAATGGTAAACTTATTTTTTATAAATTATTTTAAACAGTTTTTTTTCGAGATTTTTTACGCTTCACTCATTATGTAATGAAAAAAAAAAAAAAAACTAAGAATCCTACGGGAAAACCATGCGCTGCGATTATAGAGGACTGTTTTAGGAAATATTTTATTTAGGAAGTGGTGTAATTAAATAAAATTTGTGTAATTTTATTAAAAAGTTTTATTTAATAATACTGTAGTTCTCAAATATGAAGAACCGTTTTAACACAAAACACGTTTTAAAGATATTAAAATTGTCATAAAATCAGGATAAACGCACTTGTTTTAACACTTTGTAAATGTAAATCAAATAACTTTCCATCGTTTTAGATTTCTTTTTTCATCACTTTTTGAAATCTTTTTTTTTTTTGAACTTTTACAGCTTTGTAGCTTTTTCATTTGCTTTTAAATGTAACTGCTTTAATTTTAAAGTAAACATAATAATAATAATAATAATAATAATAATAATAATAATAATAATAATGGTGGTGAGGACACCTATAGCAGCTGCCCTTGGCACCCGTGAGGGATATTTATCCCCCATTGGTGTCAAGGAGGCTAAGGGTTCCAGGGGTAGTTTATGCGCAATACAGTAATCTTCGGATTCCATTAGCCTCTGACTACCCAAGATCGGCACCTTTCCTTCTCGAGGTACCACTGTTTTCACAAAAGATGCCGGATCAAAATTTTCGACAAGGATGAATGTCGTAGGATCGACAGTGTAGCATTCCCGTATTGAGCGAAACTTCACCGAACGTACAGATTGTGTTTTGTTGCGAATTGGGGCTGACATATACTCAATCACTGACGGATGGGAATGTAGTAGCTGGTATGGGCATGTTTGCGTTTGTTTGTGAATCGCGTCAGACGAGTCGAAAAGCGTGATATTTTATCTGTGATTTCTGGTTTTGCTGATCTGTGATTATGTTATATCTGTGATATTTGTTATGCCAACTAGGGTTTTCACGCCTTCGTTGGTATTATTTTAATTTTTTTGTTGCTGTGATATTTCCCTGGCCTTGTTCTTGGCATTTCGATTGGTAGAAATGCGGCTCTCGACGCACTCGTTCTCATCGGCCACGCGTGCGAGTCGACGTCTGCCCGAACAGCTTGAGCGAGCTCGCCCAGTAAGGAGACGTCGTTGTCCCTCGTACGGATGCGTTCGTGGGCGTTGATATGGCGGCTTCCGCCCCGTCGAAGTGATACGAACACAGGTCAGATGTTGGCTCTGTGATACTCTGTGGCATTGTCCCGTTCTCTGTAGCCTCGACTCGGACGAACGTGGCCTAGTCATCGTACCGGTCTCCCGTGTAGGTTGACCCCGACATCTGACAGAACGGCACATGTACCCAGTAATCAGTTATCTGACAGAACAGTACATGTTGCTCAGTAATCAGATGTCACTGTCCCTACACATACGAGTTCTTAGGTGTTGACGAAGCCATTTCGGAACTGTCGAGACTATGGGGAGAGGAATCATGTCACGGAGCAAGAAATATTGTCAAACTTGTGATATTGTTGTTTTTGTTTTTTAATAAGGTTTTTTTTAATATGCTTTGTTTTAACGATGTACCACTGAGGGCGTTTTCCACCCGAGGTGGTACATCACTTGATTTTATTTATCTGTGATATTTTGTTATGCCGCTGTGGGCCTGTTGTTATGGCTCTACAGCGGTATTGTTTTAACTCCTTATTGCTTCACTGGTCGGCCTGCGGCCTCCCAGTGACGCAATAAGTTTTATCTGTGATACTTACCGTGATACTGATCTGTGATATTTATTTGTGTATTGTCTAGTCAGGTTCCTCCATCCCGAGGCCCTTTACGCCTCGGGGGGAGTCGCAGCGATGGTCTTCAGGCCTTGGTGACCGGACGCTCTGTCTAGTACTTATCGTACCGCCACCAAGAACTGTCCACTCTTTTTAAGCCCTGGGATGGCAGGGCTCATCGTTGGATTTTATCATTTGTATGTTTGTCCGTTGTCTAATGCATTTATGTGTTCCTGTCTTTATGTGTCGTTTTTATTTTTACTGTTTATGGCCGCGCATGCCCTCCGATGGCGATGCCGCCGGGTGCTGCTGACCGCGCCATCCACCGGCAGCAGTACCCCAATTTTAATTAAAAAAAAAAAAAAAATAATAATAATAATAATAATAATAATAATAATGCATAATGCCGGTATAGGTGAATGTTACCCAGTACTGTCCTACTGAGTAGTGAGCGCCAGGTTGGCGTAAAAGTCATAATAATAATAATAATAATAATAATAATAATAATAAACCCCCAGGGGCTTGTTGTAACACCCGGTTACTTCGGTAGTCGGTTGCTACGACAATTCGGGAAGTAGCGCTCCCGGGTCCCCGAGCTAAGGCCAGGTACTTTCTGGTACCTGGTGCGTGGAGTCAACCAGCGCTAAATGGTGGTCTCTGTTAACGGGCTAACTACCCCTAACAGGTTTTCTACTAGTTCCAGACGATAAAAGAACTAGGAAAGCTGGTCGTGCTGCGGGTCTCTCGGGTGGGCCCGCTAATAAAGGCGGAACCAGTCAAAATTCATCTTCTCGTCTCGTGCGTGGAGTGGACGGACAGCTTGAGGAGAGATTTGCTCACGTGCCGCACACAAAGTGAGCCAAATAAGAGAGGGTACATGGCAAGGATGCACGCCATATGGTGCCAGATGCATCCCGAACACTCTAATTTAACGCCACAAAATCTGCGTGACCATGTAGCCCGAATTATAAAATTAAACATACCTACCGGACATGACGATAATCGAGAAGCTCGCGAAGAAGCTAGGGTTGCTGAAACTGCAGTGGTGGAAGTTGAACAGGATTCTGCGGTCAACGGTGAGAGCTCGACCAATAACATCATAGAGCAGGATCAACCGGTAACTTTCGGTGGCAGCGTAGTTACTGAGGCACAGACGGACTTGTTAAATCAAGCCAACACAGATACTGTGCTAGAGTCTAACACCAGAACAAGTTCAACTCCCACACAGAATGATGCCGATCTAAATAAATCCCTTTCTGTCTCAGACAATTTAAGAAAACAATTTCGCGATCTTCTCGATACCGATTTAAACTTTGACAAACGACCACGTCCCAAATACAAACGGACGTCTGTAAAGGGCGAACAACTGACCCTACTAAACGAAATTTTGGACGATCATCTATCCCCATCCAGTGATCTCACCGACGTCGACAACGCAGTATATGCAGCGATGCGTGTCCTGACCCCATGTTCTAAGCAGGAAAAGACTGCAGAGGAGAAGGCACGTATTCGTCTTAAACAAATTGACACCAAGGTGAGGGCACTACGACAGCTGGTATCGCGTATCCAATGTGTGATAGAATATATTCAGACCAACAGGCGTTTTACGCGAAAGGTACGGGCTTTTGCCAGAGATCTAAGGTATCGCTATCACACGATAAATTTGGGCAATCTGTTGACCATCAAACAGACACATTTGGATAAGATACGCGCATTGGCCCTGGCCAAGAAGAAAGTAGCCCGGCGTGAACGGTGTATTCGGGAAAATAAGATCTTTAACTCGAACCCTTCACGCCTGTTCGCATCTAAAAGCCCTGTTGTGGAGCAACCACCGACGGTCGACGCAATAGAAGATTATTGGCGGGGGATATATGAGACGACTAAAGAGACTGACTTGGACTGTATTCCCATCAGCCAGTTTAGATGGTACTGCAAACAACAGCTTGGCAAAGTGCCATCTCATACCATTATAACATCTGTTGATAAAGAGGAAGTCGAACTTGCTTTCAAAGGCAAGAAGAACTATTCGGCTCCGGGCATTGATGGAATAACGAATTTTTGGTGGAAGAAGCTCACTAGTACCCACCACCACCTTGCCCGTATATTTTCAAATTGGTTATTTAACTGTGAGCCAATACCATCGTGGCTCGCTGAGGGAAGAACGGTCCTAATACCGAAAAAAGGAGACCTATCACAACCACAGAACTACAGACCGATAACGTGCCTGAACACTGTGTATAAAACGTTCACTTCCATTCTATACGAACGCATCTTGAAGGCGATTGAACCAGTGTGGAGTTCGATCTTTGAACAACGAGGTTCAAAAAGAGGAATGTCGGGTTGCAAAGACAACTTGCTGGTCGACAGATGTATCTGTCAGGACGCTAGACAGCACAAACGCAACCTGAGCATGGCCTGGGTGGACTATCGAAAAGCATTTGACACAACGTCGCATGAGCTCATTATCTATTTGCTCCATTGTCTGCGAGTCCACCCCGACATTATTAAATGTATTGAACACCTGTTGCCGCTCTGGAAAACAAGGTTCACAATAACATCCAGTGAACACGTTGTGTCGACGGAGTTGGTGACATACAAACGAGGCGTATACCAAGGAGACAGCCTCAGTCCACTTTTATTTTGCATCTCGTTGTTGCCCCTGTCAATCAGTCTGAGAGAGGAACCCGGCTACTTGTGTGGCCCGGTAGGAAATCGCGAGCATAAAGTCACACATTTATTTTATATGGATGACTTAAAACTGTATGCCTCGTCGGAGAGTGATCTCAGCTGCGCTCTAAAATTAACACACAAATACACGCACGCGATCGGTATGGAGTTCGGACTGGACAAATGCGCGGTGGTGCACTGTAAGCATGGTGTAGTTCCGAATTTTGATTCACACGCCCAATTAGTGGATGGAAGCATCATAGAACATCTTGATGAAGGAGCGACCTATAAGTACCTTGGTGTTGGCGAAAGTCACATCTAGGACGTGAAGAACATGAAGGCCGCCTTAAGTAGTAGATATAAGCGCCTTCTCCGACAAATTTGGAGTTCCGAATTGTCGGCGAAGAATAAAACCAGCGCTACAAATATGTTAGCCATACCCATCCTTTTATATACTTTTGGCTCAATTAAGTGGAATGTGAATGAATTGGAGGAACTAGACCGAGACACGCGAAAAATAATGAACATCAATCGTAGTTTGCACCCACGCGCATCGACACAACGACTTTACCTCCCACGAGACCTAGGGGGTAGGGGGCTCCTGTCAGTCGAACGTTTACATGACCGTATAGTCTTAGGTACAGCTTGTCGTGTACTTAACAGTTCAGACCCGCTATTGCAACTCGTCAGGGATCACGAGCTTGCTGGCGTCGGCGCATTTTTATTCACAGCAGCGCAACGTGCCGCCGATATCTTGGGCTTAGCCTTCGATCCGCGTAATCGCGACGGTGATGATAACATTCTTTCACTATCACAGTCGCGCCAAAAGTCGGCAATCAAGAGAGCCGAGCAACAACATCTGCTCAATCAGCATCGCGACAAAGTTCACCAGGGTATGTTCTACCGTCATCTTGACAACCTTGGCCTTTCGAGCGAACTCACTTGGGCTTTCTTGAGAGCTAATGGACTTAAATCGGAAACGGAGGGCTTTATCATGGCAGCTCAAGATGGAGTGTGGAACACCTTAACACACCAAAAATATGTGATGGGTAATAAAGGGGTTTCGAGTACCTCGTGTCGGGCATGCAAAGCATACCCGGAAACCTTAATGCACCTGACTTCAGGTTGTTCTTATTATGCTAAATCCACCTATATCCATCGCCATAATGCAGCGTTGCGTGTGCTCTACTTTTATCTTCGTCATCATTACGAAGTTGACAAAACACCAGTCTTGCCCTACGATCCTGCGGAAGTAGAATCCTTTGTTGCCAACCAAAAGTGCAAGATCTTTTGGAATATGCCGGTTGCAACTACCAGGCAATTGACCGCTAATAAGCCTGATGTTGTGCTCCAAGATTTAACATCTCAGACTATGTATGTTATCGAGTTCTCTGCTCCGGCGGAAACTAACATAGTCGAAAAGGAGGAGCAAAAAAGGATTAAATATCAAGATCTAATACACGAGCTGCGACAACTGTACCCGGGCTATACGGTCCGCTTGGTCGTACTTATAATCGGATGTCTGGGGGGTATGCATAACTCCTTTGTGCGCAATCTTAACATCATTCCGGCTTGTAGATCTCAAGCCAACATGTTAGCGGCGTCAATGCAAAAAGCAGTTATCATCGGGACGCTCCGCACGCTTCGGTCGCACGAGACGACTTTTTCCGGGAGTTCATAAACACCTTTGAACCCCATGCCCCGTTTAGAGCGGGTCCTCGAACATCCATTGGACCTGCCCTCGAATCTCCCACTGTTATGGTTTCGCAGCGAGGTTCGGGGATTTATTAGGTAGGGAAGACCAGGAAGGGGATGCTGTATGACGAACATTACGTACCTGACCTAGAAGTACCTGACCTGGTACGCTGCACGGACACTTTTTCCTCCGCCTGGGGGTTTTTGAAGTGCAGTCGCGATATTTACGTTAAATAATAATAATAATAATAATAATAATAATAATAATAATAATAATAATAATAATATAGAACGACACATCCACACACATACACGACACACACACAAACACAAACAGTCCTTTCCCTTCCCTCTGTCCCTAATCCTACCTATTCTCTGACGACACGAAAACGAACTAGGCATTCACAGCCGTCTGTCATTGAGCCAACATCTACGCTCCCGCAAAAGTCTCGTCGTACGAACCAGTGTACACCAAAATAGACGCATAACACCTCGTTTCAAGCAACAACAACAACAATATAAGGAGTGATGTGGCAAACCCGTCCGTGAATGTACTACGGTACTTTTACGGATCGGTTTGGCACATTACCCTTCCACAGAGCCTAATACCTTGCATAATGCCGGTATAGGTGAATGTTACCCAGTACTGTCCTACTGAGTAGTGAGCGCCAGGTTGGCGTAAAAGTCTATAATAATAATAATGGTGGTGAGGACACCTATAGCAGCTGCCCTTCGCACTCGTGAGGGACATTTATCCCCCATTGGTGTCAAGGAGGCTAAGGGTTCCAGGGGTAGTTTATGCGCAATACAGTAATCTTCGGATTCCATTAGCCTCTGACTACCCAAGATCGGCACCGTTCCTTCTCGAGGTACCACCGTTTTCACGAAAGGTGTCGGATCGACAGTTAATTTTTTCAACCTATCTTTTTATTTCTTTTCGTTTTTATTGTTTTTTGTTTTCGTTATTTTTATTTCTTTTTGTTTCAGGTTTTCTTTTATCTTTTGTTTCTTTTTTTTTGGTTTTGTTTTGTTTTCGTTTTTTTCAATGTCGTCCCAACTTCAAGTCATCTTCGGGACCCACACTAGCTCGTGTGTGGCTTAGCGGCGTTGCCTGGAAAAGGGGATCCTGGTGACTGAGGGAAGCCGTTACTTGCGAGTACGGCGGAACAACACGTCACTTCGGCCCTGGCTTCAGGCATAGACCGTGGCTGCGGTTATGCACCGGCCGCAGTAAATTCGAGCGCCCCGGGGTCGTGCGTGTCACTGGGGCAATGGGCTTCGTCCCTAGGGCCCCTCATTCCCGTATCCCAGGCGTGGGAGTCCCACGTCCCTTATGAGGCTCCGTGGAGGGTGGGGAGCGAGGTGGGATTTTTTTTGTTAACATTTTATGGATGATTCTACAAATATTGTTTCTTCGGGCGAGTCCGGGCCCCCCAAACCGGACGCGAACCAAGCTCCGCCAACAACATCTGGTGGGAGCAATAGTAGCGCGGCTGGTCCCGCTACTTCTTCAAACGTACCCGCACCGCAAACTAGCGGAGCGAGTACTCAAACTAAAAGGGGTAACCCTCCCCAATTAAAAAAAGGGAAAAATCGTGGGACTCCAATTCATTTGGAATCCCCAAGAATGTCAGTGTCCAATTATATGAAGTTCCTAGTTGTTAAGCCAAAGGAAGGTGACTTTAGCAAAGTCAGTCCCTTTCTTTTGGCAAAATTGGTAAATAGTAGTATTGGTCAGGTTAAAGATGGCAAACTATCGGGCAAAGGGTTGCTCACCGGCACAATCGGACAAAATCCAAAACTTGAAAGAATTAGGACAGTATGCAGTAGAGGTGGTACCCCATGGTGTATTAAACTACTCCAGGGGCGTTATCATGCACCCCTCTCTAGCATACTGTACCCTGGAAGAGATAGTGTCGGAGATGTCTCCACAGGGGGTAATTGAAGCGAAAAGGCTGAAGTATAATAGGGGGAATAAACATCCCGAATCCCCCTTAATTCTACTAACTTTCAATAGGGTCACTCTACCTAAAGAAGTGATCATCGGCCTTTTCACTAAAGTGGACGTGCGACCGTACATCCCAGCACCGATGCGGTGTTATAAATGCCAAAGGTACGGCCACGTCTCACAACGTTGTGGTACAGAGCAACTGATATGCTTGTGCGGAAGGCCGTTACATGAAGGACGACCATGTGACGAGCCAATTAATTGCATCAACTGTGGGGGTAATCACTCGGCTAAGTCGAGGAATTGCCCTATTTTTAAACAAGAATCCACGATTCAAGAGTTGAGAGCCCTGGAGAGGTTAACCTACCCAGAGGCAAGACGGAAACTTCTAGGCAATACGCCCCGTCGCTCAGCTCTTGAGGGTTATGCACGCACTGTTGCGGCCCCCGCCCCTTCAGCGGCTGAAAAATCGAATGAAATTAAAGAAATAAAGGAAGCGATGAGACAAATACAAGTTAACATGCAGAAAATGCAAGAATGTCTCAGGCGCTCTGCAGCAGTAAGTACATCTGCATCTGTATCAGCCGCATCGCCAGCCAAGGTCTCTGAGGCCAAGAGGGTGTTAACAACCACCTCTCAGGGACCTATAGTAAGAACTGTGACGTCTTCGCCAAAGAAGAAACAGTCACCCAAGAAGTCACCGCCCCGAAGACGTCATAGTGAGAGGGAGGAGGAGGTGGTAAAACCAATGTCCCCCAAAAAGGGATCGTCCACAACCACCTCGGAGGCAGAAACTATGCTGCCTCCAAAATCGACGGTGCCACTGCCACAACGGCCAACGGCACCGTCCCGACCGGGCACACCCGAACGCCCGGTCACCTCCCTCCCGAGTCGCTCTATCCAAACACCGATGAGCGATTCGGAAAGTACGACCGCGTCGGTACGTACGGATACTAAGCGCCCGACGTCCGACGCTTATACCAACACCTCGGCTACAGAGTCCGATAACTCTGATGCCGAGGTGAAAGTAATTAAAAGGAAAAAAGGCTGGCCAAAGGGGAAACCTAGGAAGTAGCCACACTTCCTAGGGAGCAACCCTAGTAGTAACGAAAATGGCTATCGTACAGTGGAACTGTAATGGCGTTAAGCACCATTACTGTGAATTGCAGATGCTTCTGGCTGAGCACACGCCTATGTGCGTGTGCCTCCAAGAGACACATCTACGGCCGGCGGAACAATTTAACATTAAATATCATCAAGTCCGCCGGCACGACGTACAGCCAGACATCAGGGCGAGGGGAGGTGTTGCAATCATCATAAAATATGGCGTCCCGTTCCGGGACCACCCGATAAACACCCCCTACAAGCAATTGCAATACAATTTTTAAGACCGCCCCAGTTCATAGTGTGCTCGGTCTATCTACCAGACTTCGACTGAAACGTCGAAGATTTGACCGAGCTTACATTACAGTTACCACGTCCATTTTTGTTACTAGGAGATTTTAATGCTCACAGCCCTATGTGGGGTTGTAGCACAAGAGACGCCCGTGGAAGACTCATCGAACGTTTTCTAGATGAGTCTGAAGCGGTCTTGTTGAATACCGGTCAAGGTACTTTTATTAACGCAAGAACCGGTGAGCTGTCGGCTATCGACTTATCACTTGGCTCACCGGTCATGGCACACCGTTATGAATGGACGCTCGCGTCTGATTCATACGGTAGTGACCATATACCGATTATTTTGAATAGTACCACGCCGATGACTCCACAATCATCTTCGCCGAGATGGCGTCTCCGTCAAGCTGACTGGGACATGTACGTCGATTCATTCCGTACACCCGAGCTGACTGGGGACGTAGAAGATGATGTGGAGCAAATGTCCTCCAGTGTCATTGAAGCAGCACATAAGAGTATACCTATGTCGTCCAACATTCCACCTAAACGTCGCTTACCATGGTGGAATGAAGTCGTGAGAGTACCAGTTGCTGAGAAAAAGGGGGCGTACCACGAACTCAGACGTCGCCCCACGCAGGAAAATGTAATAGCCTACAAGCGTGCGCAAGCACGCTGTAAACGCACAATTAAAGAACAGAAAAGGCTATCATGGGAGCAATATGTTTCGGCCATTAATACCTCAACAACAACGTCAGAGGTATGGAGAAGAGTGAGGGCCATTACAGGGAAATCCTCCCGTTCACCAATGCCCTCCCTTCTCGCCGTCGACGGTCGGAACATCACTGAACGCGCAGAAATAGCAAATTGCTTAGCTAAGCACTTTGAGCGCGTCAGTGGCTCCCAGAATTATGACCCGGACTTCCTGCGGATCAAGATCGAACATGAGCGAAATGATCTTGATTTTTTCTCAGATGAATCCCTCCAGTATAACCAACCGTTTTCTATGCAAGAATTACTGGAAGCGCTTCGGGGATCTGGGGACACCTCCCCTGGACCTGATGAGATCCCCTACGCCATGATCCGGAACCTGCCTTATCCTGGTAAGTGTAGGTTACTGGATCTGTATAACGAAATTTTTAGGCAAGGCGTTTACCCTCCGCAGTGGCGAGAAGCTACCATCATTCCGCTACTAAAAGAGGGTAAAGATTCATCGCAACTATCTAGCTACCGTTCAATATCCTTGACTTGCTGTTTCAGCAAGGTATTGGAAAAAATGGTGAACAACCGTCTCGTCTGGTGGCTGGAATCCCACAACCTTATACCTAAACATCAATGTGGGTTCCGCCGATACCATTCGACTACGGACCATCTTGTTCGCCTCGAGAATGCCACTCAAGACGCCTTTCTCCAACGAAAACAACTTGTGGTCGTGTTTTTCGATTTGGAGAAAGCTTATATGACCTGGAGGTATGCTATTCTCAAGAAGCTGCACGACTGGGGTTTAAGAGGTAACCTCCCTCAGTTCGTAAAAAGTTTTCTAACTGACCGTTCTTTTCGTGTCCGGGTAGGTGACACTGAGTCTGAGGCCCACTCCCAGGAGAATGGTGTTCCTCAAGGCTCCACCATTAGTGTCACCTTGTTTTCCATCGCAGTCAGTCATATAGCAGCTTCAGCCCCAATTCGTCGTTGCTTGTACGTTGATGACCTCACTATATTCTATGCAGCCGATTCCATTGAGGATATCCAACAACGGCTGCAACAAGGCATCAACGAAGTGGTGACTTCTGCAGAAGCTCTTGGTTTTCGATTTTCACCCCAAAAAACATCGGTGGTACACTTCTGCAGAAAGCGCAACGCACATCCGGATCCTGTTCTTACATTAAAAGGATCCAACCTTCAATGCGTTAATAGCGCCAGGTTTCTAGGACTCATATTTGATAAACAACTTACGTGGCGCCCACACCTCCAAGCCTTAGCTGCGAGTTGTCGCAGGACAATAAACATGCTTAAGTGCTTGGCTGGTGCATCGTGGGGTGTGGGCCGGGAGTCGTTGCTTCGCCTGTATCAATCGCTGGTTCTGACCAGGATTGATTACGGCAGCATTGCTTACTCCTCCGCCCGGGCGTCTGCGCTTCTACTCCTAGATCCTGTTCACCATGCAGGCATACGACTGGCTACGGGAGCATTTCGAACGAGCCCTTCTATGAGCCTCTGCGTAGAGTCGGGTCTTCCTCCGCTGCGACTGAGACGTGACCGTCTCTTACTCAATTATGCAGCGGGGGTACATGCAACACCTACACATATAAACTACCCGACTCTGTTCAGATACCGTTTACAGGGGCTCTATGGTCGACGTCCCACCATAAGTCGACCAGTGGCCGTTCGAACGCAGGAGTTATTAGAGAATCTGCACTTACAGTTCGCCAAGGTACTTCCCAAACGTCCTATGGAAGTACCTCCTTGGCTGATCCCTAAAGTAAGGTGTCGTTTCGACCTGACTGGTCTCAACAAAGAGGAGACCAGTTCATTCGAATATCGATCCCGCTTTTATGAGATGATTAGCGAACTCGAGTCTCTCTGCATATACACAGATGGTTCCAAAACAGCTACGGGTGTTGGAAGTGCCATCGTCATTCGTGACGATCCTCACGCTTGGTTACTTCCTCCCCAGGCCACTGTGTATACTGCGGAATTATTTGCTATTTTGCAAGCCCTGCGATTCTGTCAAACATCCGGAGACAGCGCATTCCTCATTTGTTCCGACTCGCTGAGCGCGTTGCAAGCGATCTGCCACTCTCATACCATCGATCCACTGGTGCAGAACATCCGAACATGTCTCTACATGCTCTGCCAAAAGTCTATCACCTTCTTTTGGATTCCCGGACATGTAAGGATACCTGGCAATGAACTCGCCGACCAGGCAGCACGTCATGCAGCCGAAGTCGGTGAACCACAGGACATTGCCATTCGCCCAGAGGATATGAGAGTGAGCATACGATCCGCGATCGATCATAAATGGCAACGTGAGTGGAACAATCTCACGGCAAAGCTCAGACAGGTGAAACCTGAGGTCCGAAGAACTCCGGCACCTGTAAATCTGAACCGGCGAGAGAGTGTGGCCCTGACGCGTTTACGCTAGGGCCACACGGCGTTAACACATCGTTATCTTCTCGCCGGTGAGGATCAGCCAAGGTGCGCTACTTGCGGGACGGCGCTGACCGTGAGGCATATAGTTGAGGAATGTGTAACCTTTGAGCCATTGCGCCAGAGGTTGCAGCTCCCGAATAATGTAGCCGAAGCTTTATCTTATGATGCTGTTTCTGAAAGAAAGATGATTGAATTTCTCAGAAATTCCCATCTTCTTCAGAGACTGTAGGGGCTTTACATCTCTGAATTTTATTCAAGTCGTCTCTTGACTCTCCCCCGACAGTGAATTTTATCCCAGCAATGTTTTTATTCTATGTGTTCCATGATTTTGTGTATGTCCTAATTTATTTATTTATTGCACATACCCTGTTCCAGCTGGTCTGGCAGGGTATTTTTAGTGTTTCGTTATGCCACTAAGGGCCTTTTACACCCTTAGTGGTACTGTTGTTATTTATACCTGTTGTTTGTTTTTGTTATTGTTTTTTAGCGATGTACCACCGAGGGCTCTTTACACCCGAGGTGGTACATCATTTGTTTTTTTATTATCTGTGATATTTTGTTATGCCGCTGTGGGCCTGTTGTTATGGTTCTACAGCGGTATTGTTTTAGCTCCTTATTGCTTCACTGGTCGACCTGTGGCCTCCCAGTGACGCAATAAGTTTCTCTGTGATCTTCTACTGTGATAATTGTCTGTGATATTTGTGTGTTTCTAGTCAGGTTTCTCCACCCCGAGGCCTTTTGCACCTCGGGGGGAGTCCCAGCGCTGGCCTCCAGGCCTTGGTGACCGGACGCTCTGTCTAGTACTTATCGTACCGTGACCAAGGACTGTCCGCTTCTTTTAAGCCCTGGGATGGCAGGGCTCATCGTTAGTTTTTATTATGTGTATGTTTGTCCGTTGTCTAGTGCATTTATGTGTCCCTGTCTTTACGTGTTGTTTTTATCTATATTTCTCGTTTCGGCGGCGCATGCCCTTAGTTGGCGATGCCGCCGGGTGCTGCTGACCGCGCCATCCACCGGCAGCAGTACCCCAATTTTAATTAAAAGAAAAAAATTAATAATAATAATAATAATAATAATAATAATAACCCCCCAGGGGCTTGTTGTAACACCCGGTTGCTTCGGTAGTCGGTTGCTACGACAATTCGGGAAGTAGCGCTCCCGGGTCCCCGAGCTAAGGCCAGGTACTTTCTGGTACCTGGTGCGTGGAGTCAACCAGCGCTAAATGGTGGTCTCTGTTAACGGGCTAACTACCCCTAACAGGTTTCTTACTAGTTCCTAACGCTAATAGAATTAGGAAGGCTGGTCGTGCCGCGGGTCTCTCGGATGGGCCCGCACAAAAAGGCGGAACCAGTCAAAACTCATCTTCTCGTCTCGTTCGACTGGAGTGGACGGACAGCTTGAGACGTGATCTGCTCACGTGCCGCGCACAAAGTGAGCCAAATAAGAGAGGGTACATGGCAAGAATGCACGCCATATGGTGCCATATGCATCCCGAACACTCAAATTTAACGCCACAAAATCTGCGTGACCATGTAGCCCGAATTATAAAATTGAAAATACCTACCGGACATGACGATAATCGAGAAGCTCGCGAAGAAGCTAGGGTTGCTGAAACTGTGATGGTGGAAGTTGAACAGGATTCTGCGGTCAATGGTGAGAGATTGGCCAATATTAACATCACAGAGCAGGATCAACCGGTAACTCATGGTGACAGCATGGAGGCACAGACGGACTTGTTAAATCAAGCCAACACAGATACTGTGCTAGAGTCTAGCACCAGAACGAGTTCAACTCCCACACAGAATGATGCCAATCTAAATAAATCCCTTTCTGTCTCAGACAATTTAAGAAAACCATTTCGCGATGTTCTCGAGACCGATTTAGACTTTGACAAACGACCACGTCCCAAACACCGACGGACGTATGTAAAGGGCGAACAACTGACCCTACTAAACGAAATTTTGGACGATCATCTATCCCCATCCAGTGATCTCACCGACGTCGACAACGCAGTATATGCAGCGATGCGTGTCCTGACCCCATGTACTAAGCAGCAAAAGACTGCAGAGGAGAAGGCACGGATTCGTATTAAACAAATTGACACCAAGGTGAAGGCACTACGACAGATGGTATCGAGTATCCAATGTGTGATAGAATATATTCAGACCAATAGGCGCTTTACGCGAAAGGTACGGGCTTTTGCCAGAGAACTAAGGTACCGCTATCACACGATAAATTTGGGCAATCTGTTGACCATCAAACAGACACATTTGGATAAGATACGCGCATTGGCCCTGGCCAAGAAGAAAGTAGCCCGGCGTGAACGGTGTATTCGGGAAAATAAGATCTTTAACTCGAACCCTTCACGCCTGTTCGCATCTAAAAGCCCTGTCGTGGAGTAACCACCGACGGTCGACGCAATAGAGGATTATTGGCGGGGGATATATGAGACGACTAAAGAGACTGACTTGGACTGTATTCCCATCAGCCAGTTTAGATGGTACTGCAAACAACAGCTTGGCAAAGTGCCATCTCACACCAATATAACATCTGTTGATAAAGAGGAAGTCGAACTTGCTTTCAAAGGCAAGAAGAACTATTCGGCTCCGGGCATTGATGGAATAACGAATTTTTGGTGGAAGAAGCTCGCTAGTACCCACCGCCACCTTGCCCGTATATTTTCAAATTGGTTATATAACTGTGAGCCAATACCATCGTGGCTCGCTGAGGGAAGAACGGTCCTAATACCGAAAAAAGGAGACCTATCACAACCACAGAACTACAGACCGATAACGTGCCTGAACACTGTGTATAAAGCGTTCACTTCCATTCTATATGAACGCATCTTGAAGGCGATTGAACCAGTGTGGAGTTCGATCTATGAACAACGAGGTTCAAAAAGAGGAATGTCGGGTTGCAAAGACAACTTGCTGGTCGACAGATGTATCTGTCAGGACGCTAGACAGCACAAACGCAACCTGAGCATGGCCTGGGTGGACTATCGGAAAGCATTTGACACAACGTCGCATGAGCTCATTATCTATTTGCTCCATTGTCTGCGAGTCCACCCCGACATTATTAAATGTATTGAACACCTGTTGCCGCTCTGGAAAACAAGGTTCACAATAACATCCGGTGAACACGTTGTGTCAACGGAGTTGGTGACATACAAACGAGGCGTATACCAAGGAGACAGCCTCAGCCCACTTTTGTTTTGCATCTCGTTGTTGCCCCTGTCAATCAGCCTGAGAAAGGAACCCGGGTACTTGTGTGGCCCGGTAGGAAATCGCGAGCATAAAGTCACACATTTATTTTATATGGATGACTTAAAACTGTATGCCTCGTCGGAGAGTGATCTCAACTGCGCTCTAAAATTAACACACAAATACACGCACGCGATCGGTATGGAGTTCGGACTGGAAAATGCGCGGTGGTGCACTGTAAGCATGGTGTAGTTCCGAATTTTGATTCACACGCCCAATTAGTGGATGGAAGCATCATAGAACATCTTGATGAAGGAGCGACCTATACGTACCTTGGTGTTGGCGAAAGTCACATCCAGGACGTGAAGAACATGAAGGCCGCTTTAAGTAGTAGATATAAGCGCCTTCTCCGACAAATTTGGAGTTCCGAATTGTCGGCGAAGAACAGGGCCAGCGCTACAAATATGTTAGCCATACCCATCCTTTTATATACTTTTGGCTCAATTAAGTGGAATGTGAATGAATTGGAGGAACTAGACCGAGACACGCGGAAAATAATGAATATCAACCGTAGTTTGCACCCACGCGCATCGACACAACGACTTTACCTCCCACGAGACCAGGGGGGGAGGGGCCTCCTGTCAGTCGAACGTTTACATGATCGTATAGTCTTGGGTACAGCTTGTCGTGTACTTAACAGTTCAGACCTGCTATTGCAACTCGTCATGGATCACGAGCTTGCTGGCGCAGGCGCATTTTTATTCACAGCAGCGCAACGTGCCGCCGATATCTTGGGCTTAGCCTTCGATCCGCGTAATCGCGACGGTGATGATAACATTCTTTCACTATCACAGTCGCGCCAAAAGTCGGCAATCAAGAGAGCCGAGCAACAACATCTGCTCAATAAACATCGCGACAAAGTTCACCAGGGTATGTTCTACCGTCATCTTGACAACCTTGGCCTTTCGAGCGAACTCACTTGGGCTTTCTTGAGAGCTAATGGACTTAAATCGGAAAACGGAGGGCTTTATCATGGCAGCTCAAGATGGAGTGTGGAACACTTTAACACACCAAAAATATGTGATGGGTAATAAAGGGGTTTCGAGTACCTCGTGTCGGGCATGCAAAGCATACCCGGAAACCTTAATGCACCTGACTTCAGGTTGTTCTTATTATGCTAAATCCACCTATATCCATCGCCATAATGCAGCGTTGCGTGAGCTCTACTTTTATCTTCGTCATCATTACGAAGTTGACAAAACACCAGTCTTGCCCTACGATCCTGCGGAAGTAGAATCCTTTGTTGCCAACCAAAAGTGCAAGATCTTTTGGAATATGCCGGTTGCAACTACCAGGCAATTGAACGCCAATAAGCCAGATGTTGTGCTCCAAGATTTAACATCTCAAACTATGTATGTTATCGAGTTCTCTGCTCCGGCGGAAACTAACATAGTCGAAAAGGAGGAGCAAAAAAGGATTAAATATCAAGATCTAATACATGAACTGCGACAACTGTACCCGGGCTATACTATGCGCTTGGTCGTACTTATAATCGGATGTCTGGGGGGTATGCATAACTCCTTTGTGCGCAATCTTAACATCATTCCGGCTTGTAGATCTCACGCCAACATGTTAGCGGCGTCAATGTAAAAAGCAGTTATTATCGGGACGCTCCGCACGCTCCGGTCGCACGAGACGACTTTCTCAGGGAGTTCATGAACACCTTTGAACGCCCATGCTCCGTTTAGAGCGGGTCCTCGAACATCCATTGGACCTGCCCTCGAATCTCCCACTGCCATGGTTTTGCAGCGAGATTCGGGGATTTATTAGGTAGGGAAGACCAGGAAGGGGATGCTGTATGACGGACATTAAGTACCTGACCTGGTACGCTGCAAGGACACTTTTCCCTCCGCCTGGGGGTTTTTGAAGTGCAGTCGCGTTTTTCGTTAATCTTTCACGATAATAATAATAATAATTTTTCCATCGCAGTCAGTCATATTGCAGCTTCAGCCCCAATTCGTCGTTGCTTGTACGTTGATGACCTCACAATCTTCTATGCAGCCGATTCCATTGAGGATATCCAACAACGGCTGCAACAAGGCATCAACGAAGTGGTGACTTCTGCAGAAGCTTTTGGCTTTCGTTTCTCACCACAAAAAACATCGGTGGTTCACTTCTGCAGAAAGCGCAACGCACATCCGGATCCTGTCCTAACATTAAAGGGATCCAATCTCCAGTGCGTTGATAGCGTCAGGTTTCTAGGACTTATATTTGACAAACAACTTACGTGGCGTCCACACCTCCAAGCCTTAGCTGCGAGTTGTCGCAGGACAATAAACATGCTTAAGTGCTTGGCTGGTGCATCGTGGGGTGCGGGCCGGGAGTCGTTGCTTCGCCTGTATCAATCGCTAGTTCTGAATAGGATTGATTACGGCAGCATTGCTTACTCCTCCGCCCGGGCGTCTGCGCTTCTACTCTTAGATCCTGTTCACCATGCAGGCATACGACCGGCTACGGGAGCATTTCGAACGAGCCCTTCTATGAGCCTCAGCGTAGAGTCGGGTCTTCCTCCGCTGTGACTGAGACGTGAGCGTCTCTTGCTCAATTATGCAGCGGGGATATATGCAACACCTTCACATATAAACCACCCAACTCTATTCAGATACCGTTTACAGGGGCTCTATGGTCGACGTCCCACCATAAGTCGACCAGTGGCCGTTCGAACGCAGAAGTTATTAGAGAGTCTCAACTTACAGTTCGCCAAGGTACTTCCCAAACGTCCTATAGAAGTACCTCCTTGGCTGATCCCTAAATTAATGTGTCGTTTCGACCTGACTGGTCTCAACAAGGAGGAGACCAGTTCATTTGAATACCGATCCCGCTTCTACGAGATCATAAGCGAACTTGACTCTCTCTGCATATACACAGATGGTTCCAAAACAGCTACGGGTGTGGGAAGTGCCATCGTCATTCATGACGATCCTCACGCTTGGTCACTTCCTCCCCAGGCCACGGTGTATACTGCAGAATTATTTGCTATTTTGCAAACCCTGCGATTCTGTCAAACATCCGAAGACAGCGCATTCCTCATTGGTTCCGACTCGTTGAGCGCGTTGCAAGCGATCTGCCGCTCTCATACCATCGATCCACTGGTGCAGAACATCTTGACGTATCTCTACATGCTCCGCCAGAAGTCTATTACCTTCTTCTAGATTCCCGGACATGTGGGGATCCCGGAAAATGAACTCGCCGACCAGGTAGCACGTCATACAGCCGAAGTCGGTGAGCCACAGGACACTGCCATACGCCCAGAGGATCTGAGAGTGAGCATACGATCCGCGATTGATCAGAAATGGCAACGTAAGTGGAACAACCTCACGGCTAAGCTCAGACAGGTGAAACTTGAGGTCCGAAGAACTCCGGCACCTGTAAATCTGAGCCGGCGAGAGAATGTGGTCCTGACGCGTTTACGCTTGGGCCACACGGCGTTAACACACCGTCATCTTCTCGCCAGTGAGGATCTGTCAAGGTGCGCCGCCTGCGGGACGGCGCTGACCGTGAGGCATATAGTTGAGGAATGTGTAACCTTTGAGCCATTGCGCCAGAGGTTGCAGCTCCCGAACAATGTAGCCAACGCTCTTAGTTATGATGCTGCCTCTGAAAGAAGGATGATTGAATTTCTCAGAAATTCGAACCTTCTTCAGAGACTGTAGGGGCTATACATATCTGAATTTTAGAAATCTCTCATTATCTCCCCCGATAGTATATTTTATTTCCAGCTATTTTTAATCTTTTGTGTTAAAGAAGTTTTTGTGATCGTCTTAATTTATTTATTGCCTATACCCTGTTCCAGCTGGTCTGGCAGGGTACTTTTAGTCTTGTTTTTATGCCACTAGGCACCTTTACACCCTTAGTGGTACTTTGTTATTTATACGTGTTATTTTGTTTTTCTTATTGTTTTTTAACGATGTACCACCGAGGGCTCTTTACACCCGAGGTGGTACATCATTTGTTTCTTCTTTCTGTGATATTTTGTTATGCCGCTGTGGGCCTGTTGTTATGGCTCCACAGCGGTATTGTTTTAACCCCTTATTGCGTCGCTGGTGGGCCAGTGGCTCCTCAGCGACGTAATAAGTACTATCTGTGATTTTTACTGTGATATTTATCTGTGATACTTAGTAATTGTCTAGTCAGGTTTCTCCACTCCGAGACCTTTTTGACACCTCGGAGGGGGTCCCAGCGATGGCTTCCAGGCCTTGCTGACCGGACGCTTTGTCTAGTACTTATCGTGCCGTCACCAAAGACTGTCCGCTCTTTTTAAGCTCTGGGATGGCAGGGCTCATCGTTGGATTTTATATGTGTATGTTTGTCCGTTGTCTAGTGCATTTATGTGTCCCTGTTTTTACGTGTTGTTTTTGTTTATATTGTGTTTGGCGGCGCATGCCCTTTGTTGGCGATGCCGCCGGGTGCTGCTGACCGCGCCATCCACCGGTAGCAATACCCCAATTTTAATCAAAAAAAAAAAAAAAAAATAATAATAATAATAATTTTTATTGCTTAAGAAAACCTTTTACACCAGGGAAGGTCATTTAACATTTATAAGTAACAACAAATAACAAAAATTATATATAATAAACAGAAAGTTCATTAAGTGGTAAATACTAGCTCAGTGCTCGAGAACCCCTATCACATACAAAAATACGTCGCTCAGCTGCTCCAGCCCTCTTATGGTTAATGGCTTAGCGCTTAATATAAGTAAAACAGAATTAATTAAATTCGGTAAATACTTTGACTTTCCAGAGGAGGTTCCGCTGTTAGGAACTAACTTATCTATTTCCGAACATGTAAAATTTCTAGGAATTGAAATAGATTCCAAAATTAATTGGAAGAATCATATTGATACACTAAGTACAAATCTTAGTAAAACGTTATACGTCATACGATTTTTAAAATCGCGAATGCCTATTCAATCTATGACAATGATTTACCATGCACTTATGCATTCCCGAATCCCATTCGGAATTATTTTCTGGGGCAACTCAACAGCCGCGGAGCAAATTTTCAAAATACAAAAGAGATGCCTTCGAATAATAGCGGGAGTTAATGCACAAAGTCACTGTAGAGAGCTATTCAAGAAATATCGCATTCTGACGGTTATTGATACTTTCATACTAGAGTCCGCATGTTTTGTAAAAGGAAATCCTAAATTGTTTGAGAGTAATCGTTTAACACACGATTATTCAACACAATGTAAAGACAAACTGATATTGGATGCAGTTAGACTTGACGTTTCCTTTAAAAATGCACGTAGCTCTATGATCCGAATATATAATAAAATAATTAATGTCATAAAAATTGCTAAGTGTCCCAAAAATTTCAAAATAACACTGAAACAGTATTTATTGCAAGAGAATTTTTATACCTTAAGTGAATTTTTAAATTCATTTTGTTGACGCTATTCACACAAATGTAAATTTGTAAAAACGAATAAATAAATATTATTTTTTTTTCTTTTTTTTAATTTAAAAGACACTACTGCCGGTGGATGGCGCGGTCAACAGTGTCCGGAGGCATCGCCAAAATAAATATTATTATTATTATTATTATAGACTTTTACGCCAACCTGGCGCTCACTACTCAGTAGGACAGTACTGGGTAACATTCACCTATACCGGCATTATGCAAGGTATTAGGCTCTGTGGAAGGGTAATGTGCCAAACCAATCCGTAAAAGTATCGTAGTACATTCACGGATGGGTTTGTCACATCACTCCTTATACTGTTGTTATTGTTGCTTGAAACGAGGTGTTATGTGTCTATTTTGGTGTACACTGGGTCGTACGGCGAGACTTTTGTGGGAGCGTAGATGTTGGCTCAATGACAGACGGCTGTGAAAGCCTAGTTCGTTTTCGTGTCCTCAGAGCATAGGTAGGATTGGGGACAGAGGGAACGGAAAGGACTGTTTGTGTTTGTGTGTGTGTTCGTGTGTGTGTGTGTTCGTGTATGTGTGTGGATGTGTCGTTCTATTTTACGTTTCTTGGTGTAAATGTGTTCTGGTTCATCAAAATGCTTATTAAGATCGGGTGTTCCTGGAATTGCGCGTTTAGACGGTACAGAGGTTGACGGACTTTGTGTGTTATTGAGTTGGGGAGGATTGTGCACCAGAGCGGTAACAGTGATGGTGCGGCAGTTGGTCGATCCTCCCTCTCCATCAGACGAATCTGGATCTGTATGTGTGTTAAGTGTTTGTGTTTCAGTGTTAGTGTATTGTGTGTTTATGTATGTGTGTTGTGCGTCTGTAAGATGGGTGTCAGTGTGTTGTTCGCTCACTGTAGATGGCTCAGATGGAGCAGAAGCAGATCTTGTGCTTTCACATATCGCAGTCGGATTTGTATTACTGAGGAACTTCCGTACTATACGACACGTGTTTATGATCACTGCCTTTTGCATCGTGACATATGTGTATTTTGGGAGACCCAAGAGGCTCAAACTATTGTGTAGTGTGTGTGGAATGACCCCGGTGGCACTGAGCACTATTGGAACAATATGGACATGTTCCATTCGCCATTGTTGTTTTATTTCGGCTGCGAGGTCAGTGTATTTATCCAATTTAACTGCGTGTGTTTTTTGTAAGTTGTGTGTATTTGGAACCGCAATATCGATCAGATAGGTTGTCTTAGTGTTTTTCATTACGAAGGTGATATCTGGTCGATTATGATTTATGGTCTTATCATTATGGTAAAATTCTAAAAAAATTTAAAACACAAATAATAATAAAACACAGAGAATAATTTAAGACTTCAATCGCCGGGCATAAATCCAACCCCTCGTCCTCGTCGTGCTCGGTAGTAACTGCTAGCTGGCTAGCAGGCTAACGGGGCTATGGTTAGGTAATAAATAAGACAAACACAGAATCATTTAACACATAATTTTTTCTGTCTACTGTTATTGTCTTTGTCCCACGTATGTGTTTCTTGCCACTGGAGGTCCTTGGGGCCCCCAGCGGTGTTGTTATGATCCCCACTGCACCACTGGATGGCTTAGTGCCCCCCTCTATGAGTGCAGTGGGTTACTGTGATAATTGTCTGTGATATTTTGTTGCCTTTTCTTTATTTGTTATTAAATATTCCTTATCTGTGATATTTTGTTATGCCGCTGTAGGCCTGTTGTTATGGCTCTACAGCGGTATTGTTTTAACTCCTTGTAGCGTCACTGGTTGGCCAGTGGCTGCCCAGTGACACAATAAGTTCTTCTGTGATACCGTTTTGTGATACTGCTCTGTGATATTTATTTATTAATTTGTTTTTTGTTTTTTTTTGAGTTTGTTTAGTCAGGTTCCTCCACCCCGAGGCCCTTTACACTTCGGGGGAGTTTCATCGTTGGTTTTTCAGTCCTTGGTGACCGGACGTTCTGGCTAATACTTAGCGTACCGCCACCAAGGACTGTCCGCTCTTTATGAAGCCCTGGGATGGCAGAGCTCATCGGTGAATTTTATTATGTGTATGTTTGTCCATTGTCTAGTGCATTTATGTGTCCCTGTCTTTATGTGTCGTTTTTATTTTTACTGTTTGTGGCGGCGCATGCCCTCTGTTGGCGATGTCGCCGGGTGCTGCTGACCGCGCCATCCACCGGCAGCAGTATCCCAATTTAAAAAAAAAAAAAAAGACTTCAATCATTTCAAATATTGTATAAAAAAAATCACCATTAAATAAAAAAAACACTTCTTCACTAACATGTCAGTACATACATATTTGACTATACTTTCCGTCATTATTTATGATACATACATAATGCATATCGTTACAAAAATTTGAATGTCAACTATCATGTCAACTTGCACCGAACATGCCAAACATCGTCATCAGCTCTTATCACGTCATCACACATGCACCCACTGCGAAAAAACAGTGCATATATATGCATGCTAATATTATTACACCAATGGTTCTCAAACAGTGGCCTCGCATTTTGAACATTTTTTCGAAAACTAAGCACCATAAAAAAATGATATTAAGATTTTTTGTTAAACTTTTTGTTGCCTATCTTCAGTTTTAATCTGGGGCAGTCGTTACGGTTCACCTATATAAGTAGTAAGGATTGGAGAGAATGGGGCCTTCCATCCCTCCATCCGATTTTTGAAGCGACCTCGGATGGAAGGAAATCTACCCTGGGCGGTTCTAGAAACTTCCGGCGGTGGGTCGAGAAATGTGAACGAGAATTTGGTTTGTGTATATATATATTAGGGTGGCGCAAAAAAACCATATATTTTTCTTTTTTTTGTCTCATAGGGAAAAAAGTTGATTTAGCTCGATTTAAGAATGCTCACCAAAAATTAGCTCGATAAAAAATTTTTTAAGGGTCGCTCAAAACTTTTTAAAATTTGAAAATGGGCCAAAAATCAATTTTGGTTTTTTATCAAAGTTTTTTTCTCATGCCTGCATATGTTTGTACATTGAATAATAAAAAATTCCTTCAAATTTTAACTCAAAAAATTGATAATAAAAGGTCGCTCAAGAGTTCTGAAAGTTTTTCAAGTTAAAATATTTAATATTTTTTAGCGTCCCTAAAAAATATTAAATATTTTGACCTTAAAATCCTGAGCGACCTTTTATTATCAATTTTTTGAGTTAACATTTGGTGGAATTTTTTATTATTCAATGTACAAACATATGTAGGGATAAGAAAGAAAGTTTGATGAAAAACAAAAATCGATTTTTGGCCCATTTTCAAATTTTAAAAAGTTTTGAGCGACCCTTAAAAAATTTTTTATCGAGCTAATTTTTGGTGAGCATTCTTAAATCGAGCTAAATTAACTTTTTTTCCTATGAGACAAAAAAAAGAAAAATATGTGGTTTTTTTGCGCCACCCTAATATATATATATATATATATATATATATATATATATATATATATATATATATATATATATATATATATATATATATGTATATATATATATATATATACATACATATATACCTATATATATACATATATACATATATACATAAATATATATACATGTATATATATATATATATATATATATATATATATATATATATATATATATATATATATGTATATATATATATATATATATATATATGTATATATATATATATATATATATATATATATATATATATATACAGCGTGCGTTTTACGAGAGTTGCCATTCGATTTATTCCTAAACTATGCATCTCATCGAAAAAAAGTTTATATAAAAATATTATTCAAAATAGAGGGGGCATTCACGAAAATTTGTTCCAGATTTCTAGGACTTACCTTTTTTTGTGGAATAGAAAAAATTTTTTTTCAATTGGAAACATAAAGTTGAGATGTTTCTTAAAAATTAGTTTATTACTTCAAATTACCAATTATGCTAAAATGCTAAAATTTCCATTATTTTATTTCAAAGGCTATTGGCGGATAAGCATTGGTAGAAATGCCCCCGCACGAATTTTGTTGGTTTTTTTTCTGCTAACTGCTTTTGATATAAGATTAAAATTTACTGAGTTTCAACCCTTAAAAACACCCTTTGGGGGTAAAAAATTATTTTTTGAAAATCGAAAAAAATTTATAATTTTTTAGTGGCCTGACGGATTTGGCTGGAATTTTTATATGTTTTAGATACCTCTATAGTGTATCTTAGAAAAAATTATCAGCTTCAAAAAAAATTATAACCTCCCCAAAAAAATTGTTTAATTTTTCAATATTTTTTTTCATCAACTTGTAGCTGTGGTACAATCACCAAAATTTTTTTGCAGGCTTCCGACTATGACCGATACAACATATAATTTTTTCAGTTTTTTCCTCCGAGTGCGTCATAGTTAAAAAAAAATATCAAAAAAGATTTTTTTTGAGGTTGTGTTTGTTGTACAATCACTAAAATATTTTTACAGGCTCCTCACTATGATTGATAGTATATATAATTTCTCCAGAAGTTTTTTCCGGGTGCATCATAGTTAAAAAAATTGAATGTCCGAGAATATTTTTTAGAGATAGGCATAGGGTTCCGGGTACTCAATAGATTATATATATAATCATCATTTTGGTAGTTTCAAAAACTCATGATAAATGTTTGGCTGATTGAGGAATTTTGAAGATTTGAGTTGGCCATTTTCTTTTTTTCGAAAACTAAGCATTCACAAATGTTTTTATAAACATATTCAAAATTTGCGAACGATTTCCAATCGATTGAATACCCGGGATCCTATACCTATCTCTAAAAAAATATTCTCGGACATTTAATTTTTTTAACTATGAAACCCGGAAAAAAATTCTGGAAAAATTATATGTTCTATCAACCATAGTGAGGAGCCTGTATAAATATTTTGGTGATTGTACAACGAACATAACCTCGAAAAAAAATCTTTTTGGACATTTAATTTTTTTTAACTATGACGCACCCGGAGAAAAAATCTGAAAAAATTATATGTTGTATCGGTCATAGTAGGAAGACTGCAAGAAAATTTTGGTGTTTGTTCCATAGCTAGAAGTTGATAAATAAAGATATTGAAAAATTAAACAATTTTTTTTTTTTGGGGGGGGGTTATAATTTTTTTTTGAAACTGATAATTTTTTCTGAGATACACTATAGTGGTATCTAAAACATATAAAAATTCCAGCCAAATCCGTCAAGCGACTAAAAAGTTATAAATTTTTTTTGATTTTCAAAAAATAATTTTTTACCCCCAAAGGGTGAGTTTTTAAGGGTTGAAACTCAGTAAATTTTAATCTTATATCGAAAGCAGTTAGCAGAAAAAATACCAACACAATTCGTGCGGGGGCATTTCTACCCATGCTTATCCGCCAATAGCCTTTTTGAGAAATTGCATTTTTAAGTTTTAATTTTCAAAACCCGTGGTCAGGTTTGTTTAAACGAACGCAAAAAATACGGTTTATTTCCAATTTACTTTAAAAAAAAAAAAAACACAAAAACAAAAAAAACAAAATAAGTCGTAATGATATGTTCGCATTAATCTCTAAGAATAAAAGAAAATTTATTAATTAAATACATTAATTATTAAAATAATTTTTAGTTATTCCTCAAATAGTCAACTTAATATTCAATAAACAGCCCATAAATTAGAACTGTAATTGTAATATTTAGTATTACACCATGTCATTATTAAAAACCTTTCTGAAACTGAATTATAGATGGCATATCTGAATGCAGCATAAGATTCATACAAACAACTATCATGTTATTTTTAAATTGTTAAATTTTTAAACCCTTTTTTTTTTAAAAAAGGTAAAAAAATTGTCCAAAATTTGGTTGCGGTATGTATTTTACCTAGTACGTCTGAAAGAAATATGTTTTAAAAATATTCATAAGCTTAATTTCTTTTCCAGTAAGAATCAATAAAAACTTGCAAAGTTCATTTTCTGGAATGTTTACTTTAAAAAATTAAAGCATTTATTATTACGGGGTGAATTAGTTAAACACGCTGTTAGTGAAGGTTGTTCGGAGTTCATAATAATCGCCGATTTTATTACAATTTTAATATCTTTGAAACGTGTTCTGTGTTAAAACGGTTCTCCATATTATGAAAACCACAGTATTTAATAAAGTTTTTAATAATACTTAAGGTATAATTTTATTAATTCTTATTACTTTAGTGTGTAATCAAATTGCCTAATTGTTTTATTGCTGCCGAAACTATTAAAGCAGCGAAAGCATTGTGATCACTTGAAAAATAAAAAACTTTTCCACTCAAAAATAAAAATTTTTACGCACATTTTACGTTTGAGAGCTTCCTGAAGAATTTTGGTTTGGTGTCTGTCCGTCCGTCCGTCCGTCTCTGTGTCGCCAGTTTGCACCAAGTGGCATCACTTCTGAACTATTCGATTGTTTTTAATGAAATTTTTAGAAATTAGGCAGTTTGGTTGTTAGATGGTCCTCTATGAATTTAATCGAAATCGCAGTAACGGTAGCTACGTCGCTACCATGTCATGATGCGTTATATGAAATCTTAAAGGATTATATAAAGGTAAGAAAAGTAGGATCTATATAAACATAGTAAATATTTATTAAAAATTAAATAAAAATTTTATATAAAATATTCAATCACAGGCTGAATTTAAAAAAGAAAGACAAATAAAAAGCTCTTGCTATAGAACAATATTGAAAAAAAATCATTTTTTAATATTACTAATTCATGTCTTCGTCGACAAAAGACAAGGGTACAGGTGTAGAAAGTAAATCCTGTGGTACCGATGTGCTCGCTGCGGAAGAATCCGAATATTCGGAAATAAAATCAGTAGATACTATAGTATATATCTACAGCTATCAGTAGCCAGTTCGGTTAAAATAGACTGTATTCTTGATTACGCAATTACAGCTTTTTCATAAGATAAACTTTTAACAGTGCAGCTACACTTTTCCCAGAAACATGGAACTGATTTTCTTAATTTTTTTGATCTGCATTAACCACTTCTTGCAAGTTTTTCAATTCATTAATTGCCTGCAAAATTCCCTTGCGATTTGAATTTTTTTTTAACTGGTTCGTGAATTCTTTGATAAGTTTATTAGGTACACTAATATCCACTTCAGTAGTATCTTCCATATCCGGAAGATTATTTTCCACCTGAAATAATAAATAATAACACTGATTTTTATTCGAAAAATTTTATTTTTGAAAATTTTGGGGGTTGATACTGATTATACTTACATTATCAAACGCAATTATTTTTAATAAAAATATGTGACCGTCCTTTAACTCTTTAAGTTCAATAATTCTCAGCCGCATTTGTTTCTTTTTTCTGGCAAACATCGAAATTACAGGATATCGACGTGCTCTACAATTTACCCTCGGTGCCATTGCCGGATTTCATAGATTTTTCAATTTTTCTTCTTTGCTGATAATAAGTTGAACGTAAATTTCGCATTTTAGATTTGGCTTCTGGTACACAAAAACCTGGTATGTTTACTGCTTCTACGACTTTTTTATAGGACGTTTCCCGCATGACTCTATTTTTAAATAAAGGAGATTTTCTATTCCATCGGAATTCAAAATTTCTAAATTCCTAAATAAATTTTATTGTCGTTTCCGAATTGCACTTTTCTGTCATTTTTATTCAACCTATAAAATAATTTCCATTTAAAATCAAAAATGATACTTATTTTTAATAATTAGATGATATGGAGTACTTACTTGATTCAGTTAAGATACATTTTAGTTATAAATCCATATGAACACAAAAAATTGAATAAAAATCAATAAAATTTGGACTTTTTAACTTGGTCATTTGGTATATCCGGCTACAATAGTTTGCGTCGTTTGTGTAGTAAACTAAACTAGAGTCCCTATAGTATAAGATCCCGCAGCTGATGTTTTTTTAATGAAACTTAATTTAAATGAATCCCTAATAGCAATGTAACACATTGCTCCAGGGTTGCTAGCTCTCAATCGGCCGCAACCTCTAGGTTGCCAGGTGTTAACAGGTGTATTGTTGTTAATAATTTGCGCTCACGTGTTTTTTGAGAAAATTAGATGCTAAATTAAAGTTTAATTTTTTCTGAACACGATAATACATGGTTGCCTGTGAAAAAATAGCCGCAAGTTATGGTTGCCATTACTTTTAATTAATTACTCTCTTATTATATCTTAGCTGCAACTATTGAAAAAAAATTTATACATATTGATCAATCAAGGCAATGAAATATTATTACATATGTACAATGTAATACAAATTTCATTGCCTTGGTTGATCAATATGTATATTTTTTTCTTGTTCAATAGTTGCAGCTGAGATTTTTATTTCTTTATTTATATATATATATATATATATATATATATATATACCAGTATATATATATATATACCAGTATATATATATATATACTCTTATTTGAACAATTTTTCGATTAAATCAACGGTTTGGCTGTAATCAAAATGGCAACTCCCGAAAAACTCACACGGTATATATATATATATATATATATATATATATATATATATATATATATATATATATATATATATATATACGGAAAAAAAATTTATACATATTGATCAATCAAGGCAATGAAATATTATGTAATAATATTTCATTGCCTTGATTGATCAATATGTATAAATTTTTTTTCCGTATATATATATATATATATATATATATATATATATATATATATATATATATATATATATATATATATATATATGTATATATATATATATATATGTATATATATTCCGTATATATATATATATATATATATATATGTATATATATATATATATATATATATATATACGGAAAAAAAATTTATACATATTGATCAATCAAGGCAATGAAATATTATTACATATGTACAATGTAATACAAATTTCATTGCCTTGGTTGATCAATATGTATATTTTTTTCTTGTTCAATAGTTGCAGCTGAGATTTTTATTTCTTTATTTATATATATATATAT
This sequence comes from Brachynemurus nebulosus, assembly GCA_035578155.1. Classification (NCBI taxonomy): domain Eukaryota; kingdom Metazoa; phylum Arthropoda; class Insecta; order Neuroptera; family Myrmeleontidae; genus Brachynemurus; species Brachynemurus nebulosus. The sequence continues at coordinate 85,437 of JAPWDM010000083.1, read as the reverse complement.
ATATATATATATATATATATATATATATATATGATATATACCAGTATATATATATATATATATATATATATATATATATATATATATATATAAATAAAGAAATAAAAATCTCAGCTGCAACTATTGAACAAGAAAAAAATATACATATTGATCAACCAAGGCAATGAAATTTGTATTACATTGTACATATGTAATAATATTTCATTGCCTTGATTGATCAATATGTATAAATTTTTTTTCCGTATATATATATATATATATATATATATATATATATATATATATATATATATATACCGTGTGAGTTTTTCGGGAGTTGCCATTTTGATTACAGCCAAACCGTTGATTTAATCGAAAAATTGTTCAAATAAGAGTTGTAGATATCGACGGGGGCAACCGATTGCTATAGTCAGGAGCTTTATAGCTCTTATGGTTTTCGTGTTATTATACAAACTTATAGTTTTTTAAATGGAAACATATGTTTAAAAGTTTTTCAAAAATTTGTTTGTGATTCAAAACTACCAGAAACACTCAAATTCTCATTGTTTTATCTCATTTTTTTGAGTAATTACGTTTTAAAAACGACACTTTTAAATTTCGTACCCAAGTACTTGCAAACGATTAGGATTTTAGGTAATTTAAAAAGATATTGACTCAATATGGTTGCTATTTTTGACAATGTAGTAACGAAAAATTAAACGATTATTACGTTTTCCATCGGAAATTAAAATTATTAAGTAGATTAAATTATCATATAAAAATGATAACTAAGTACAATAAGGAAATAAAATTTCAGTTTTAATTCATTGAAAAATAAAAAATTATTTTTCTGAAATGACACTGTTTGACAGATACATAGGCGTCTAAACATATTTTTGTAGCAAGTATTTTTAAAGGAAATGAAAAGTTTTTTGTGGAAAAACTTCTCCTTTTTAATTTGGTTTGTAATAAAAAGAAAATACTATCGAATTTCAAATATTTTTACACTATTTGAGTACATTTATTAATAATATTTTCGTTCCCAATTAACCTCACTTTGCTACTATTAAGAAACGCCAATGTCATCTTGATTTGTATTGAATGTGTACATTAGAGTCATTTATTTCACTTGCCACCTGTCATTGGCAAAAATAAAATAAATAACTAAAAATAAATATATTTTACAGTAAATTAATGAAATACTTCTAATTATTTTTAAATTAAGTTACTTTAATTACTAATTTTTTAAAATAATTTGATTTCTTATGCAAAAATGTTAAAAACTTGAAATAGAGCCCGACATCTATACTCCAAAATCTGAATTACTGCCATTCAGTATTCAATGCTGTATTATAGAGAATGATATTGGAACAGGTTCTTTTCTTGGATATAATAGAAATTTTAGCCGTTAAAACTCTGTCGGTTGAAAGAGTCTCAAATACATATGCATATTTCTACCGCCTAATTGCTAAATTAAAGAAAAATTCAACAAATAAACATGGGCAAAAAAATTTTTTTTCTTCATTTATATTTTTAATTGATGCATTAGAACAGTTTTATCGAAAAATTAACATATAGTCTCATTTAAAAAACTATAAATTTGTATCATAGCTCGAAAACCATAAGAGCTATAAAGCTCCTGACTATAGCAATCGGTTGCCCCCGTCGATATCTACAACTCTTATTTGAACAATTTTTCTTTTAAATCAACGGTTTGACTGTAATAAAAATGGCAACTCCCGAAAAACTCACACGGTGTATACATTTTTTGCGTGAAATTGTCTGAGAAACCATAATGTCAAAAATTTTATTTAAATAATTGTAAATTAACAAAGAAAAGACCTGATAACTCATACCTGCCACCCAAAACCACCCCTTTGTCATAGGTGGTGGAATAAGTGTTAAAATAAATTTAATCCTACGAACGCAAAATACGTTTCCCTAAAATATCAATCCGTTATTCAAAAGCTTTTGGAAAATATTTAGGAAAAAATGGTTTTCGTTTCACCTCTTTGCAGAGTTCTATCTCCCTTATTTAGTGAATTTTAGAAAAAAATAAACATGAAAAGATAGCATTATTTTTGAATGTACTATCAGCTCTAGCAATTACGATACATAATTCTGGACCACCGTATATATATATATATATATATATATATATATATATATATATATATATATATATATATATATATATATATATATATATATATATATATATGTACATATATATATATATATATATATATATATATATATATATATATATATATATATATATATATATATATAGGATGGTCCAGAATTATGTATCGTAATTGCTAGATCTGATAGTACTTTAAAAAATTATGGTATGGGTTAGGTGTGAGTTATCACGTTTTTTCTTTTATAATTTGCAGTTATTTAAACAAGTTTTTTAACAACATGAGTAGTAGTTTTTGGAGAGAACGGAGCCCACCATCCCACCATCCGACTTTTTGAGCGACCTCGGATGGAGGCAAAATACCGAGGCGGTTCTAGAAGCCTCCGGCGGTGGGTGGAGAAAAATTTTTTTCTAGCCTAGCGGAACTTGAACCAGCCTCAGAGAACCTAAGGAAATTTGGTGTAACCTAACAAAATTTTTCTAACCTAAGAATTTCCCTAATAGATGGCGCAACCACCTTCGAGCTTTGTAAATTCACTGCTAGATGGCGCAGCCACCTTTGATAGCGTTGCTAGTCTGGATTCCTGTGTGTAAGTTTGAAAATTGTCAATAGATGACATCGAAAACCTTTTTTTGATAGTTAAAAGATGGCGTTGCTAGTCGGAACCACCGCGAATTCTGTACCTAGATTCAAAATTCCATGAAAAGATTGCGTTGCTAGTCTGAACCACTGCGAACTGTGTATCATGATTCATAATTTTATCATATTTTTATCTGAAAATAGGTTTAAACAGGTTTTCCTCTAAATAAAAACACATTTTTTTTATTTTTTATTTTTTTAATTTTTCTTATTTTAATAAATTTATTTAAAAGAAATATTTTACAATAAAAATGTTTAAATGTTATTACAATAATATTTGTATATGGATATGACATTTTCCATGCCGCATGTTGCTCCGGAATGCTGGCCGCATCGAGGGCTAGTGTATGTTGATGTTATGATTCTCAACTTGGGGCAAATTGTTATTTCTTCAAAGTTCATTATGGGCGCTGATGGTAGTAGTCGTTTCAAATGGCGCACTTTTTCTTCTCCTTTCGTATAAATGATTCGAGTTCCGTGTAGATTGTTTATTAAAATGTACTGTAGTTCCTCGTATTCAATATGTCCATCCATCCAGGAGAACCCATGATGTTTTTTCCGCAACCAGCGAGCTGTGCGTTGATCTTTTTCACTTAATCCACAAAACGGTATTGGTGATTTGAATACATAGTGCTGTAGTATATAATCTTCACCACAATTTTCTTCGGAAGAATCGAATTTCAACACAGCCAATTCCTTTATGTAGAATTTCCCATTTGTTGAATTTGGAAATCCTTGGAAGTCAACAATTGCTGCGTCGGTCTTCATTGTACGAAGTCTAGAGTCAAACTGTTCAGCTTAGAATTCAGCAACTAATGTTTTATTTAAAATAAAACTGATTTTTATAGGTGTGAGCTTGCTTAAATAAGTCGTGTGTATGTATGTTTTACTGACGTCATTAACAGATATATTGCTACTAATACTACGAACGTGAATTTCAGTCTAATATGTAAAAATAAAAATTATATTATAATTTGCTTTATTTTAAGTACAAACATTACTCGAATATTATAATTCGATATAAAATTCACATAATTGTGTCTGTATATTTGCTATTATGAACCTTATGTAACTTAAATAAACGACTATTTATAGAAGTAAAGTTAGTTTTTATTCATATGCAGATTTTTTGCTAGCAAAAGTAATAAGTTTTAAAACTATTATCAATGTTAAAAAAAATAATTTTGAAATTAAAGGTACACGCTATAGAAAGGTTCACGCTATAGCGTATTAATTTATATTTTATAAAAAATAATTTCTTAACTATGTAAGTATATGTAATATTATTTATGTGTATTTTTTTAACGGTACAAAGTTATAATCACATAGAGCAAACTGCTGACGAAGTGCATTCCACACGTTACCGTATCGTATATATCTCATATGTATATACATCTCAAATGTAGCAAGTGTACCTACTTGTTTAAATTTTCATAAACGAAATTTATACCAAAATGAAAATTTGATTGTAAAAGACTAGGAAATTCTATCAATATTAGAAAATTTATTTTCAAGAATAGTATTATTGATACTAAAAATTTATTTCGAATAAGAACCTACATATTCATTTAACGTAAAATGTTTAGCCACCGATAATGTACTAGAAATTGAAACGATTTCTTTCTGTGTAATAAAACTAGTATATTTTTTATAAACTGGACACTCAAAATTGATAGGAAAATTCTGGTTTCCTAGATAGTTATGTTAAGATACGCTTTTTAGGATTAAAACATTAATGTTGTGTTAACCTTTCTACTCTTAAATAAAAGCATTTATACAGTTTAAAACATTTTTTAATAAAAAAAATCGATAGTTTTAGATAATTTAAACAATACCCATATATACCCATATGATGAAAATTGTAATTTGGATGGTCTATTACCCATGTCTGCTTTTAAACTATTTACAGTCTAATTTTATAAAAACACCTAAAAATTATCTGTTACTATATGTAAATAATAAAAATTATTATATATATTTCTAAGCAAACGAATTGAAAATGTAATTTTATACCATAAGAATAAATGCGTATATATAGGGTGGACAGTAAATAACTCTCATAATTTTTAAAGAGCGGATGAAAACTTTAATTTTGGATTACGAAATTTAATTTTTTTTCCGGAGTTAAGCTGCATTCAATTAATTAACCCTTTTCTGCTCAGCAGTTTTACATCATTACTGTTCAAACGATACTTCAAATTAGCAAATCATTAATAACATGGGTAAATACTTATTAGCAAGAATTACATAGATTACACATATGTTCTATCGCACCAGAATGTTAATAGGACAATGCTATTTAATTGCCTATATTCAGGAGCAAGCAAAAACATTACCTATTTTAATAGCTTAGAAAATACACATTACATTTTTTTTTTTCGTTGTAAGAACAATCATTTCCGTGATCTTTTTTAACGAATTACTAGAATTAAGGACTGTGGTATGTAAGAAATAATAACACGCACATTATTTTAAAATATTTTATTAAATAATTAACATACAGCTGTTGGAAAATTAAAAAGATTTTTTTTTTTAACAACTTATTAAATGTTGATAGCTTATTTTAATATCTCCTATAGGGCCTTAAGTATAACCCTTCACCCGAAATTTTTTCATCACCGTCGTAGGCGACTGTATTCTCGTCATCATCAGCTTCGTTGTCGCTCGCAGTATCTTCGTTGTCGCCAGCAGATGTTTTTTCATCGCTGTCTTCGCCATCATTTGATATATACTTTAACACTGGCTCAATAATATCATGCTTTTCCAATTCCCTAGTTATTGAGATAATCCGCTTCCAATGTCACTTTCCTTTAAATTATTAAAATGGCTTCGTTTTTTCTCGTTTTCGATATAATCCGCGAAGCTGGGATTTATAATATGACTCCTTTCCATTAAATTGCACACAGTATTAACCATTTCTTCTCCAATTTGCGTCTGAGTCGCTAAACTTCTTAGTTCATCAACTAAATGGTTCGGATCATCAAAATATTCTTCTTCTTCATCAACAGGTTTCGAATGGCCATTATGAAGGTTAGCATTTTCATCATCATATTTGAAACGTTTAGCTCCGCCATTTGTTGAGTTAGATGTCGAAGGTTGTTCCTTTTCTCCTGAATTTTTATTTTCTTGTTCTTCATCCTTTGCGCATGCGTTCTGAAGCTCTTTGACCATTAATATGTCTAGAACAATTTGTAAGAGACCAGCCATCTTTGGAGTAAAACTTGTTTCTTTGTAGTTATTAGGCGATGGTAAATGCTTTTGTTCATCAGATCGATTATCGTCGACATTTACCGATTGTAGAATATTATGCGAGTTTTTTAAAGCGTGGAATTTACTTCTGATTACTTCTGCTGCAGCCATCATACTTTCATCAAAAGTATTCAAGTTTCTTTTGGATAGATCTGTATCATTTTCGTGTTGATTTTGAAATACTGGTGCTTTATCTTCCTTTGCTTCAATGTCATTTCTTGCTTCAAAGCTATATTCGGTTTCCCATCATCATCTTCATCATTCGATTTCGACGATTCACTATTGTTTGTTTGATGTTCCTCAGCATTTGAACGCGTATGCACTCTTCTTTTCATATGACGTAAAAGAGAATCTCTCCGTGAAAATGTCTTATCACAAGGCATACACCCAAACATTTTTGATAGATGTGAATAGTTTAATTTGCAGCATAAGACTGATTCGTTTTTATATATACCTTATATACTATATAAGGTCAGGTCGATATAAAAACGAATCAGTCTTATGCTGTAAATTAAACTATTCACATCTATCAAAAATGTTTGGGTTTATGCCTTGTGATAAGACATTTTCGCGGAGAGATTCTCTTTTACGTCATATGAAAAGAAGAGTGCATACGCGTTCAAATGCTGAGGAACATCAAACAAACAATAGTGAATCGTCGAAATCGAATGATGAAGATGATGATGGTGAAACCGAATATAGCTTTGAAGCAAGAAATGACATTGAAGCAAAGGAAGATAAAGCACCAGTATTTCAAAATCAACACGAAAATGATACAGATCTATCCAAAAGAAACTTGAATACTTTTGATGAAAGTATGATGGCTGCAGCAGAAGCAATCAGAAGTAAATTCCACGCTTTAAAAAACTCGCATAATATTCTACAATCGGTAAATGTCGAAGATAATCGATCTGATGAACAAAAGCATTTACCATTGCCTAATAACTACAAAGAAACAAGTTTTACTCCAAAGATAGCTGGTCTCTTACAAACTGTTCTAGACATATTAATGGTCAAAGAGCTTCAGAACGCATGCGCAAAGGTTGAAGAACGAGAAAATAAAAATTCAGGAGAAAAAAGAAAACCTTCGACATCTAACTCAACAAATGGCGGAGCTAAACGTTTCAAATATGATGATGAAAATGCTAACCTTCATAATGGCCATTCGAAACCTGTTGATGAAGAAGAAGAATATTTTGATGATCCGAACCATTTAGTTGATGAACTAAGAAGTTTAGCGACTCAGACGCAAATTGGAGAAGAAATGGTTAATACTGTGTGCAATTTAATGGAAAGGAGTCATATTATAAATCCCAGCTTCGCGGATTATATCGAAAACGAGAAAAAACGAAGCCATTTTAATAATTTAAAGGAAAGTGACATTGGAAAGAGGATTATCTCAATAACTAGGGAATTGGAAAAGCATGATATTATTGAGCCAGTGTTAAAGTATATATCAAATGATGGCGAAGACAGCGATGAAAAAACATCTGCTGGCGACAACGAAGATACTGCGAGCGACAACGAAGCTGATGATGACGAGAATACAGTCGTCTACGACGGTGATGAAAAAATTTCGGGTGAAGGGTTATACTTAAGGCCCTATAGGAGATATTAAAATAAGCTATCAACATTTAATAAGTTGTTAAAAAAAAAATCTTTTTAATTTTCCAACAGCTGTATGTTAATTATTTAATAAAATATTTTAAAATAATGTGCGTGTTATTATTTCTTACATACCACAGTCCTTAATTCTAGTAATTCGTTAAAAAAGATCACGGAAATGATTGTTCTTACAACGAAAAAAAAATGTAATGTGTATTTTCTAAGCTATTAAAATAGGTAATGTTTTTGCTTGCTCCTGAATATAGGCAATTAAATCGCATTGTCCTATTAACATTCTGGTGCGATAGAATATATGTGTAAACTATGTAATTCTTGCTAATAAGTATTTACCCATGTTATTAATGATTTGCTAGTTTGAAGTATCGTTTGAACAGTAATGATGTAAAACTGCTGAGCAGAAAAGGGTTAATTAATTGAATGCAGCTTAACTCCGGAAAAAAAATAAAATTTCGTAATCCAAAATTAAAGTTTTCATCCGCTCTTTAAAAATTATGAGAGTTATTTACTGTCCACCCTATATATACGCATTTATTCTTATGGTATAAAATTACATTTTCAATTCGTTTGCTTAGAAATATATATAAAATTTTTATTATTTACATATAGTAACAGATAATTTTTAGGTGTTTTTATAAAATTAGACTGTAAATAGTTTAAAAGCAGACATGGGTAATAGACAATCCAAATTACAATTTTCATCATATGGGTATATATGGGTATTGTTTAAATTATCTAAAACTATCGATTTTTTTTATTAAAAAATGTTTTAAACTGTATAAATGCTTTTATTTAAGAGTAGAAAGGTTAACACAACATTAATGTTTTAATCCTAAAAAGCGTATCTTAACATAACTATCTAGGAAACCAGAATTTTCCTATCAATTTTGAGTGTTCAGTTTATAAAAAATATACTAGTTTTATTACACAGAAAGAAATCGTTTTAATTTCTAGTACATTATCGGTGGCTAAACATTTTACGTTAAATGAATATGTAGGTTCTTATTCGAAATAAATTTTTAGTATCAATAATACTATTCTTGAAAATAAATTTTCTAATATTGATAGAATTTCCTAGTTTTTTACAATCAAATTTTCATTTTGGTATAAATTTCGTTTATGAAAATTTAAACAAGTAGGTACACTTGCTACATTTGAGATGTATATACATATGAGATATATACGATACGGTAACGTGTGGAATGCACTTCGTCAGCAGTTTGCTCTATGTGATAATAACTTTGTACCGTTAAAAAAATACACATAAATAATATTACATATACTTACATAGTTAAGAAATTATTTTTTATAAAATATAAATTAATACGCTATAGCGTGAACCTTTCTATAGCGTGTACCTTTAATTTCAAAATTATTTTTTTTAACATTGATAATAGTTTTAAAACTTATTACTTTTGCTAGCAAAAAATCTGCATATGAATAAAAACTAACTTTACTTCTATAAATAGTCGTTTATTTAAGTTACATAAGGTTCATAATAGCAAATATACAGACACAATTATGTGAATTTTATATCGAATTATAATATTCGAGTAATGTTTGTACTTAAAATAAAGCAAATTATAATATAATTTTTATTTTTACATATTAGACTGAAATTTTCGTTCGTAGTATTAGTAGCAATATATTTGTTAATGACGTCAGTAAAACATACATACACACGACTTATTTAAGCAAGCTCACACCTATAAAAATCAGTTTTATTTTAAATAAAACATTAGTTGCTGAATTCTGAGCTGAACAGTTTGACTCTAGACTTCGTACAATGAAGACCGACGCAGCAATTGTTGACTTCCAAGGATTTCCAAATTCAACAAATGGGAAATTCTACATAAAGGAATTGGCTGTGTTGAAATTCGATTCTTCCGAAGAAAATTGTGGTGAAGATTATATACTACAGCACTATGTATTCAAATCACCAATACCGTTTTGTGGATTAAGTGAAAAAGATCAACGCACAGCTCGCTGGTTGCGGAAAAAACATCATGGGTTCTCCTGGATGGATGGACATATTGAATACGAGGAACTACAGTACATTTTAATAAACAATCTACACGGAACTCGAATCATTTATCCGAAAGGAGAAGAAAAAGTGCGCCATTTGAAACGACTACTACCATCAGCGCCCATAATGAACTTTGAAGAAATAACAATTTGCCCCAAGTTGAGAATCATAACATCAACATACACTAGCCCTCGATGCGGCCAGCATTCCGGAGCAACATGCGGCATGGAAAATGTCATATCCATATACAAATATTATTGTAATAACATTTAAACATTTTTATTGTAAAATATTTCTTTTAAATAAATTTATTAAAATAAGAAAAATTAAAAAAATTAAAAATAAAAAAAATGTGTTTTTATTTAGAGGAAAACCTGTTTTAAACCTATTTTCAGATAAAAATATGATAAAATTATGAATCATGATACACAGTTCGCAGTGGTTCAGACTAGCAACGCAATCTTTTCATGGAATTTTGAATCTAGGTACAGAATTCGCGGTGGTTCCGACTAGCAACGCCATCTTTTAACTATCAAAAAAAGGTTTTCGATGTCATCTATTGACAATTTTCAAACTTACACACAGGAATCCAGACTAGCAACGCTATCAAAGGTGCCATCTAGCAGTGAATTTACAAAGCTCGAAGGTGGTTGCGCCATCTATTAGCGGAAATTCTTAGGTTAGAAAAATTTTGTTAGGTTACACCAAATTTCCTTAGGTTCTCTTAGGCTGGATCAAGTTCCGCTAGGCTAGAAAAAAATTTTTCTCCACCCACCGCCGGAGGCTTCTAGAACCGCCTCGGTATTTTGCCTCCATCCGAGGTCGCTCAAAAAGTCGGATGGTGGGATGGTGGGCTCCGTTCTCTCCAAAAACTGCTACTAGCATGATTCCTCAAACAATTCCACGCAAAAAGGTATACTTGTTACATTTCGATAAATTAAAGTAGAAGTACCGTTTTCGAGTAATTTAAAGTAGAAGTATCTATTTCCAAATTATCCCCTAATCATAAGTGATGGAATAATTGGTACCGTAAATTTAATTAGCCTGATGTTCATACGCTCCCCTAAAATATGAATCAATTATTCAAAAGCGCCTAAAAACTTAAAAAAAAGAAGTCAATTTCGTTCCATTCCTCTATATTTCACCCTTCTACTTTTCTCCCTGATTACTGAGTTTTGCAAAAAAGTGTTCACGAAAAGGTACCAGTATTTTTGAAAGTACTATATTAGCTCTAGCAATTACGATACATAATTCCGGATCATCATATATATATATATATATATATATATATATATATATATATATATATAATATATATATATATATATATATATATATATATATTGTATATATATATATATATATATATTGTATATATATATATATATATATATACTATATATATATATATATATACTATATGTATATATACTACATATATTACTATATATCTATATATATGTTGCAGCTGTATTGTCAAAACCGTTTTATTATAATAACTCTAGTCAAATTATAAAAAGACCAAATATTGTCAACTAATGTTGTCTCTTACAATACACCTAGTAAATTTTAGTGTTATTATAAATTCGCGAGACTCATTTAGAGAAATCGTGAAGTGTAATGTTTTTTGGCAATATAACCAAATCAGCTTACAGGAAAATATGTGTGGTAAAAGTAAACACGATATAAATCCGAAACTAATGATGTCAAAAAACTACTGAATCGATTTTAAGTAAATTTAGCTTAGATATTTACATAAATATGCTTTGGAGTAACCGATAAGAAATTTTTATTTCGTTTAAAAGTTTCCGTGGGTTGTGAATACTAAAATAAACAATGTCTACACTACTAAGTCTATTTCAATAAAATTTTGTGGGGATATTTATATGGTTTAGAATAATTAATAGGATAATTTATATCCTGGTTGAAGGTTCCTACAGGATATGAATACGAAACTAAGTGGTATCAAAACTACAAAACCGATTTCAATCAAATTTGGTATGGATATCTTTTTGCTTTGGAATAACAAACAGAAAATGTTTATTCGCGATTACAGGTTCCCATGGCAAACCAAAGAAATTATTCAGTCAGGCCAAAATTATTGAAACGATTTCATTCAGTTTTGGCATGGATACTTATACCCCATGGAACAACACATAGGATAATTTTCATCCTGATTAAGGATTCCCTCAGAAAACAAAATAAATTATTCAATCATGTCAGAACTATTGAACAGATTTCAGTTAAATTTAATTTGTATTTAGAATAACTACTGGGATAGTTTGTATCCCGATTGAAGGTTCCTAAGGGATATGAATATGAAACCAATTAATGTCAAAACTACTGATTCGATTTCAGTCAAATTTGATATGAATACTTCTATGTTTTGGAATACGTATGCTATAAATCAGATATTTTTATGTGAATTTCAAAAGAAAATCCTGATTATCTTCACAGTACAAGAATTTTAATTTGTATGCCATGGAAAGACTCATCAGGGATATGAACCAGATTATATTAGTATTTGAGCTTTAAACCCTAGATTACCCCTTAATGGCAATTTTACTAGAGCTAATAATAAAAAGCTTGAGCTAATAATAAAAAGCTGAAAAATATTCTAAATTGAAATCTTATTATGTGTCCGGTTTTTCCTTTAGAAAACCGGAATAAAACTACTGTACATATTAATTCACAATAAAGTAGTTCAACTGCTTTGATATAATTACAATAAATTCCATGTTCCTACAGAACGATATCTCGAAAAAAACGGAGCAGCAATTTAAAATTATTTCTAAAGTCTTTAGTCAATAAATAAACAATCTAAAGAAAATCAACATTAATAGTTTATGAAATAGTAGCTCATTTCCCACGGGAACCTCCAACCTGTAAAAAAAGTATACCAAATATTTATTATTTTAAGGTAAATGCCAATACTAGATTTGATTAAAATTGTTTCAGTAGTTTTGATATTATTTCTTATCGTAATAGTAGGCGATAGGAATTTTCAAACGGGATACAGATTATTCTGTTAGTTATTAAAAAGCATATCATATCAATATGTATCTAAATTTTTAAAAAAAATTTTAAAAAAAATTTAAAAATTTAGTTGACATTCGTTCAGTAATTCTGAGGTGACTCAATAATTTAGTCTGTGTCCCACTGGAACTCTTAACTGGGATAAAAATGTTTCTATCAGTTATTCCAAAGTATATAAGTTTATATACGAAATCAGACTGAAATCGCTTCAGCAATTTTGACCTGACTGAATAATTTATTTTGTATCCCTCAGGAGCCTTTAATCGGGCTCAAATTTCCTTTCGGTTATTCCAAAGTATAAAAATGTCCACACTAAATTTAATTGAAATCAATTTTGTAGTTTTACACTAATTAGTTTCGTATTAATATCCTGCAGAAACCTTCACCCAACATATAAATTATCCTATCAGTTATTCTAAGCCATAAAATATTTCTACTAAATTTTGTTGAGACCGATTTAGTAGTTTTGATACCAATTGTTATTTGCTTCACAATTTCTCTAAATGAGTCTAGCGAAATTATAATAGCACTGAAATTTACTAGGTGTATTGTAAGGGACAACATCAGTTGACAATATTTGGTTTTTTCATAATCTGACTAGCGTTATTATAATAAAACGGTTTTGACAATATAGCTGCAACATATGTTATATATATATATATATATATATATATATATATATATATATATATATATATATATATATATATATATATATATATATATATATATATACTACATATATTACTATATATATAGTATATGTATATATACTATATATACTATATATATTACTATATATATAGTATATGTATATATACTATATATATATATATATATATATATATATATATATATATATACTGTGTGAGTTTTTTGAGAGTTGCCATTTTTATCAAACCGTTGGTTTAATCGAAAAATTGTTCAAATAAGAGTTGTAGATATCGACGGGGGCAACCGATTGCTATAGTCAGGAGCTTTATAGCTCTTATGGTTTTGAGCTATGATACAAACTTAACAAACTTATAGATTTTTAAATGAGACTATATATAAATTTTTCGATAAAACTGATCTAATGCATTAAATAACAACATAAATGAGCAAAACAATTTTTTTACTCAAGTATAATCGTTTAATTTTTCTTTATCAGTTAGGCGGTAAAAATATGCATATGTACTTGAGGCTACTTCAACCGATAGTGTTCTGGTTGGTTACATTTCCATTACATCCAGGAAAAGAATCTTTTCCCGTACCATTTCTATGATACAAATTTGGTTGTAATAAAAATGGCAACTCTCAAAAAACTCATATGGTATATATACTATATATATATATATATATATATATATATATATATATATATATATATATATATATATATATATATATATATATATATGTATATATATATAAACATAAACTTTATATATATAAACTTTAGTGACGGCCATTTTCAGTTTCTCAGGGCCTCAAGACAAAATTAAATTTCTGTCATAGTGCAGAGCTCAGCACAACCATGAGACCCGCTGTAATAGCAGAATTTGCAGAATAGAAGTTTGCTAAAATTTAACTTCACTCGTTGCTTTTATTTCAGATACAGATTTTTTAGTGAAAAGTGTGTCTTTTGTGTTCTTTTGTCTAGATTATGAAAAATGAATGTCGTTCATTCAGTTGATGTCAATAGATAAGAAGGAATTTATTGATTCTTTTTCTAAATGTTGACAAGTAGGCATATACTTTTTTATGTTGGAAAATTGCCAATAATATTTTAAAATATTTTATTGAACGGAATACGTTTGTGTGGTATTAAACGGCTAAAGGTAATTTTATAATGCTAAAAAAAGTAATTCAAGTAAATTCATTTGTGTAATAATACCCTTTTGTTAAGTAATTGATTCAATTTCTGAAACGATTTTAAGTAAGCTATTCAAGTAAGCCATAAGGAAAACGTTATGCCACAAGAGTGCTTTGGATAAACATATTTATATTTTTGCTAATTTGCTTTTATAAAATAATTTTTTTTACTTTGTTTTATTATAATAAAGGGTGTAGCAAGGTAAGCATAGAAAAATGGCCCCCATAGTCGATGTCTGTAATAATATATGTAGTAACATTGGTACCCCAAATGATTACCAAATATAGGGTCATTGACAATTAACCTTGATTTGTCCTTGAGATATTAACTAAAATATGTGTGTGCTGTAATTTTTCAAACTCAATTTTCTCAAAAACTATTATAACACCTAGGAAAATAAAACCGACGCCAAAATTTAGGTAATACTTGGGGCTATATTATATATTTTTTTGACATTTTTCTCTAAATTTTAAAAGTTCAAAATAATTGTATAAAAAATTTAATTTATTTTTTAGTATGTTTCTAGTACACTTACACCTTTCAAAAAATACAGAATATTGTTTACCTCATGTACTAACAGGACACCAACTTTCATCAAAATCGAATATGCGCTTTTTGAGTAATAAATAATTTATTGAGTATATGGTATGAATTAACAGTAGAACAGAGTGCTTAAAAATAACTGTATAAAAAAATTTTAATTTTTTGGTAAATTTCTAAGTATATTTACACCGTTCAAAAAAATGTAGTAAATTGTTTAGCCTATCTACTTATGCTACACCAAAGCTCATCATAATAGAAAATGCACTTTTTGAATAATAATTGACTTAGGGAATATAGGGAGGGTGTGCTAAAAGTCGGCCACTTAAACAATTAATGATATGCAGAATTTTGAATTTACTCGTATTTTTATCATCTCATTAAGTACTTTTAAGTATCTCCTTTATAACTAAATGGAGATTAAATTTCTAAATTAATAAATAATGAAAATATTTTAATTTTTATCTTTGAAAATGTATTTACCTTAAGTCGGCCATCTGTGCACTAAGCCGGCCAAAAATGTTCCTAAGGTCGGCCACAGGGACTTTTCATATATAAAAGAATTACCTGATTGTAGTTTATTATGAAACTAAAGAAAACTATTCTAACATTATAATATGTTATTAATTTAAATTTAAATCAAAACAGAATTATAAAAAAACATTTTTAATTAGTTTTTAACAAATATCAATAATTGATAATCATGATTACAAATTACAATTATAAAATGTGATCTGAGATTTTCGATTAAATTACATTTTGTAACCGTAATGTGTAATCGTTCCTGAGTTACAAAATATATAATTTAATTACATAACTACGATTAATTTTACTTAAGATACTTATAAATATATTACAAAAGATAAATAAAATAGAAATTTGAATAGAAATTGAGTATAAAAATTTTAAATAAAAAAAATCTGAAATAAAGAAATAGAGAAAAAGGTATTAGGTAAAAATAAAATTCCTTTGAGTTGTTTAAAGCATGAGCATGATATTTTATTTAAATCTTTGTTTTCTCAGGGGATTTTGGGTTCGAAAAAAAAATGAAGTTCAGACTTAACATGTTACATAAAAATCCATATATTTAAAAATTATCAGTCAGCTTAATAGCCCTAATATAAAAATTGTTTTGAACTTTTACAGTTCTTAACTTTGAACAGTTAACAATAATTCCAACTTTACGACTTTGTTGTTTGACTAGAGAAAGTAATACAAAAATTAAATAGTTAACAATCATGAAATTTATTAGGTGACACAAAAGCGAAAAAAATTAAGAAAAATATAAAAGATAAGCACATGCGGGATTAGCTAATTTTGTGTAACGTACAAGATAAATCATTACAAAAAAAATAATTTAAAGAAAGTACGCAAGTAGTTAATTTAATTCGTGACTGGTTAAGACTTGCCAGACAGCACATAAGTAAATATTATGAAAAACCAACAAAATGTAAAAAGATAATTAGATAGCCTTGTACAAAAGTAACAAGAAGTAACCAAGGTTTAGAAAATATAGAAAATAGTAAATTCACAGAGAATGTATAGCAAGTATTTTGTAGCAAATATTAGTCAGTATAAAAAATAAGCCACTACATATAAATAAAGAAAAAACAATATAATAAAGAAAATCCAGTGTAAAATCAAGTTACAAAATAAAATTAGTTTCAGATTGAAAAATATGGTTTCTGATTAAAAATTGTCCATTTTGTAAGTTATAAAATGATTCAACTGGAGTTCAACACAATCAGAACTCGTTAGCACATGTTGACACGAGTTATTCCAGCATTCACTCGTATGAAATTCATCACAGATGAAGAACACGTGAAGATCAAAGTTGATTTATCTAAATTATTGTTGTGAAAATTTGATGTTTGATGATGTGATCGGCACCAATTCCCATGAAAATCGACAGCTGTACGGTCACTCTCCTTATGGAAGCTTGAGTTCCCAATTGGCCACACCAAATTCCATCATTGCACGTTAAACCAGAAGTAATTTTCCAGAAACCGTCCTTTAATCAGTCCATTTTATCAATATGACTTAACTTGTCGAAGAACACATCATCCTTGGAAAATTCCCTTTGCCAGTTTAAAAACAAGAATTCAATTAGATATCATTAAACACAAACAACAAATGTAACAAAGAAACATCAAAAGCTTTTCTTTTACAATAGAACACTGTGGCGTTTTAAACACATTTTTGTTAGCAACAAAAATAAATTCAAAACAAAAATTTACGAAAAGTTATTTTTTTTAACAACAATAGAAAATTGAAATATTAATTTTTAATTAATTTTTAATTTCTTACCTTTACCAATTTAAAACCTGGAGGTTGCAAAAACAAAAACTTAAATTAAAAAGCTTCTCAACTGACAGCCGAACTTATTTATATACATCAATGTGCGCCAAAACAAGTAAACTCACTACACATTCGATCACAAGGGAATATAGTCGAATGTAAAAATGTAATAAAGATGTAATGCAATGTGCTGTGTATTTAAAAAGATACCAACTTACACGGTGTTTAAAAAGTTTTACAATTTAGAATTTTATAAACTTTTTATTCCAAAATTAGGGATTTCTATTTTAATTAATGCCAATTAATTGTAGGGCACGTAACAATGAATAAAACTGCTATTTAAATTAAAGCAATTTCGATAGTGAAACAGTTAGGTTAAAGAGTAAATTAAGGTAGGGTTGGCAAATAAATTGTTTATTTTGTTATTTTAAGACCTAACAGAGCCTTAATTAGCCAATTATAATCAATTTGTGATAAGTAATTCGATATTGATAATTTTCGATAACAAAAAGTAAGTTTTAATAGTCGCAATACGTTTGGAGTACCCATAACTTGCTTCACTTAAGCCTTCAAAAATTTAGTTTTTCGCTACCGTTTACGAGATATTTATGATTAAAAGTTTACGTTTACGAAAAGTAACAAAAAGTAATTTTTTTAAAATATGTTACAGCTGATCAAGTCAATCGGACTAATGGAGCCTAAATTAATCAGTTATAACCAATTTGTGATAACTAATTCGATATCGATAATTTTCGATAACGAAAAGTCGGAAAAGTAGGTTTTAACAGTCGCAATAGATTTAGAATAACGATAACTTGCTTCGCTTAAACCTTCAAAAATTTCGTTCTTTTTTCGCTACGACGCATCGTTTATGAGGTATTTATGATCAAAATTTTCGATTACGAAAAGTATCGTTTAAATACAAACAATATAAAACATTTAGATTTTAGAATAGCATAACTTTGGAAGCACTTTTTATGACTACTACTTACAGCCAGTGTGTTAATAATAATATAATGAGTACAAGAAAACTAGTTTGTTGACGGCTTGGCCGACCTTAAGATTTCTCTACACTTTTATCCCTAATGTCGGCCGTACGTTTTTTTTTTTTTTTAAATTTCAGACGATGAACGTTTTAAACAATTTCTAACTTCTTAAGACATGTATAATGTTATCAAATTTCGTAAAATCAATCGTTATTGTTAAAAACTTATAAAATAATTACTTATTTCCTGCATTGACTAAACTTACAAAATTATAGAATGGCCGGTCCATTTTTAACACAAATTGTCATTTGTCAATCGATTAAGTGTAACAAAACATTAACTACTTGATAAAAATTATTCATTTTAGAAATTGTAAATCCAGAATAGACGAAACTTTTGTTTCTATATAACTGTCAAGCATTTTTTACTTTCTAAGGCCATATTTAAAAAAAAGCAACCAGTGGCCGACCTTAGGGCACCGGCCGACATTAGGCAATTCCACCCTATAGTAGGTAATAACAGCAATATTTTCTAGTTATAGAGGAGCTGGGCATCTTATCTACATACTTACACTACATCAAAGCTCATTAAAATCAAAAGGGTACTTTCTGAGTAATAATGATTAATTTATTAATAACTTTTGTAAATATTTATGCGCAATGATCAAACACTTACGGCCGGTTTTACATTCACATTTAAAGCCGACTTTAACACCAAAGCCAACTTTAAAACTGATTTTATTTTTGGTATTGTTTTACAATCAATTTTAAAGCTCCTTTAATGTAAAAGTCGACTTTAAACTAAAGTACGAATTATCTCGACTTTTACTGCTTAAAGTCTGCTTTAACACATTTGTCATTGCTAATCATGATCATTGAATTTTGTTTACAAGCGTAATTTTTCTATAAAATATTCATACCTTAAATAAATAAAATAAAAATTTTATTTGTTTGCTTATTTTCAATAATATTTTTATTATTTTTACGTCTTGAATTAATATCAAACATTCTTTTTGGGTTAAACTAGCTGAGCAATTTCCTTTATGATCCATTGTACTTATGATATTTATAAATTTCTATTAAAAAGGAATAATGTGATGGTTTTTTTATTCCAATCTCAGTGACAGTAGCGAAATGAACGAAATGCATTTTTTTTATTTTTAAATTCAAACAGGTTGACATTTTCGTTTCTATAGTTATTTCTTATAAATTTAAGATTGGCTACGATCATTCATAGTTCGTTTTATCCATGCAACATTTAAAAGTCATTTGACAAAAGTAAGCAGATCTAATCATTGTAAAACAGAGCTAGAAATAAAGTCGACTTTAAATTAAAAGTAACTTTAGTTAAAGAGCTTTTAAAATTATGAATGTAAAACCGGCCGTTAGTTACATGTATTTGGAGTTTGCTTTGTGTAACATATGAAGAGACTATATTTTTTATCCTGCTCATTCTGTGGTGTTCGCAAACACATCGAGCCATTACCACCATTTTAGCGTAACCGACAAACATCAAATTTTACAGGAGAAGGATTTTTAAATATTTGTATGGCGCTTGCGATATTTCTGCTGTCTTAATTTTATTACGCCTGAGCGTATGATTCCTATTATTTTATTAACCTTACGATAAAGATGGCTACTGTCGATTACGCTAAAATGTGAAAATGTGTTGTATTAACAATAAACTAAGCAGTTGCTCTAACTCGTTAATTAACAAATTTTGGAGAAAAACGTTAACACTGCTTCGTCCGTTACAGTTCAAAATGTTGCTTGCAATAAAAATCTCAATTTCGATAAAAGTGTCGCTTACGATAAATCGACGGTAATGGCTCGACATGTTATGAGTGATTTGGTTCTCTGTATTGATTGTTGTAATATTCGTTTATATGCTCTTTAAGATAATACCGTAAGTAATATTGTTGCAACTAACTGTCCGAATGGTAAAATCAAACGGTAGGTTATTCTGCTCAGGTTTCAAGTGCGAAATATTATTTAGGATATGCGAGATATTTATCTCGCGTTTTACAACCAGGTGAAATATGACCAAAAACATTTTTAAATGACTGAAATTATAAATATTTAAAAGAAATACACACCTCCTATAACTAGAAAATAGTGTTATTACCTACTATATATTCGATAAGTCAATTATTATTCAAAAAACGCATTTTCTATTATGATAAGCTTTGAAGTAGGATAAGTACACAGGCTAAACAATATACCGCATTTTTTTGAACGGTGTAAGTATACTAGAAATTTACCAAAACATTTTTTATAGTTATTTTTAAGCACTCCTTTCTACTGTTAATACATACCATATACTCAATAAATTATTTATTACTCAAAAAGCGCATCTTCGATTGTGATGAAATTTGGTGTGTTATAAGTACATAAGGTAAACAACATTCTGTATTTTTTTGAAGGGTGTAAGTATATTAGAACCATACTAAAATATAAATTATATTCTTTTTGCAATTATTTTGAACTTTTAAAATTTAGGGAAAAATGTCAAAAAAAAAATTATATAATATAACGTAAAAACCCCTATACCGGAACACTATTTTTAGGTGTGTAATTAAACTGGCTTATAAAAATTAATAATTAAATTAAACACCCATTTTTGTTTCTTAATAAACATGAAAGCAAGTTTGTTTAATCCAACGAATATGTTTTTAAAAAAAATATAACCCAAAAATTTTGATTTACTAATATTTTTCTTTTACAAGCTGGAAGCACACATACCGGAACGGAAGAAAAATATTAACACTAGAAGTTAAACACCTGGAGCAAATGCCTATTATGAAATAAATTCTTAAACAAAGGAAAAATAATGTATTTTATTCTCATTTTATAATTATAATTCACAAATACTGCGATAAAACTGAATCTAAAATAATCTATTTTTATAACCTCTTAATAATAAGTCATAAAAATAGATACCGTAAATTAAGATAAATATGCACGAACTCAGGCTTCACACCGTAAATTTTTGTATTTTTTTTATGAGTACCTATTCTTTAATATATTAAAAATTTACGCGAGGATCATCACTTTATAATAATAATAAAAAATTTTTGAAAATATCCCTGGCTTTTGCAAAAATAACAGAAGTCATGTAATTTATTCTCGTATGGTAACTTGGGGTTAAAAGAGGCGATCAGAGGGTGAATAGGGCCGATACGGAGAGTTAATCAAAATTCAAATTGGCATATGACATAACTGAAGTAATTAATTATACTTCATGATTTTGTGTAGAAATAAACACAAAAACTATAGTAAAGTTTATAAAATATAGAAATATCGTACTGAATGTGTTTATAAAAATATCGAATGACTTGATAACCTTGAATGTGCTCTGTTCTATGTTCCAATACATTGTAAATAATAAACAAATATTTTACAAATATGGAATACCATAAAGTAACGCTCAAATCTATTAATATTCCAATACATTCTTAATCCGTCTCCAATCACCCCCCCCCCCCTTTATACTTATATGGCGTCCCTATTAACGCATATACTGTCCGTATTCATCTCTTCTCCATCCCTGTTAATCTCCAACTTAACCCAAATATCAAGTACCATCAGTTGGGGCGAACCTAGACAGTAGGGGCGAATCTAGACAGAGCTGCCTCTCGATATTTCTTCGTCAGTGTTATGACCGTACAACGTCATAGATCAATTTATGCTACTGAATTTTGTCGGTTATAAGTTAGTCATCAAAAAAAAGCCGTCAACGTGACATCTTTGTATTTTGTTATTTTACAGGCGCATTGCTTATAATTTTTCAAAATAACGCGCGTTTTGAAATCTTACAAAGAAACTGCTGTACAAAAAAAAAAGAACGGTTATATATGTAAAGTAGGGACTAGCAACAAAATGTTTGGCGTTTTTTTGACAATATATGTACCAAAAATGAAAGCTGTATTGTGCTTAATTTTCTTTTTATAAATTGATTAACAAAAAATTGTCTATAGGTGAGGCAAATTCATACACCATGGTGCGTCAATATAAAATGATAGTGGGTATAAGCTACATAAGCTGTAGTCTAGATAAAATAAAATGGGCTCTTTTCAACAGAGGCGTAACAACCGGAAGGTCCAAGGGGTTCGGACCCCCTAAAATTACATGGAAATTTTCCCTTCAATTTATTTTATTTATATTAAAAAGTAAAATTTTTAGTGGTTTACTAATATTTTTTATTTGAAAATCAAATTTTCGGAGACGACATTTTATTACAACATTTTCGATTGTTATCGGAGAACTGTGTTATCAAAAAATTTGATAATTTAAATTTTTGTCGGACTCCCTGTAGATATGTAGTTGTTGCGCCCCTGCTTTCCGATATTAAAAATAAAAAAAAAACCGCTCAGACAAGCGGCTGAATATTTCCATGTTCCCAAATCGACCTTGTATGATAGACTCAAAGGCAAATCGAAATAAAATTCATTTAAATCCAAAATGTTTTATTCCACCCATCAAAAGTCATTCGCTGATGCAGTTATTTATCTTAGCGAATTTCCAGATTGGAAATTCAGCTATTTTTATCTTTTTATGTCCGATTTTACCCATATGCATGACTGAATCTGATTTATATTGCAAATAAAGCACTCTCTAGATCCGGCCCACACATAGGGGCGAATCTAGACACTATATAACCAAACAAAAAAAATGTTGTAGTACCAATTTTGATATTTTTATTACTGCCCTATATGCTCGTAATATTAAAGCATTTAAATTATATTTTTAGAATTTTTTAAATAAACTCTAAACAACTGATTGCCAAAAAACTGAAAAAATCGTCCAGATTCGTCCCAACTGACGGTACTTATTATTTTCTCTGAATAAAAAATAAAAACAACTAAAAATTTTCTTCAGATATGTTTCTAAATAACTAAAATTTCAATTAAACAAGAATTTATTAATAAGAGCACCAAAATAAATAGTTTTTAAATAAAGTTTTAAGAATAACAAAAAATTTCACTGTTTGAAGACCTCAATTTAAATTGACTTTTTAATATTTTTTATCCAACTTCAAACTTAGTCACTTTCCCAAAAGAATAATTATTCTACTATAGTTTAAAAGAAAGATATATATGTTTGCATTTACGTTTAATGTTTTCTAAACCAAGCTCATGAATAATATTTTTCGTTTTATCCCTTTTCACCCGTCTCTCCGGATTGAGTCCCATCTACGGTAACTTAGTAAACACGTCTCGTCGGGGATAGTGCAAATACGCGTAACTAGCATTGGATAATTCCGCGTATCTGACAAATGTAACCAATTTAAAAATTCGCAAGCAGTGAACGTAGGAACCTGATTAGCAGCTATCTCTTTAATAGATACTTTGTTCGACTAACGGAGAGCAAGGAATCGCCCAGTAACAATACTGCAGACCTACTGCCGGCAAATGGCGATCCCGCGTATGTGGTCAGGTCTAATGTAGATATGCACTCTTTACCTATAGTATGTACGCGGATTTGCACTATCCCCGACGGTCTGATTCACGCATTGTCGTTTTTACGGTAAACAAATAAATTACCATAGAGTAAACGCATCATAAATTAATATACGTAAAATCGTCACCGTGTGAATCTAGACGATATTCAATATGGCTACGCTTATTTATCCATAATAAGAATTTTGAAATATTTAAATCAAAATTTTTATATATCAATTGATTATACTTTTCAGAGTAAAAGAATATTAAGGATCACATAATTTTGAAACTGTACGTTAGTGTTTTAGGCCCAAAAATAAATTAAAACTGTTTATAAAATATATATTAATAATAATTTTAATAACCAAATTCATACATTAAAATTTGGAACGTATATTAAAACATTTCTGTAAATAATATTTAAACAATATAAAAAGGTAATTTAGCTGTCCTAATCTCTTAAATGGATTAATAAAAATTATTTGTATATTTTTATTATGCTAACTTGAAAATTTAACTGGGAAATGTTAAAATTTATAACTCATGTGGTTTTAATAACGACAATTCATCGAAATAAAAATAGACGAATTCAACCAAAATTGTTTAATATATAATATATGTATTTCTTTAATTAAGTAACGACACATTAAATACGAGGTGAATTTAAATTGAATAATAACCGTTCTATTAATAATAATTTTTGCTATCAGAGGTTTCTTTCAGAAATAACTTCATTAATATATAAATGTCAAAACTGTTCGGACATATGGTCACGTTCCGGTATAGGGGCTTTTGCGTTAGTCCCAAGTTTTACCTAAATTTTGGCGTCGGTTTTATTTTCCTAGGAGTTATAGTTTTTGAGAAAATTGGGTTTGGAAAATTGCAGCACTCACACATATATTGGTTAATATCTCAAGGACAAATAAAGGTAAAGCATCAATGATCAATCACTTGGGGTACCAACGTTACTACATATATTATTACAGACATCGGCTATGGGGGCCATTTCCCGGTGCTTATCTTGCTATACCCTTTATTTAGGTGTACCTAAATAAAAATAAGTACGATATCTCCAGGTAGTTGATACAATTGATTTGTTGCAAACCATAAAATAATTTAAAATACTTAAAAGTTTATGGTCACTAGTTACGTCCTTTCAAAAAGTCATCTCATTTTAATATAGAGATAAACTCTACCACAACCAATATTTGGAAAGGGCATAGCCGGGTAAGATAGGGAAAATGGCCCTTAACGCAAAATTGATTATTTTTATAAGAAATAATACTTCTTAGCCCCAGATACATTGCTGCCAAATTTCAACCCTCCGAGGCTAATAGTTTATGAATACACAAACAGATAAAAATTTTCAAAAAGAATTTTTTTGACGAAATTACCGAGCCGATTTATTCGCGTATAATACATATTGTGTACCCACCTTAGTAGAATGGCTAGGCCGGTTCTAGCACACCGCAAAACTAAGCAACTTGAACCCTTTTGCCAATGGTTGAAATCGTGTGACTTTACGGTACTACACATTCCGAACTGATGAGTCATCAAACTGTATCGATGTGCAAAACTTGACCTTTGACCCGGCACGTACCAGGTACATGTATTTAAAATTTGTTGTTGACATTTGACCCCACACGCGCTCATATTGTAAGCCTTGAAATTCGTAAGAGATGAGTCATTACCCGCAATCAAATTAATTTATGTTAACCCATTATGCGTCATCACAATTTACTTATCACAATTTGGTTTTGTGTTAACCCATTATGCGCCGGCACTAATGTAATTTTTGAATGTGAACCTAACGCATGCGCAGATTGAATTTAAGTACACGACGCATGCGCAGACTAAATTTTAGGTTATAACTTGATAGATGGTGTACACTACTGCGTCAAAAATGTGGGGATACCCTAACTCGGGGGTGGCCCCCAAACTTTTGACACCGTACTGTACTTAAATTTTTGGTACCCTGCCGTGTCAAAAGTGCGGGCCCCCCTGGCCAAAAAGGTATCCTATCACTTTTTGAAGCGTACTGTACGTGCAAACCTTGATCCCAACACGCGCTTGCCTTAATTGCGTCATTTTAAACGAACTACCGCGTCAAAAATGTGGGGATACCCTAACTCGGGGGTGGCCCCAAACTTTTGACACCGTACTGTACTTAAATTTTTGGTACACTGCCATGTCAAAAGTGCGGACCCCCTAACTAAAAAAGGTATCCGATCACTTTTTGAAGCGTACTGTACTTGTTTTTTATGTGTACGTGCAAACCTTCGCCATTAATCTCACTTAATTGCGTCATCTTAAATTGAGTGCGGTCGCTAACGATAAATTTTGTCAGGGGCGCACTGTACCAAGCGCTAGATTTTAAAACCAGACTCCGGGGTCCAGATTTCTGACCGCTACTGTACTGCCGAAAATCGAGTGTTAACTGTACCTTATGGGGATTTTTGGTATATTTAACCTTGGAAAATTCCAGGAATTTTTATCAGTTTTAAAATAAACAAACAACCAATAATTAAATGTTTATTTTAGCTGAATTATGATCATATGACTCATATATGGAGTTTTTTTGGTATAAGAAAGATGACGTCATGGAATATTAATGAGTTAAAAAATTGTTTAGTAAAAAATATCACCTATTGTAGGCCTCAAGCAAGAAATTATTTTTATCAGTTTTAATACTTTTACATTTAACCTACAGTGACCAATTTTTTAGTTAACTAACAAAAGTTCTTGAAATTTTAACAAGTTACAAAAAATATTACTTCTTATGGTGCACAACACTTTTGAATTTGACTGTAGCACAAAACTGTTTCTATATCAAACGAAAATTATCTGAAATAATTCAGTATGTATATATGTATAGACTCTGTATATTAAAAATATTTTATGTATACACTCTGTATATTGAGAATAAGAAAGAAAATTTGTATATAATTTTAATTTTTATGAATACTAGTAAACGAATTGTATAGCCATTTATGAATAAGTATTAAATCTAATTATAAAATAATTTATAAATATTGCAAAAAATTTGTTTAATCAGCAAAATCAATGTATATCATTTTAATACTGATACATATTTATATTAGGGTATAATAGTATTGTATTTAACATTTTTAAACAGAATAAGAGTTCAATTTTTGGTTTTAAATTACTATAAACACGTCGCTTAATATAAAAATGATAACAGCATTGAGTTTTACTAAATTTTTAAGTCTGTAAAATCAAAATTTTTATAGACTAGAACATTTTGAATTTGCTACTTTATCATTAACATACATATAATATCATGTATATATAACGGGTGTATATTTAGTAATTTTAATAAATATTTTAGTATACAGGGTGTATCATGAAATATGCTTTTCAATTAGAACAATAAATTTCATAAGATTTTTGTTAATACTCTTATAGGTTAACGAAATAAACTTTTTGCTGTAAAAAAATAGGGGAATTCAGGGTAATAATTAAATAAAACGCACATATTTTTCTTTTTTTAAATTTTATTTATAGAATATGAATACAAAAAATTAAATTGCTTAAATCTATATATTACTAAAAATCTATTTATTTTACATATTAAAATTTTTTAAAAGAATTCAGTTTTCTAATGAACAAATTTTATCTGAATGGATCATACAGCGTCTTGAATAATATTCATCTCGCAGATTGGAAATCTTCGGTACATCAAATATTTCTTCCAAATTCAAAATCCACGGCTGGTTTTCGGTGTCATCAAACAAATTTGAAATCCATTTCTTCTTTTTACTGCCCTTGACGTATATGACATCAAACTTCTTTAATATAGGTTTCAATATGGTATGAAGTTTTTTGTACGGAATAAATCCATACGACCAAGGTATCCCATGCCAATTTCGGCAGAGCCAACGTGCAGCAACCCGTTCATATTTCTTCGGCAATTCGTTGAAATCAAACGGTGCATCGAATATAAGATGTAGTATTTCATCCGAATTTTCCGCAACGATACCAACTTCTTTAAAATAAAATTCGTTGTTAGCTCCTTGATAGCCTTGTATATCAAGAAACGCCATTTTTTATCGCCGCCGTAGAACTGAATTTACTTACACAATCCACAACTTTATATAAAGTAATTAAAATTGGTGAGGATAGTTAATTTGTGGGATGTATCCGAAAATGGATACTACTAATAGCTATTGCTAGTTAACCATCAAATTACAAACTGTTAATAATATTTAGCACATTACTGAGTACCATGTTCTTTTCACTTTAAGACCTAATGATTTAAGGAATGCTAAATTTTCGGGTGAAATGTGTTGTTGCTTAAAAGTTTTACGTTTAATGATCTTAGGTTTCGAAAGTCCTTTGCTAGGTTGTCTAGTGGTGGACTGCTCTGAATTGTAAATTATCATGATTCGAAATGCAATTGTTTTACCACGAAATTGTTTTTTCAGCGAAAGAGATGTTAACTCTTTGACAACCACCGGTTAATTGACAATATTTTGTGTAAGTTTAACTATTTTATACCCTTTAACCATGATAATGTGTATGAGCCCTTTAACCATGATAAGGTGTATGAGCTCTTTAACCATGATAAGGTGTCTGAGCTCTTTAACCATGATAAGGTGTCTGAGCTCTTTAACCATGAAAAGGTGTATGAGCTCTTTAAAGATGATAAGGTGTATGAGTCACTCCGGGAGCAACATGAGTCACTCCGGGAGCAAAATGAGTCATTCTGGGGGCAAAATGAGTCACTCCGGGAGCAAAATGAGTCCCTCCGGGAGCAATATGAGTCACTCCGGGAGCAAAATGAGTCACTCCGGGAACAAAATGAGTCACTCCGGGAACAAAATGAGTCACTCCGGGAGCATGTGAGTCACTCGTTGGAGTCAAATGAGTCGCTCTGGGAGCAAAATGAGTCACTCCGGGGGCAAAATGAGTCACTCCGGGAGCCAAATGAGTCAATCCGGGAGCAAAATGAGTCACTCCGGGAGCAAAATGAGTCACACCGGCAGCAAAATGAGTCACTCCGGGAGCAAAATGAGTCAATCCGGGAGCAAAATGAGTCACTCCGGGAGCAAAATGAGTCACTCCGGGAGCAGAATGAGTCACTCCGGGAGCAAAATGAGTCAATCCGGGAGCAAAATGAGTCACTCCGGGAGCAAAATGAGTCACACCGGCAGCAAAATGAGTCACTCCGGGAGCAAAATGAGTCAATCCGGGAGCAAAATGAGTCAATCCGGGAGCAAAATGAGTCACTCCGGGAGCAAAATGAGTCACTCCGGGAGCAAAATGAGTCACTCCGGGAGCAAAATGAGTCACTCCGGGAGCAAAATGAGTCACACCGGGAGCTAAATGAGTCACTCTGGGAGCAAAATGAGTCACACCGGGAGCAAAATGAGTCAATCCGGGAGCAAAATGAGGTACACCGGGAGCAAAATGAGTCAATCCGGGAGCAAAATGAGTCACTCCGGGAGCAAAATGAGTCACACCGAGAGCAAAATGAGTCCTTCCGGGTGCAATATGAGTCACTCCGGGAGCAAAATGAGTCACTCCGGGAGCATGTGAGTCACTCGTTGGAGTCAAATGAGTCGCTCGGTGAAGCAAATGAGCTAAGTATATATAAGTAGAGAAGCAATAAATCTT
Organism: Brachynemurus nebulosus; assembly: GCA_035578155.1. Lineage (NCBI taxonomy): Eukaryota > Metazoa > Arthropoda > Insecta > Neuroptera > Myrmeleontidae > Brachynemurus > Brachynemurus nebulosus. The sequence continues at coordinate 55,985 of JAPWDM010000083.1, read as the reverse complement.
TGAACAGTTATTTATTTACTAGCGAACGCTTCAGACCTCCCGCTGAACGATGTATAATTGTGATTTTTGTGGTAAAGCATTTACGCGAAAGTCTAATCTTTCTAGACACTTAAATGCTCAACATAATTCGTTAAGCAATATTAATGATGGTACGATTGGAAAGAATGATAACTCATCAAGCAAATTCATACCATATGATGCTAATAATAAAACACCTGATGATATCTCTATATCTAGATTTGATGATAATGATGATGAAAATACATCTCAACTACAGCATGATATTGATTACTCTGAAGCAATCTTGAATCCGTTTGACCAAAAAAGGATAGATGCTGCAACTGAAGCCATTCAAACCAAATTTAACTCTTTGAAAAGAGGAGAAAACCGTCGTCAATCTGAAAACGAGAAAGATAGTTGGTCTAATGAAAGTAAGCAAGTAAATCACTTAACAGCAATTAATAACAATTGCAATGAAACAACCTCCTCTTCACAACTAACTAAACTTCTAGGAGCTGCTTTAGATATTTTAATGTTAAAAGAGGTTCGAAACGCTGACTCGGAAAATGAAGCGAAAATTGTCAATCAGGTTAAACCAATAAGCTTAAAACGTCATATAGCTTCAAATGAAAATGTCGAAAACGGGGCCTTAGCTAAGCATTTTAAGCAAGACAACTTGAGAGAGTCTAGAAATGTTAACATACAATCGAAAAAAATAAAATACTGGCATAATCCTAATACTTTAATAGATGAATTACAACGTTTATACGAGACTTCAGAGACTGGTGAAAAAATACTCAATATTATTCGAAGTTTAGAGGAAAATAAAAATATGTTGTTTAACGTTTACGATCGAGAAGATTTAATCAAAGAGTTAAATGCTTTAAAAGAAACTACTGTTGGTCGAGAAATATTCTCTATACTTCGCGAACTTCAAAAGGCTGATGTTATTGAACCACTAGTTGATTATCTGGATGAAACTGATAAAGAAGATGCTAGCGATTATGATGATGATGATGATGATGATTAATTGATTATCCGCATTAAGAATTTACTGAATTTTGAAGAACACCACCGTATATGAAGCAGCAGTTATCCCTCATTGAAGTGTATATTTTATTTTTATATTTTTTAACCCTGTAAGATAAAAAGGTTTTTTTTTTTTCAAATAAATAACACATATATGTAAATAATTATTGTTCTTTATTTTTAAAATATAAGTATGAATACAAAATATTTTCACAGTAAATGTATATGTAATACTTTTTACAAAAAATGTTTTGTATATGAAATAATTTTTTACAATAAATGTATATGAAATATTTTTTACAATAAATAAATATTAAAAATTGTATGATTTGTTTATATATTCAATAAGACTCGAACGTAATTGTTTCATCTTTTCAGGTAACTGATCCCATACTTGACAAATTCGTTGTGCATATTCGGGTATCATATATGCATACAGATGTTGCACCCAAATATCATATTTCAATAGTTGTTTTGTTAAGTATAATAACATATCGAAATTACTGACTTTTGTATACAAATAAGGATGAGTCAGAAATATGTCTTCAACGTATGAAATCCGTGTTGCAAATGTCAATGGTTCACCAACGGGCGGTTGAAAGTTTTCCTCCATTTTCACGCCATTCTTGCACATTTCACAGCGAATTTTCAAACCAGGTGGTCCATCAATATGATCTTGTTGCCATGGTCGATTATAATGTTCAAAACATGGTTCACATTCTTGAAACATGGCTCGATAATCGGATGGTAACCAAATCCAGGCGCGTTGTATGATTTTCGCACCATAACTTTTCAACACATTCAAACTGATCCACTTGTAGATTTGAAGAAATGTTTCCAAAGTCAGTTCGTTCAGCAGCATTGGTTCACGTTCGAAAAATTCACCAATTGAAACATCCATTTTATCCCACTCCATTGATTCCGGTTCAGACAATTTCAAATTTTGCATTTTTACAATAGCATCAATTGTTTTTTCATAGGTATCAACCCGTTTACGTAGTTTATCCAGTTCACTTGAAAATATTTGTAGCCGTTTCCAGTAAGCCGATGATGACGATGCCATTTCCAGTTGCGTACTAATTTAATGAGTAATGTCCCCATGCTAAAGTATCCGTTTCCCCCTCCACAATATATCGTTTCGTATCGTACGGGCTGAGCGCCACCTTGTTCTGAGTTACACTATACACGTTATGTTTTTTCGATTGTATCAGGTTTTGTTGTCGGTTTATGATTGTATTGTGTTTTAGACAGTCCACGTAATCGTTGAAAGTTATCGTTTTCTTAACCACAGAGTTCTTTACACCTTTCGCTTTCTTCGTGTGATCCTCGCCGTCCACTTGACAACTATACATTTTCGATCTTAAGCCCACAAATTTTGTAAAGATTCGACCATTTAGCTCATCCTTCATTAACCCGGGTATTTTCTTATTGACTCTTGGTATGTTATATTGATTATCCGCGTTGTAATCCGACGTATCGAAGTATTGAATATCTCGTTTCATTATTTCGTAAATATCTGGGCATTTTATCTCGTAAATCAATGAATCCGTGTCTGTGTAGAGTAATTTGCTGTTGTTCCCGAACGTTGGCTGTATGTAGTTGTAATGAAAATCGTAGACACATGTTTTCGAAATATCCAGAATTGCTTGCCCGACGTATATTAGTTTGTTCATAAACACTTCCGTTTTCCGTAGTTCGACTGCGATAAGATTCTCGTCAAATATGGTGCGGCTGTGGAAATTCGGTTTTGCTATCATAACTTCCACACCATATCGTCCATACCATTTCGTTAACAGTTTCACAATCGAGTGTTTCCGTACATTTTCCATCGTTTTCCCGAAGACCGCGTTGTTGAGTAGCTTGTAGAGATTTTTCTCGAATTCGTTTCCCGCCGTTTGTCTTAGAGCTGTATTCAAGTCGATGTAGGATTTAAGCCATGGTGATTGATCGAATTGTAGCACTCTATGTATTTTCTTTAATTTCATCCTGTGTTGTAGACATTGTTTCAGGTTCCGATAGTGTATCACGTATTTCTGTTTGTTGTATAGCGTTGCCAGTAACATTTCCTGTTTAGTACCGGGTGCACACATTCTCTCTGGACATAATGGTAAATCGTTGTGTTTATCATGCAGTTCTCTCGGGTATTCCAAATCCACTTCCAGTAAATATCCTATTGGTGAATCATCAGGTATTTGTTGAACATCTATCTCGGTATTATCCATCCATTTGAAATTCCCCGTTGGTAAGTATTGTGACATTGCCCATCCATATAAGTTGTTCACGTCATAGTACATCAGGTATTTTGATTCCTCGTCCGGATCGTAGGTGTTCATATATTTATTGTTTGCTCTCGCGTATCGGTTACTACACTGGCTCAATCCACCTCGAATACCACGTTCAATGAATAATAATTGGTCCACATCAGATATCAGTTCTAACTCTACTTTTGTATATTTTAAGGCTGCATCCCACGTAAGTCCCGGCGTCGTGTAGTAATGAGCAGGATCCAATCCGTGTGTGCGCATGCACGTATCCCGAAAATTCTCGAAAACATCCGCGAGTAGTAGTATGTCCGTTTTCATATATAAATCCGAGTATTCTCCAAGCGTCTGTATGTTGAATGTATCCCAAACTTTTTGTGCGTGTGTATAGTCATCCATGGTAATATCGTTGTCGTTGAGTCGATTGTAGAATTTCTCCCGTGATGGTAAACATGTTTCTTCCAATTTATCCCAGCTAGATATGTAGTCGTATGGAAAAACACCTTTGCGCGTAAGTAATTTGTAGTCGGTATCCGGAAATTGTGATTTAACTATGTTGAACTCGTTGAGATATGAAGATAATTTATCCAAACTTGATACCATAAATCGGAAAGAGTCGATGAATCTAAATGTAATTTCGCTGCCCGTAACATGTTTAGTGAATGCAATGTATCGTTCCTTGTTGATCGGTAGTAAGTCGACACGTCCCTCGAATGCTGTTGCAATATCCTTTATTACGAAATGTGCATCATAACCACTCAAGTTGTGGAATACAACAGGAATCATATGAAAATCCTTATAATTCAAGTTGCATCCCTTGTGCGCAGGTCCATTGTATTCGCCGGTGAAGTGGTTATGATCACGAACCACAATATCCTCAGGTTTGAATGGTTTCTCGCAGATGTGGCACCAGGTACTTCGTTGTTTAAGTTGCTGTTGTTCCTCTGGTGTTAACTCGTTTATTGGTATTATGTTGTCATATATGGGTTCCAAGATATTTTCACGTAACGTTGCCAGTTCTTCCGCGAACCATTTTTCGCAATTTGGTCCGCGGTATGATCTATAGTAGCTTAACTGGTTGTTGTAGGAGCAGTGAAAGTAGTAACCGATACTGTATGCCCGATGTTGTTGATACGTTGTCGTGTTTTTCTGATTTTCGTTTTCCGTCACAGGTTGTAGGAATGATTCCACGTCCGCGTAAATTATAAATGGAACACGTTTTTTGTTGCTATAGTTCTTGAACGATATGTATTTGCTTTTCCCTTCTGGCATTATCACCCGACAGTTGTTCATATTCACGCAGTCTTCAGTATGTTTTATCAGTTTATCTTCTGTACGAAAGTAATTCAGGCATCGATCACAAATGTAATGGCGGTGGTCACGTTTTGATAATTGTCTTGATACAAGTCGCGATAAGTCCTTAATCCAGCAGAAATGGTAGCGTAAATCTTGATCGTTGTCCTGTTCGTTGTCCTCATCCTCGTAATACTCGTTCTGGATCATTAAAAGGTTTATGTGGTTTTGTTTCTTCTCTCTCGTTAGCGCAGCAGGTACGGTTTCAAAATGTCCATTTTGTTTTTTTAGTATAAACACGTTGACTGATATAGCTGGGTTCTGTTTCTCGAATTTGCTCAGTTGTTGGATTGTCATTGGAAACTGTATTCCGTCCAAGTTTAGCACCGTTGAGTAGTGTGGGTACTCTGATGTTCTTTGAGGATTTCGATCTGCTCGATAAAGTGCAGATACCACTGCCCACGCGAAACAGGCGTCATCGTCGAAGTTTTTAACGTTGATACATGCTTTTTTCGTTTTTATTTCCTGCGGCAATTCGATGTAGCTTGATCCACGGAAAGGTGTATACTTGTTGATGTTCACGGCTAGGTTGATTATGCTTGATAAAGCCCATCCGCTCCCCGACTCGGTAAACTCGCTCAATTTTCTCAAAATTGGTTCCCGTACATGTTCCATGTAGCACTGTTTTAGGTTTGTTCCACGATCTATTATGATATTCGGTGTATTGAAATGTTTCATGTCGTATTTATCCTCGTCACCATCAGTTTTCACAAATAACCCGCAAAACGTTGTGTTGACTTTTATCGTTAAGTATTTTTTTAATATATTTTGTATTCGCCGAGTGAACATCGATGTAGCGTCGTCTAAAAAGTCCTTTGGCTCTATGTGTGTTATGTTGGTAACCACTCCCGTTCGTATTCGACTTGCAAATGCTGATTCCATGTCAGCCCATTGAATTCTATCAGATCTTTTACGTTGATTTCGATTCATGCCGGCACCTGAAACAATCAACATAAAAAAAATTATTTATCAAATTTATAAAAAATCATTAAAAAAAAAAAAAAATTTATTTAAAAAAACTTACCATGTTGATATATCAAAATTATAAAAAAAATCATTAAAAAATAAATTTATATTTGAAAAAACTTACCATGTTTTCGTAGCGCCTTCATTCTGATTCGAAATCCTTTCATTTTTCCCGCACATGATTCAAAATGTTTGCGTTGTCCCAAGTTTTCCGCTCCACGAATTGCCTTGTTGATTAGTCGTATATTGGTATTTGTATGTTTCATCCATTTTTCCAGTTCATCTGCATCCCGGGTATCCATTTCCAGTAATGATAGCGCGTTGCGTACATTTTCCACCATTCTAGTTGCCACGTCGTTTAATGAAGCCATTGTTGTGTTTTAATTTTAAAAAAATCTCGATACAAATTCTTGCAACAATAACAATATTAACTGCTTGAAGTTTGTTGAAGAAGTGATTTGAGGGAGCACGCAGACCTCAATTTATACGATTTTGACTGCTCGAAAAATTCTGGAGGGGAATCACAAAAAATGCTGGCTCAGAATTTTTACAACGCAAATAACCGAAGGTCAAATGTCAAATTGCGAGAAATTTATTTCGCATTTGAAACCTAATAAAAGAATTGCTGACTAATCTTAAATAAACATTTTTTAAAATTAAACCTTATATAAACAAATTGAAAAAACCCCCGATTATTATCAGGCTATAAATTAAAAATTTCGAGAAAATTATTTCGTATTTGAGATCAAACAAAGAAATTGCTGTGTTGTCAAAATCTTAAATAAACATTTTTAAAATTAAAACATGTCTTATATAAATAAATTAAAAAAATATCTGAGTATGAGTCAGCAAAATCTTAAATATACACACAGCTATATTAATAATTTATGAGGACATTAATGTAAACAAATTTATTTGAATTCAACAAGTTGTGACATGTTTTTAAATAAAATTCCCCTCCGACTATGCTGTAAACATATCATGAAATTACAAATAGTTAGCTAAAAAAGCTTAAATAAACAAACTCAAACCATATAAAAAGTCACGAGTTTATTTAATAAATAAACAACTTATAAAGTGCTGACCACATATCCCCTGAGGTACAGCTGAAACCCAAATTTCCGGCAGTACAGTAGCGGTCAGAAATCTGGACCCCGGAGTCTGGTTTTAAAATCTAGCGCTTGGTACAGTGCGCCCCTGACAAAATTTATCGTTAGCGACCGCACTCAATTTAAGATGACGCAATTAAGTGAGATTAATGGCGAAGGTTTGCACGTACACATAAAAAACAAGTACAGTACGCTTCAAAAAGTGATCGGATACCTTTTTTAGTTAGGGGGTCCGCACTTTTGACATGGCAGTGTACCAAAAATTTAAGTACAGTACGGTGTCAAAAGTTTGGGGCCACCCCCGAGTTAGGGTATCCCCACATTTTTGACGCGGTAGTTCGTTTAAAATGACGCAATTAAGGCAAGCGCGTGTTGGGATCAAGGTTTGCACGTACAGTACGCTTCAAAAAGTGATAGGATACCTTTTTGGCCAGGGGGGCCCGCACTTTTGACACGGCAGGGTACCAAAAATTTAAGTACAGTACGGTGTCAAAAGTTTGGGGGCCACCCCCGAGTTAGGGTATCCCCACATTTTTGACGCGGTAGTGTACCCCATCTATCAAGTTATAACCTAAAATTTAGTCTGCGCATGCGTTAGGTTCACATTCAAAAATTACATTAGTGCCGGCGCATAATGGGTTAACACAAAACCAAATTGTGATAAGTAAATTGTGATGACGCATAATGGGTTAACATAAATTAATTTGATTGCGGGTAATGACTCATCTCTTACGAATTTCAAGGCTTACAGTATGAGCGCGTGTGGGGTCAAATGTCAACAACAAATTTTAAATACATGTACCTGGTACGTGCCGGGTCAAAGGTCAAGTTTTGCACATCGATACAGTTTGATGACTCATCAGTTCGGAATGTGTAGTACCGTAAAGTCACACGATTTCAACCATTGGCAAAAGGGTTCAAGTTGCTTAGTTTTGCGGTGTGCTAGAACCGGCCTAGCCATTCCACTCACCTTAGGTAAAGTAATTAAAAAAAAATTAACGTTATATCCCTTTATTATACTAATTTTTTAAAATTTTTAAATTTAAAAAAAATTTTTTTGGCACTTACATGTTAGCGACACCCGCCATTTTTTGTTCAATAATATGTCTCTTAGTACTGTGTAACATATCGCGCCTTTTCTGTCTCAAACTCGTATAAGGTTTTTTGACGGTTTTGAGTTAAAAAGTCATACATGTACATAATACACTTCCCCATATGATGCACTAAGAAATATTGCAAAATAGTTAATGGAAAAATAATTATTCAATTAAATACAAACTTGTACCACATGAACTAAATTTAGTTTTCTGACAAAACCTGGTATATGGTATATGAGTTTGTGTACAACTATCTGACACTAGAGTTCGCAGGTGCTGTACACCACAAATCCAATGGTACGTAGTGGTCGGTGCAAATTTAAGGGGAAGTACGTAAAATCGGAAGATCAGGAGTGTCAGTAAACTTTTATTTGAGGGGTTGGTAAATATTATTTATTATATAAACAAGTACATAAATAAGTACAGTACGCTTCAAAAAGTGATCGAACACTCTCACTCAGGGTGGAGGGTGCCAACACTTTTGACACCGCACTGTACTTAATGTTGTGGTAAACTGCCGTATCAAAAGTGTGGGCACCCCCTCGGGGTTAAGGTGTTCGATCACTTTTTAAAGCGTACTGTACTTATTTAAGCGCGCGTGTGTTGGAGTCAAATGTCAAGATTTGTAACGGGGGGTGCCCACACTTTTGACACGGCAGTGTACCACAACATTAAGTACAGTGCGGCATCAAAAGTGTGGGCACCCCCTGATTTAGAGTGTTCGATCACTTTTTGACGCGTACTGTACTTATTTATATATAATATGTACTTGTTTATATAATAAGTAATATTTACCAACCCCTCAAATAAAAGTTTAGCGACGCTCCTGATCTTCCGATTTTACGTACTTTCCCTTAAATTTGCACCGACCACTACGTACCATTGGATTTGTGGTGTACAGCACCTGCGAACTCTAGTGTCAAATAGTTGTATCTTGGTCAAGTACGAGGGTATGCTGATAAAAATGTTACTTATTTCAAAAAATAATTTTACACAAACTCGTATACCATATACCAGGTTTTGTCAGAAAACTATCAGAAAAAATGTAGTTTCGAGAAAAACGCGTTTAAAATTTAAGTTACTGGTTATACTATCGGAATATGCAAAAAAAAAAAATCGATTTACTTCGCAAACTCGTATATTGAAAAAAAAAAGTGGGCAGCAAACTCGTATTTACTAAAAACATCGATAGCTTGTAATTTAAAATATCTGCTTCATGTCTACATAGGTAGCAAACATCAAAAAGTGTAACATACATAAATCTTAAATTCATAGTGATGAAAATACAGTATTTAATATGTTTTCTGTGTTTCCTGAGAACTGTGATTTTTGATATACGAGTTAGAGACAGAAAAGGCGCGATATACTTTTATGGAAAAATTTTCGTTGGTAGAACATAGTAATATTTCAATACAAATGCATGCCATGTTCGGTACTACATATATTACTTATGTATAAAAAAGACTATAAAGTAAAATATCTACCCTATTTCTAAAATAGTATCATTACATACGTTCATAACTACGATAAACTAGTTTAAATTTACAAAAGTCCAACATTATCTGCCGTTTGTCTTTTTTTATTAATAAGACAAAATAGATATGGATTTCTCTTTTGTTAGAGTTCTTTCCTTTGTAAGACGTCAAGTGAAACTTTGTTAGCTCATACACCACGTCTTACGACGTCAACAATTTCATACTGTTTATTAGCTGTCAAAATAGTATACCAGTCGGTCATTTCGTTATAATTCCCCACGACCCGTCATCGTGCTAACAAAAGAAGACAAACGGCAGATAAAGCTAGACGTTTGTCTAAGATTGTTTGTCGTAGTTATGAACGTATGTAATTTTATAACAGAAAAAATCCACTTTCTGCACCCCCTTAAGAAGTGCAACAAAAACATCAAGTGAGAGGGGCGAGCTACATATTTCGTATACATGTACACTACTTTCTTCAAGTTAGTTATATGTACCTGTAATTTACCTACATATTTTTATAACTACAACAGGTTTTAGCCGGACGGTTGTTATTACTATACATTGTTGTAATTTTTTGTTCCAATTTATTAAGTTAATGTTTATTATTATTAAAACAATATAACATTTAAGACGTATTATTGTTATTATAATTATCTTTATTTAAATAAAGTTTCTAAAACTTATAATTTTTGTTGAGTTCGATGTAATTTTAATTAGTAAGTATGCTGAGATAATTTTATTAATTTCATTCAAATATTCAGATTCATGGTAAAATTAACCTTGAAAATTATTTTTTAACAAGTTAAAACATATTTTTTATAACAAGTCAAAATATATATTTTTTTAGACCGTCACAGGAACTTCAAGAACTGCAACTCAGGGGGGAAGATAACATTTTATTGCACTTCTTAGAGTTCTACTGTGTTCTAGAAATAAGGCAGATGCTTTACTTTATGGGCCTTTTTATACATAAGTAATATATGTAATACCGAACATGGCATGCATTTGTATTGAAATATTAGTATGTTTCACCAACTAAAATTTTTCCATAAAAATATATGTTACACAGTACTAAGAGACATATTATTGAACAAAAAATGGTGGGTGTCGCTAACGCGCAAGCGCCAAAAAAAAATTTTCTTAAATTTGAAGATTTAAAAAAATTAGTGTAATAAAGGGGTATAACGTTAATTTTTTTTTATTACCTTGCCTAAGGTGGGTACACAATATATATTAAACTCAAATAAATCGGCTCAGTAATTTCGTCAAAAAAAATTTTTTTTGAAAATTTTTGTCTGTTTGTGTATTCATAAACTATTAGCCTCGGAGGGTTGAAATTTGGCAGGAATGTATCCGGGGCTAAGAAATATCATTTCCTATAAAAATAATCAATTTTGCGTTAAGGGCCATTTTCCCTATCTTACCCGGTTATGCCTTTTACTCATTTTTTTGATCAAAGCATTACCCGTGCGTCACGTGACGCACGGGATATTTTTTAAATTAAAAATTGAAAAGTTCTAGAATTATGTAAACTTAATGTAAACATATTTTTTTATTTGCATTTTAATTCTACTTTTACAACCTACGTTCAAAGAAAATTCATTTTTGTTAATTTTAAAGATAACTTGAAAAAATCATGTTATGTGTAATGCACGGGACAGGAGATCACACTTATGAAAACAGTTGTTTTTTGCACTGCTTTGTGTACCTTAAACCTAGATTTAAATTTTCATATGATTTGGGATTGTTACATTATGTATGAATACACTCATAAGGAAAGCATTAAACAATATTTATCGTGTCCGCCACAGTACGTGTCTCTGACGTTCAGTGTCTGTAAATATGATTCAATTTTTTTACTATAATGTACCGTAAACCTTAGGAACGAATAGGTGCGAATTTAGACTTCATATCCTATTTTTTTTTTTTTTTTTTTGTATTTCTTTTACGAATACATATTCTTTACTATATTGAAAATTTACGTAAGGATGGTCACTTTAACTATCACAGTAATCAAAATTTTTAAAAATATCCTTCATTTTTGAAAAAGTAGCAAAAGTTATGTAATTTCTACTCTGTGGTAAATTAGGATCGGAGAGATAAATTATAAAAATGTCTTGTTAAATGTGTTTGTAAAAATCTTGAATGACTTCATAACCTTGAAAATACTTTGTTCGATGTTTCAATACATCTCTCATGCACCCCCAATCACTCTACATTCGTTCCTTTATACTTGATAAAGTGTCCCTATTAACCCATATTCTATCTCTATTCACTCCGAACCACCGCATATTCGTTCCTTTTTACTTAACCTAGCATCTCTATTAACCCATCTCTTGTCTCTATTCCCCCTTTTGCATCCTGTTAACTTCCAGCTTCCAGCTTATCCAAAAATTAAAATAATTAAATGTTTGCAGTATTCTTTTTTCGTATGTGTTCCAACTTGGATTTCGATTAAACAGTAATTTAATCATAAGAACACGAAAATAGATAAAGTTTTTAAAATCAAAAAATAACATATCTGAAAACATCAATAAAAATCTCAGCATAATTGCCATAATAATAATAATAATAATAATAATAATAATAATAATAATTATTAATATTATAGGAGAAGGGGCATAGGGGTGAATGGAGACAGAAGGTGCGTTAATCAAGATGCTATGTTAAAAGTATAAAAGAACGAATGTGGTGTGATTAGGGGTAGATAGAGTTAGGATATGGGTTAATAGTGAATAATTATAATTGTTCTACTATGGTTTAACAAAGCTGCCATTTGTTAAAAAATTTTGTTAGCTGACGGTGCTTGCACCGTTACAAACAAGAGGACTCTGATTCAAAAAGTTGATGCACCTTAAATATTTTTTCATGGCTTCTCTGGTTTTTTACGGTATAAATACTTAATTTCTGAAGTACAGCCACATTCAAAAATTATGAAATAAAAACATCACCCATTGATTTCGGAATCGTATTTTTACCATAGAGATAGTACATGTAGAGTAGGCAACTCCTATGCAGCACTGTAAGTGGTGGTTATGGACGGAGAAAAAAAGATGGGAAATTCTTTTATTTTGAAAATTTCATTTTTACTGACCACGCGTCAAAGAATCGTCTAAAAACTACATTATCTCCATACATTTCTGATTAATGCTCACAGGAAAAATATTTCTTTTTCGATAATTTTTCGATAATTCATTTAAATTAAAGATCCTACACGCAGCGTCCAGATTGACACTAGAGTAAATCTGTGATACATAAAACGTTAGTACTATTAATCAGGAAAGTTATTTGGACGAGGGATGACTTCGGCAAATGTGTAGATATTCAATGCGTAAACATATTTGTAAGAAGGATTTCATATTTTTCTTGTGGCAAATATTTAGGTAAAGATATGATAACAAATATCAAAGCAAAGGAAAAAATCATATTCGTGTGTGGTGATGATCTGATAAACGTAGAGTTGAAATAGAGCCTCGGATGATGTATGATGTATCCTCAGGGGTTTTATATTTAATCAAACACGCTACAATGGATTTATAATGTACCTCTGCTACCTACAAATCAGCATATTGTCGCCACCCTATATGTTGCTTTATCCATCATTCGTATAATATCTTGTATTATCAGAAATCGTTTATACATATTTCTTTGATGTTAGAACCCTCTAGCAATATTTTCTTTCAGTTCTAACAGTTTATATATATATATATATATATATATATATATATATATATATATATATATATATATATATATATATATATATATATAGGGTGGGCCATTTTAATCTATGCATCTAAATATCTCGTCAGAGGCGCCAGCTATCAAAAAATGACCTTTACAAAAGTTGTTAGGTACGAAGGGGTGGTTACCTTAAATTTTACCTTGACCTTCATTCTCAAGGTCATTTTGAGGTCAAGTCGTATTTTTCAAATGGAGAGCTCTATTTTTTATTCTGGATTCTGAAAGAGCGTGAAATTTCACGTCGAAAATGCTATAAACGAATTTTTTTATTGATCTTTAATTTTTTATTTTTTAGTTATGAAATTTATTAGTTATGAAAAATTAATTTTTCATTACTTTTTTGTGTCATTTTTTTCTGGATTTTGACCTTAAAAAGACCTACAAACGTCATTACGTTTACCTTATTTTACGTCTCCAAAAGATGCTGACACTTTAAAATTAGGTTTTTCCTTTAAAATCTAATTTTTTATTGTTTTTGGTTGTCTTTACACCTCTTAAGATCAATAATAAAAAAATTCGTTTATAGCATTGTCGACGCGAAATTTCACGCTGTTCCAGAATTCGGAATAAAAAATAGGGCTTTTCATTAGAAAAATACGACTTGACTTCAAAATGACCTTGAGAATGAAGGTCAAGGTCAAATTTAAGGTAACCATTTAGTGTCCCCCTTCGTACCTAATAACTTTTGTAAAGGTCATTTTTTGAAAGCTGGCGCCTCTGACAAGATATTTAGATGCATAGATTAAAATGACCCACCTATATATATATATATATATATATATATATATATATATATATATATATATATATATATATATATATATATATATATGTATATGTATGTCAAAAAAAATCTTAAGGTGACAAAAACACCGTCCATATTATCTGAAAAACTGAATTTGATATCAGTTCAGTTATACCTATATATTTTAAGATACAGTTATATTAGTTATTTATATTTTAAAAATATTCTCCGTGTCTAGTTCCTCGTATTCCTCTAGTCCGTTAATAATATTTTGTAGTAAACACCCTAAAATCCAAATGTAAATTAGCTGTGGAAAACTCTTGTAAAACTTAAATTGTGAAACCGTTAAAGCGTTACATCACTTTAGCGTTCCCGAATAAGACCACCATAAAAGGAGGTCTTATTCGGGAATTTTTTTCTCCATAACGAATAACACAATTAATATAAAACTTTTTTAGGTGTAGTATATGTAATCTGGGGTACATAAAAGAATTTTGCCCCCAGTTTACAAAACAAAATGGCGGCGCGGGAACAAAAGTCGAACACAGACAATTTTTGCAGAAAAGAATTTTTTTTCATAATTTAGAATAGTTTTACTAAAGCGGTATACAAGATTATTAAGAAATATTGATTTATCGTTGAATGGCAATATCGTTTGCAAAAAGTTTTGAAAATTTATGAAAAAATTAACCTTAATTTGTTTATAAAAATATATTTGTTAAACAATTGCAAAAATTTTGTGTACCGTCCTAGCTAATCTCTCTAAAAAAACTACATATAGGTAAAATTTCAAGTCAACCGGATAAAAATTGCTGGAGTTATTTTGTCCACCGTTTTAGAAAATGCTATATGCAGTGGGGCAGCGTTTTTAAACGTTTTCAACCGCCCGAAATCATTTCAGAAATCGAATTCAAAACTACTTTTAAAATATTTTTGTAATCATAATTCCTATTAAATGTCATTCTAGAGATGTTAATACATCACTTTAGCCAATAGAAAAATACCCCTGTCGCAGCATCTGCATAACATAGCGAATTTCCAAATATTAGGCACTGGCGGATTTCATCTAAGACCTATATCCATTTAAAATATTTTAACTTTCTAACAGTAAAACGGTTTTCAAAATCAGTTCAGTAGTAAATTTTTGGCGCTTTTGGGTCCTCAGATCCCTAACAGATATCATATAGTGTAGCATATATCCAATTAACAATATATTATTACATTACATAACTATAATTTTCGATTTTTTTCTAGGTATGCAAATACATATAAATTATATTTTCTCTCTAAAGGAGCACATCATACAAAAATTTCCTTTCCATTGTAGGTACTCTTAAAAAATCTAGGTAATTTTAATTTAAAAAGATGAGACAGTAATAATTGAAAATCCCCAAAAACTTATTATCTAATTTGTTGTTAGTAGCTATCCTATGTATTGTTAAAATTATTGCTATTGCATTGACTGTAAATTTTCATATCCATTTCAACACATTTTTATATTATAATATAATATTAACTTTTAGTTAAGTTACATATAAATTGATACAGAACTTAAACTTTTTTTTTAACACAATTTAACAATTTTGAAAAATTTAAAAACACAAGAATTTTTACCAAAATAAGTCATAAAATTTATTACGGTCTCTGAACGGGTGATTTTTTTTATAGTACTTTTATAATACGAGTCCGCCAGAAACCTACAAGCCCATATCATTGTTTAAATAAATTTGGTAGTCCTTAAATTCGGATAATTTGTAAATGAAATGTCCAAATGATAGTTTAAAAATGTCTGGGGACCAAAAGACGAAAAACTTGATAAGCTCGATCTTTTCTTATCTAAATTGAATTGAGAATATTGTACGCTGTAGTTCGTAACTATTCCGACAAAAAACTAGGGAATACTGCATCAACATCCTTAGAGGTGCACAGATGTGTGTATAGAGAAAAATGTTAATTAATATTAATTATTGGAAAATAATTATTTGAGCTGTTTTTTAAACATTTCGCCAATTACCTCCGCCAGTTAAAAATTCAAACGGTCAGTATTATATTTTTTGAGCAGTATTAAATCAACTCTAGCAGTAAAATGTGGTCAGTAATATAAATGAATTTGGTCAGTTATTTTATTCTATAATGGTTAGTAAAATAATTAAATGGCCAGTAAAATAAATAAATGGTCAGTAAAATAACAAAATGGTCAGCAAAATAACTAAATGGTCAGTAAAATATCTAAAGGGACAGTTAAATAAACTGTTTGCTAATTCCCAGCATATATAGTAAAAGTCAAACGTTATTTTGATTGAAAATGATGTACAATTTGAGCCAAAAATGAATAATATTTCGTGATATAAGGTTAATAAAATAAGGTTAAGGTTAGGTTAGTTTAGTTAGTTTTGACAATGTACTTCGACATTGGTATAAAAACTAGGTGGTTAAAAAAAGATTACCCCATGTGTTAACTCAGTGTAAAAAATGTCTCTCCGTGTACTAAATTTCATTGTCTTCGGTTTAGTTAGTTGGATGTGATTTAACAGTTGATTTTGTTGCCACCAGGAACCTACAATCAGGATAAAACTATCATATGTATTATTAAAATTACTGCTATATGCATTCACAGTAAATAGTGTCTATATATCAAATTTCTTCGAATTCGATTCAGTCATTTTGCTGTGATTAATTAATACGGTGTATTGTATCCTGCAGGAACATTTAATCGGGATTAGATTACACTATTTGTTAACTCAGGGTGAATCACAGAGGACAGAGATACAATACGTATCTCTCCACTAATGGAATCAGTGTAACCAGTAAGAGATAGAAAATATATACGTGCACGGTGTTTACTTTGTATTGGCGCGCTACACTGTGTATGTGTGCGTAATCGAAATAGAGGTGGCAGTCACGTGACCCTACTTCGCATACATATGTATGATACCAAAACGCTGCGTGTGAGGATTCTACAGTGCTAACAACAATCAAATCCATTGTTGTTTGACTGACCTACACTGGGTGAATGCCAGTGAAGCACTGACTACCTACGAGCCTAAGGTACACAAAAAGGCACACTGCAGATTTCATGATAGAGATAGTTGCTGTGTCTCCATTACTCCAAGGGGTGAATAGTGTCTTCCTGTGTACTAAATTTCATCGATTTCGGTTTAATTAATTGGATGTTATTTAGCAGTTGACTTTCCTATGTATTATTATTAAAATTATTGCTATTGCATTGACTATAAATTTTCATAACCATTTCAACACATTCTTATAACATTAACTTTTAGTTTACATATAAATCTATATTGAACTTAAACTTTTTTTAAACACAATTTTAAAATACTGAAAAATTTAAGAGCACACAAGAATTTTTACCAAAATAAGTCATAAAATTTATTACGGTCTCTATAAAGGTGAATTTTTTTTGTTTAGAGCACTTTTAAAATGCGGGTCCACCAGAAACTTTCAAACCATGATATGTATTATGTATTTAACACTTTAATTCACTTTGCTAAATTACCTGTCAACTTACTGTCATCCGCCATATTGTCGACATTCTCTACTCATAGTCGACATTGTCTACATCGTCGACATTGTCTACGCATTGTCGACGTGTAAATGTTCCACATAAGCGTAATTGCACAACACACTGCACTCAAATTAATTCGTCAAGTATCGAAAAACAATAATTGTTTAATCTTAGAGAATAATTATTTATTTTAAAAACCAATGAAATTTTAAAATATATAATAACATTGAGTAAAAATTTATGAGAGATAAAGAGCTTAGGACATAGATTTTTCTTTTTTTAAAAACAATATATAGTTATTTTGATTGTATTTGTGACCAATTTCTGTAGAAGCATGTGTGTGCTAACTGTGAGTGTGTGTTGACACTTACACAATCAACAATCAGTACAATCACCACAGGAGTCTATCCTAAATAACCAGAGACCAGATAATTGTGGTAAACTATGAAATATAATAACCCCGAATTTCTTTTCCTTTTTTAATATAGATGACTTTTATTGAAATTACTAATAGCTCGTCCACCCTACACAAACTTTTGTTTG
This sequence comes from Brachynemurus nebulosus, assembly GCA_035578155.1. Taxonomy (NCBI): domain Eukaryota; kingdom Metazoa; phylum Arthropoda; class Insecta; order Neuroptera; family Myrmeleontidae; genus Brachynemurus; species Brachynemurus nebulosus. Next base: position 38,137 of record JAPWDM010000083.1, on the reverse strand, counting down.
TACAAACTTTTGCACAAACAAAAGTTTGTACAAATAGCACGTCCACATTACACAAACTTTTGTTTGACTGAATTTTTTGCACAAACTTTTTATAGATAATATATGTACCATACCTAGATGAAGTAGATACCTACACATTTTTTTTTTTGAAGCAAATCGGCATATTTGTTAACGCCTTTTACAACCTACAAAGTGTCGGTGGTAATAAATGTTTTGTAATTTATTGGTATAATAAATATTTATTGTATGGTACATACGTATTCAGTATCAATATTTTTCAGAGACCGTTACCCTAGATTGGAATGAATCAAGAAAGGCGGGTGGATAGGGACACAAGGAAAAATGTTACTCATGAGTTTGGTTTAAAAATACTAAACATAAATCGGAATAGATATCTTTCTTAAAATATAGTAGAATAATTATTTTTTCGGGTAACAATAACTAAGGTTGAAGTTGAATAAAAAATATTAGAACATCAATTTAAATTGACGTCTTCAAACAGTGTTACTTTTTGTTTTTAAAACTTCTTCTAAAAACTATTTATTTTGGTGCTCTAATGAAAGAATTATTGTTTAATCGAAATTTTAGTTATTTTGCATATCTGAAAAAGGAAGACTACAAACTTTTAATTGTTTTTATTTTTTTAAGAGGAAATAATGAGGATGTGACATTGAGATTAAGTTGGAGGTACCCCAATTTACCATAGAGAAGAAATTATATTATTTTTGTAATTTTTTTAAAAACCAGGGACATTTTCCAAAATTTTTGATTACTGTAATAAAGTGACCATTCTCGCGTAAATTTTTAATATATTAATGTTTTTTAATATATGAATTAATATAATATTAAAGAATACGTACTCATAAAAGAAATATAAAAAAATACGGTGCAAAGCCTGAATTGGGGCCTACTGTCATTTTTACGGTAGTTGTCAAACTCACGCGTCCATACCAACTTTTTGATGCGAGATACAAAAATCCACAAACACTGGTACAAACTTTGAACATCACGTTCACACGTATCGTTTGCCCAAACTTATGTTTGTGCAAACAATTTATTCAAACAAAAGTTTGTGTGATTTTACAAAATGTTTGCGCAAACTTCACGTCCACACGTACCATTTTGCACAAACTTATGTTTGCGCAAACAAAAGTTTGTGTAGTCTGGACCGGCTATAATAACAAATACTATTATTAAAATTCATACAACTTTAATACTGAAAAAAGTTTAGATGTATTTTTATTTTAACTTATTTCTAAAAGTAATTTAATTTTTACTTATAAAAACATTTTATAATATATAATTCAGAGAAAAATAAAAATCTTACTGAAATGATTTTGTTCATAATATAATTAAATTCATACACTGAAGGGTTTCTATTATAACCTCTCCTTTTGCTTTAATTTGGGAAAATGTATTTTCAATTATGTCCTGATTTAATTTCGATGTTAAGAAATTGATGATATGAAATCGATATTTGGATTTTCTGCAGATATTTTTTTCAGCTAATGTAATATTACCATTAACTGTTTGAATTAACCCATTAATTCAATAAATATTGCGCTGCGTTATTAACGTAATATTTTGAAAATAAAATTTCATTTCTAGTAAGTGCATTTTTAAGACTATATGAATTCGGGTAGTATAAAGTTTTAGAATTTATAGGAAATGAAAAGACGATCTAATTTTTCAAAGAAAATTATAGTAGAACTAGCTTTTTTTGATGTAGATTCTGAAAATTTGTTAAGTTTTAAAATAGTCCTAATTACTGTTACGACACTTGTACTAAACACTTGGATTGCTAATTTTACGTTCATTTTTCGGAAATTGTTATAAGACACATGTTTAGCAGTTATTTTAGGACAAATTTTTGTACTGTTATTTTTGTCTAACTGTGGTTTTCTTAGTGGGCCCCAAAATACAACACCATCTGATGTTTTAAAATCTGTTTGCAACAAAGAGTTTCTTACTGATTTAATGAGATGATAAACATCAAACAAAGCACAAAATAAATGCGTTTAGAATTACACTGAAAGTAAGTACTTTCAGTAGAAACACCGAGATGTTTATAAATTTTTCTATTATTTGCACCTTAATTGCAAATTACAGCTTGTACCTGTATTGTTTCCTAAATCGCTTATATTTTTGTGCAATATTTTTTTGATGTCTTTGAAAGATTTTTCCGAAACAAAGTAATTTAAATATTATAAACAACATAATAGGTTTTCCAAAAACTAGTTTCCTTTCAACAAGGGATGGGAAAATCGACCGCTTATAACCGAAAACCGGTTTTTCTGTTTCGGCTAACCGGTTCATTTCGGTTATTTTATTGGCTCGGTTATTACCAGTGTTTTTTTTTAATCAACAATCGCAGAAAAAACCGGACAAATTATTCTAAAAAATTTAAGTCATTTTTCTGTGGCCGGCGATTTGTTTTTATTAGAAAAAAAATAAATTAGTTAATTAATTTCTTTAAAATTCTAATACATTTACTTAATTATGGTTATTAAAGTATGGAAAATAACGAATTCATGTTTCATTTTCAATATTTATTTTTAATTGGTTTCAGTACCTAATAATAAAATCTATTGCCTCGGTCCAACCTGACAGACCAATACCAAAATTTAGATAAATATAAAAGAAAGAGGAAACCAACAAGCAAATTTACCAGATATTGTTATCAAAATTTCAGTTAACTTTCAAATTGCCTTATTAATTAGTAATTTACTAGAAATTTTGAAAACTTCTAGATCATGAGTTTAGGAAGATGAATAAAATTTTCGTTTATCGGTATCGAATGTTTAGTAATTACATAATAATAAGTATATGAATTATGTGAATTTACCTGTTAGTTTGCCTTACCGTAGTACACTGACAATAAGTTCTATATTTTTTTTTTTGAATAAATTTGTGTTTCCTATAGCCCTTTGTTGCCTAAAGGCAATACTTCGCTTTCGCATTTTTTTTAATTGATAGTTATACTTTTTGTTAAATTGCTTAATTTTTAGTTTTTGTTTGTATTAACGGTATTAAATTCGTTTAAAAATAAATAAAAAATAAAAATTTTTGCCTACATAAGTGTTTTTCCTAGAAAATACCGAAAACCGGTTATTTCAAAAACCGGTTCTTTTGAGCGGTTTTAACCGTCCGGTTAAACCGAGTATAAAATAAACCGAAATAACCGAAAACTGGCTATTTTTGAAAAACCACCATCCCTACTTTCAACACCTGTGTCCTCTACGTCAGCGGTTTTCAACCTTTTTACTCTCGCGTACCCCTTGAGTAGACTTTTTATTTTTGAGTACCCCCAGCCCGCTACATAAACTATGTATAATTAACCCCTTTAGGACTAATGACGAGCTGAGCTCGTCATACAAATTTTTAGAAAAAATTCAACTGACGAGTGTGCATTGTCTAATATCGGCAACTGGATACTGTATGGTAAAGGGCGGTCATATTGTAAATAAATTAAGCAAAATGTACCAAACTTGCAATTATACTTGTAGAAATACTAAATTTTTTATCTAAAAAATTGGAATATATGGCGGTACTAAAGGGGTTAAAGAAAGTGGTATTAATGGTATTTATAAATTTTTGTTTTTTTTATGTTTCATTATTACAATTAACTTAACATATATAATTTTTTATTTAAAAATGGTGAAAAGAAAGAAAAAATATTAATGCGATCCTTGATGTTGTTTCATGGAGCTGAGCTTTTTTAAAATTTGGTTCAAATGAAGAGAGATATATTCTTAGATCAGAAGCAGCATAAAGCTTATTACGATATTTGTACTTAATATATGCGTATGATGAAAATGCTGTTTCCACAAGCTGTGTATTTGTAAAAGGTAATAAATATTTGATTGCTTTTTCACTGAGATCCTGGTACTCCTCTCTCACTGCTGCCCAGAAATCAATAACATTCCTTTTTCTGAAACCAAGTTGTAAAGAAGAATCGGTTGAAAGTTCAATCAATTTTTCTTTTTCAGATATTGATAATTTTTTAGCTTGTTGAAAAAACAATTCGTTGAATGGATTTGAAATCCAATTATCTTCACTATTTTGTTTTGGAAAATATTGCCTGAATGACAGCTTTAGTCCTTTTAAGTGAGCCATTACATTACTTTTTACATCTTCTGACAATTTTAGTTCATTTTCAGATAAGAAACCGTGAAGTGTTTCAAAAACTTCGCTCTGGTTTTACCGATACAAGATTCCCAAAAATCTAATTTTTTAATCATAGACTCAATTTTGTCAGATACTTTAAAGACAGTGATGGAGCTGTTCTGTAACCCTAAGTTAAGTTTATTTATTTCTGTAAAAATATCAGATAGGTATGCAAGCTGTTGGAGCCATTCACTTTCATGAAATTTAAGGCTTAACTCAAAAGAGTGTTCTTCGAAAAAAACTTGACTTCATGTCTCAGCTCAAACAATCGTGTTAGTACTTTCCCACGTGAAAGCCACCTCACCTCAGTATATAAAAGTAGTGTTGAATGAAGGCTGTCCATTTCTTCACACAAGGATTTGAATAGACTGGAGTTTGTTGAACGAGCCTTAATAAAATTAACCACTTGTACAGACTGATTTAGCACTTCCTTCAATGAATGTGGCAAATGCTTGGTTGCTAGGTTTTGTCTATGTATGCAACAATGGCTCCAAATTACACAAGGAGCGATTTCTTGGATACGACCGCGTAAGCCTGTGTAACAGCCAGACAATGACTTTCCCTCATCCGTACAAACACCGCAACAATTGGCCCAATCAATTTCTTTTTCACAGAAATAGCCCTGAATGGTATTAAATATGTCCTCGCCGCTGTATGTTTCTGTAAGGGGATGACACAGTAAAAGATTTTCTTCAGGCACCTTATTATTTAAATATCTTACAATTACAAGTAAAATTGACAAATTGGAAACATCAGTGCTTTCATCCACCTGTATTGAAAAGAAGGGACTCTGTTTTATTCTTTCAATTACTGTAGATTCAATGTCGTCAGACATGTCCGCAATTCTCCGGGATACTGTACTGTCCGAGAGGGGAATATTGCTAACTTTTCGGGCATGCTCCTCACCAAACATACAGTGAACAGCGTCTTTGATGCATATATATATATATATCAAATTTTCAGCAATTGTATGATTCTTACCGCTTTTAGCAATACGGTAACTTGTTCTGTATGATGCTTCAACTTCATTTTCATTTTTTTTTTATTTGCAGACACCATAAAATAAGTTAAATTCGAGTCGCGTGATAGTCGCCGGAAAAAATTAATATTTTTTTGTTGATATGTTGGATGCTTTGTTTTTAAATGACGTAACAACAATGATGGTTTCATCGCACCGTTGGACAATATTTCTCCACAAACGACACATAGTGGTTTTGGGCAATCGTCATCTGCCGTAAACGAGAATCCATATTTTAAATATTCATCAAAATACTTTCTCCTTTTCAGAGTAGCACTCATGTTTTTAACTGAAATATTACTAACATCTGTTATCACAACAGGCATGTCAGTTGTTGCACCATTATCTTCTTGCAAATTATCAGACTGCTTTGAAATACTCGCAATCGCCGAATCAACAGATTGAATTTCAATACTGGTTACAGTTCTCTTTTGAGTCCTCGATTTCAACCACTTCTCCATTTTCACAAAACGGTATTATCAAAAAGCCACTTAAAAACACAACGAAATCAAGTAAACACATAAAAATACAGTAAAAATTCACATATGAAACAAATAGCACGTTATACTTGATGAGTTTTACATTGGAATATTTCTGGAAAATTATACATGTTGGAGTGTATAAATTCATTGTTTAAAAAAACCGATAATTCTGTTTCAGTTATCCAACGGTCATTTTCATTAGCAATGAATACCCACAAGATTCAAATAATTGTTAGACAAATAAGGAAATTTATATTTTATTATCACTTCAGTTAATATCATTTCTCTTAGTACATAATAAGTGCAATTTTTCTTTAGAATATTGGTTAATTTCTCTTACGTGTAAAGAAAAAGGATATAGTTTAATTTGATGTGAATAAAAATTAAAGGGTGTAATTTTTTTAACATTTTAATAATTTCTCCGCCATTACTAACAATATCTTTGCGTACCCCAGGTTGAAAACCGCTGCTTTACGTCGTCTATTTCATCTGTCTTAGAATTAAACTGTAAACATCGCCGAATTGAGATTTCGTCAAAAACTAACACAATTTTTTTTTTTATTATCATCTAATTCTTCAGTCCTTCAAAAATGATTTGTTTCCAAATGAGGTTTGTTTCCGTACCAATAGGAATGTGAATGCATTTGAAGAAAAATATAGGAAGTCGATCCTGTACACCAAAATTTTAGTTAATTGTTCAGTTCTCCTCCATAGGTTAATAATGTAGAAATTAGCAGTGACTTCAGAGTTCCTGCTTTTTCCTTCCAACTCTCGAAAATTATTGTACATAAATTTAAAAAAATGTAGTGGTTTTGAATATTTTAAGCTAGTCTTTGGCGTATTGAATTTAAAATATCAAAGAATAACAAATTTGTGCAAATGCAAGTTGAGCAATAATAATCAGATATGGAAGTTACATAATTGTCGTAGTTTATAGTAAAAATTTATTTAAAGTAGTTTCAATAATTGTCAAATTTATTTTAATTCAGCAAGTTGAGGGAAGCCATTTCTTACTTTCATATTTTATCCCCACTACATAAAGTTGGAACTTGAAGAAATAAGCAAGTAAAAAAAGTTACCTACGGGAACAGACCTAATACAATACATCCAGTATAGATAACCGAAATATTTTTTAAACTGAAATAAAATTTTTAAAAATAATATACCTAACGTAAAAGCCCCCATTATGGAACGGTATCTAATACTGGAACAGTTTTGACATTTACATATTTATTTCTTTAATTAAGTAAGGAAACATTAAATGCGAGGTGAATTTAAATTGAAAAACAATCTTTCTATTAATAATAATTTTTGTTATCAGACGTTTCTTTCAGAAATAACTTCATTAATATGTAAATGTCAAAACTGTTCCAGTATTAGATACAGTTCCATAATGTGGGCCTTTAGGTTATAGGTACTTAAATATTATATGTGTTATGTGTACTAAAATATTTTTTCAAGTTTAAAATTATTATCCAAGTATGAGTCAGAAAGTAAAAATAACTATAGGCTCTATAGATTTATCTTTTTTAGCATGATGTTTTATATTCAAATTATTTACCGGGTAGGATTAACTACACATACATTGATACATAGATGGCTAATATTTTTATGCATGAATGTGTTAGTGTATAAACGGTATTTAAGCAATTGTGTACGTGTACGAAGATATGTATATAAAATGGGATGTCATCTTATAACAGTCTATATGCTGCTTGGGATGTGATCTCAAACAAGAAAGTTACACAAAATAACATTGTTCTTTTTATCTGGCTTATTTATGATCTTTGATAATATTATGTAGATTTATGCGTATTGATTAACACAGTAGCAATGTTACCGCATCTTTTTAATTTTATAAAAACATAATAATTTATCAAATTGTTAAAAAATTTTTAAGTCAAAATTAAACCAAGGACATAGCCGGGTAAGATAGGAAAAACGGCCCTCGACACAAAATTGATTGTTTTTACAGGAAATAATACTTCTTAGCTCCAGATACATTCCTGCCAGATTTCAACCCTCCAAGGCTAATAGTTTATGAATACACAAAAAGACAGAAATTTTCAAAAAAAATTTTGTTGACGAAATTTCTGAGCCGATTTATTTGAGTTTAAAATTTATTGTGTACCCATTTAGGCCCTGAAGCACGTGTTCCAAGTGACCTTATGTAAATTCGGCTCTGGATAAGGGCCTCATTTATTTTTGGCAACGATTCACGAAAGTCCATCTCAGTAATAAACTTAAGCATTTGCAGCGATATCCATGAGGTTACATAATCAATAAATTGTTGTCAGTAGCCTTCAATATCTTCTCAGTTTATATATATATATATATATATATATATATATATATATATATATATATATATATATATATATATATATATATATATATATATATATATACAGTAGAACCTGTTTAAGTTGTCCAGCTGTCCAACATAAACAGGTGTCCAACATATGCAAAATACCAAAATCATCTACGCTTAGTAATTTTAAGGTTAACACTAATTTAGAATATAATGCAAAATTAATTATTTTTAAAGTAATACATATACACACATCTACGTATCAATATTTATTGAAATAAACTATCGAATAACAATCGTAATACATACATATTATAGATATTTAAACATTATCTTTCGTAAAAAAATCACTTATCTTAGTTTGTTTGGATACAATTTTTAGGAAAATTTTGCTTTCTAATTTGCTTTGAATTTTGAATAAATCTTCTAACAGTTCGCATGGGTTTTCAGTTAAATACTTAATGGCGGTATTTATACCGTTCAAAGCTTCTTCAGGGGTTGTTGGTTTCTCCGCTATTTTCTCGCACTCGTCACTAGATTCTTCGATTTCTTGTTCCTCGTCTAGTTGTAAAACATGTTGAAGAACGTCTTGATGTGTATTGAAGACATGATCGTGTACCTCCAAGTAGGCATCGGCGGTGATCATTTCTTCAGCAGTCTGTAACTGATTTTGAAACTCTGGAGGTAATAATTTAATTGCATCGCGAAGTTCTGAATCAGGGTCTTCATTATGATCCCCTTCATTTGCTTTTGGAATACTAAAACCAGCTCGTCTAAAACACTTAACAATTGTTTCCGTAGATACAGCTTGCCATGCTTCGCTGATCCATCGAATTGCATCCAAAACCGTGACTGAGTTGATAAATTCCTTGTGGTTGTTAGAAAATTCAGATTTAGCAACTAAACACATAACATACACATAACATAACTAACACGTGTTTCGGTCACGTGTAAAATACATGAATGTCCAACGTAAACAGGTCAAAATATCAAAAATCATTTTAAAAAACTGTCCAAATTAGACAGGTTTCCAACATATAGAGGTGTCCAACTTATAAGTATTAATATGCATTTAAAACAATGTAATTTCGCCAGGCCAATTGAAAAGTGTCCAACTTGAGCAGGTGTCCAGTATACAGAGGTGTCCAACTTGGCAGGTTTCACTGTATATATATAGGGTGTAAAATTGTAAAATAAATGAGTTTCATCCTTTTGAGAGATGGTTTATCTCGGTGTAAAATTGCCGAAGACATAAAAATTTTTTCGGAATTCGCTATCTGAGAAAATCGCATCCCAGCCAGCTCATCGTTTAATATAAATTTCTCGGAATACGCTTCTGACCAAACTAAAATTATTCGCACCCTGTATAATAAAAATTTTTTTAAAAATAAAAAATTTTTTTTTATTTTACCACAATATGTAAACATCTGCTGACTTTTGAATTGATATGTACTGTATCGTACAAAAAAAGCGAACACAATTTTTCATAAATTTTGGTTAAAATATGTTTGAAATATTTTTGTAGTTTTTTATTTCACAGGGCGTTATGAATATTGGAAGAACCATAACTCTGGTATTAGTATAAAACATTGTTGGATTTCTTTAATTAAAAATATTTAGTTGCATTACTTTAATTACAAATATTAATTTAATTACAAATTACATTAAAAATTACACTTGAATTTTCAAACAAACCAAAATAAAAACTTTCCTTTAACTGTCATAAAATATTGTTGTTAATTGTTGGTACACAACACAGATTAAAAAGTGAATTTTTATTCATAACTGAGTAACTTTAGCGGAAAACTGTAACAGAGAATTCCAAACTTTGGCATTAATTATCATTATTGTAAAATTCTTTTACCAAATTTGTTCTATTATACCAACAAGCTGAAACAAAACACATTTAAATAATAATTTAGGTACCTGCGATACACAACAAAATAAGAGTACTAATAATAATAAAATACTACATAAATACATTTAATAAGAGATACCATATAAACATATATAGTCCGTCTATTATGTGTATGCATATGTATGTATGTCTATTATTTGTATGTATATCCATTATAAATAAAAATTGTATGTATGTGTGTGTGTAAGCAAATATACAGTAACGTAAATCTCCCAAATTCCGACACTTTAAGGAAGTAACAAAACATGTTTTCCTAGAATAATTTAAATTTCGTTGGAAAGGCTCAAAGTCTTTTGTCAACAGCCAGACCAAAATTTTTACTTTTGATAAATTATCACTTAAGAAAAATGGAAAGATAAAATACAAAAAATAAGAATTTTTGTACTACTGCAATGGCACATAATTTCGACATCTACCATAAGAACTTAGCTCTAAATTCAATACCTTTTTGAACTTATTTTCGTGTTTTTAAATTCAACAGTTGTCCATAATTTTGACTATAAACGTTTTAGCTCAAATAAAAAAGAAAAAAATTGATAAAGATGCATTTAAGTATAATTTATTGAAAAATTGCTTTATTTATTACACGTACATGTTAGTTAATAATGTACTTTTCCAAGTTCTGCTAATATAAAAATCAATACTATTTTGTATATTTCGCAAAATAACTAATTGATCATTAATTTTAGTACAATATTTGTTAAAAATAAATCGAAATATACAAAAGGTAGTATTACTTAATGTTCATAAATATCTCTGATATGCAAAACGAACGTTTTAAAAGCAGAATTTTTTTAAATTCTTTAAAATAATATAAACGTCTGATTTTAGGACACTGTCTGATTTTGGATCATTTACCTTATGTATTGATTCATTCAAATTGATAAATACATAAATACATATAATACAAAACTAACCCAAGTTTTTTTTTTAAACGATGTAATACTAATAAATGTCTTGTGTACAGAATACAGCTGACCCTTTTTTTGTACGGTGGATAAGGACCGCATAAAAATCGCACAAAAAAATATATTCAAAAATGTCAATAAAAAGATTAGTTCGGTTCAGGTTCTAAAAAAAACTTTTTTATGCCGTGGATTGGGACCGCATAAAAAAAGTTTCAAAGTAACATCTATTAAAATTGTGAGTTTTTGAGCGTTTTGAGTAACGTATTTTCGATGAAACTTTTTTTATGCGGTGGTCGGGACCGTATAAAAAAAGTTTCATCAAAAATACATAACTCAAAACGCTCAAAAACTCACAATTTTAATAGATGTTACTTGGAAATTTTGGCATTAATATAAAAAATTGTGAGCTTTTGAGCGTTTTGAGTTATGTATTTTCGATGAAACGTTTTTTATACTATCCCGATCCACCGCATAAAAAAAGTTTCATCGAAAATACATAACTCAAAACGCTTCAAACCTCATAATTTTAATAGATGTTGCTTTTTTTAACAAGATAAAGCCTTAATTTACACTTAGGAATATTTTATTTCATTTTTATAATATTGTGAAAATTTTGAAAAATACATCTGTAGATAAATTAAATGATGCAATAATTTATGTTTTTATTCAATGTATTGATTAAATGTTTAGAAGCCGCTAAAAAGTATTTTTATCAAAGAAAGTTATTATAATAAATGTTTAGGTTTCTTACTGTCTCTTGATTTTGATTCATATTATGCATTTTAGTGGTCATTTTTTACAAACTCTATAAAAGAATCGGATAAAAAAATCGCATAAAAAAATCGCACAAGAAGAAACCGCACAAAAAAAGACCACATAAGAAAAGTTTCAGCTGTACGTAGTTTAGCATTCGTGTTCCGTTCCCAGGGTGTCAAAATCGTCAAAACATTTTTTTTTTAAATAAACAAACCACAGACATTTTGGGATACATGTACACTGCACAGTACATCCATACTCTTACTCACAAACACAATCATCATTTCATCAACGATGGATAATCAAAGAGTTGGCCAAGTGCGTATTTAACACACATTAAGCTGAGTTCCTAAGTTATTTGCGTTTTTGTATTTTTGGGGATAAAGTACATCGCATGGCGTATTTTTTTACGGTTTACTGTGAAAATAAATAAATATATTCGAAAATGTTATTTGTACTTGTGTTATGTAAGGGTCAATTAAATGGTAATTGGATTCCTTACAAACCACATGGACTTTGAAATACAATATTTCTGAAACGAAGTATAAAGATTAAAAGTTGTTAAAAGAACCTTAACTTGATTTTAAAGGATTTTTCTAATGATATACTGCAAACAGTATACATATAATTATTTTTGAAGGAACTTTTCAGCATTTCTCTTAATAATTTTGATCTGAATTTTTGGAAATGTTACCTAATATCAGAATATACTTTGACGTAAAATTTCACTTACTGAGAACGATTTTTCCTATTTTAAATTATGTACTTAAAAGTGTTCATGCCCAGCTTCAAAATACGGAAGATAGGTACCATAAGAAATTAAGAAAAAAATTGTTTTACTGACGGTTAATTGGGATATCTATCTGTAGCATGTATTATATTTGCAAAATTTCGTATTCATACATCCAAAGGCGTGAAATTTCTGAAAATGTTACAATCAAAAAATTATAAGAGCTTCCAGAGTTCTTCGGAACACTAATTTTTGATTGTAATAAAAAATAAAAATAATACATATGTGTGTGCGTGTAACTGTGTGTATGTATTTCCAAGCAATTTTAAAATATCGTATTGTCGGTTAGTAGATAAATAAACAAAACTTATAGGCCGAGAGCCAGCCGTATGCAAAACCTATGTATAAGATACATGAAAGTTTTTTTTTTTTAAATAGGTAGTATTACCCCAGACCTAAAGGGAGCCTTCTTTAGACTTGCAAAATTTTTCCCGCATGATAAAAATATGACGTCACTTCGGGTTATGGTTTTATTATGTCATTTAATACATTGATAATATTTACACCAAAATGAAGGTTTCGAGGTGCAAAATCAAAATACTGAGGGCTGCCAGGTCTTTGTATTTCGCAACACTGAGGCTGCCTTCACTGAAAAAAAAAACTTTAAATGAAAGCAGCCACAGTGTTACGAATTATTAAGATTTGGAACCCCAGGGTATTTTTGTTTTACACTTCGAAACCTTCATTTTGGTGTAAATATCATCAATGAATTTGACGGCGTAACAAAGCCATAACTGAAAGTGATGTCATGCGCGCAAGATTTTGCAATTCTAAAGAAGGTTTCCTTTAGGTCTGGGGTAGTATTACTTACTTACAAAAAATCCTTCATGTATCTTATACGTAGGTTTTGCATACGGCGGGCTCTTGGACCATTCCTTATTTTTTAAGAAACATATTTTCCAGTATGTACTTGTCAAAGTGTCAACTGAATATTGATGTGTTCTGAAAACTTATTAAAACTCCAGTAACCTATTGTCCAGTAATATATTGTCACATGGGGACATGCGTATGATTGGTATTATATTATCAATAATAAAACAGTACATTTTTCGTTTCGAAAAGGATATTTTTAACAATACAGGTACTGGTCTAAGCTCGGACTGGTTTAAGCTGTTGCATGAATTAAATGTGTAAAACAACTGCGTCCAAAAGAACTTAGCGATTTATAATTTCTTTAAATCAAAGTATTAAAATTAAAAGTATGTGTATGTGCGTGACTAATAAACCGATTGTATATTTTAGAAATGTTTTAAAATTTAATTGTTGTGTCATAATTCATAAATACTTCAACTTAAGATTTTATTCAATTTTTACAAGATTCTAGAATAAAATATTTTTTTTTTAACTTAAACTAAATTTTATAGTGTAAAAAATACTTTCATGTCACCAGTCTCATCATTAGAAAAACTTAGTTAACTATTAAACACCATCTTCATTTTGAGGGGTGTTTAGTTTTAATTTTGTTCTGAATTTCGCCAATGTTAGAGGCAGCCTTGAATGTGTTAAATGTGTTAAACAATTGTATTAAAGTTGATGTAAGTCACTGATGTTTCAGTTACTAAAATCGATTGCAGGTGTCTGTTAAATTTCCAAATAATTTAATGAGATTTGATGAAATCGATCTATTTGATATATGACGTAAATTGTCTCATTAAAAATTATGTTCAAATTTTTATGGACACTACTGTATAACTATTTTCAAAAGATTCCGTAAACAAGCAGGTAAAAATCTTTTGTTGACAAAAAAATTTACATTCAAGAAAACAAAGAAAAAAATAAACAGGTAATCAGAGCCTGATTAAGTTTTTTTTTTCTAGGGGCAATTTTTTAACACGTTTTTGACAATCGAAAATTTCTGAAATGAAACTTAATCGGTAAAATTTAACTAGCAATACTTAATTAATAGACTGAGACCTTTCTCTCCTGCAAATTACGAAATTTATATATTTTACACCCTGTATATATATATATATATATATATATATATATATATATATATATATATATATATATATATATATATATATATACAGTATAATAAAATATATATACAGTAAAATAAAAAATATAGAATAATTTGGGGGCCAATACCAAAGCGGGGCCTGGGGCGGACCGCCTCCTTCGCCCCCTGTCGGTACGCCACTGCATGCACATATTATAGGTAAATAACAATGAACAAAAGAATCAATTAAAATAAACAAAAGAATGTCCATACAATAAAAAAATCTTTGAAAATGAAATTGAGATTCCATTTTTGTTACATCTTTTTTCAAACCTCGTGTATTGAACTTCAAATTGGTGTATCTTTCTCGGTAGCTTTTCAATCATGGATTCAAAAATTCAAAAAAATAACTGCTTCGGTTAATTTTGGGCAACAACTTTATTATCTACCAGGGCCGGTTCTAGGGTTTTGAGCGGGCCCCGGGCAAAACAAAATTTGGCGCCCTTTCATACAAGAATATACAAAGGGCATAGCCGGATAAGATACGGAAAACGGCCTTTGACGCAAAATTGATTGTTTTTATAAGAAATTATACTTCTTAGCCCCAGATGCATTCCTGCCAAATTTCAACCCTCTGAGGCTAATAGTTTATAAATACACAAAGAGATAAAAATTTTCGAAAAAAATTTTTTTTTGGCGAAATTACTGAGCCGACTTATTTGAGTTTAATATATATTGTGTACCCACCTTAGGCAAAGTAATAAAAAAAAATTAACGTTCGGTACTACATATATTACTAATGTATAAAAAGGACTATAAAGTAAAAATGTACTCTATTTCTAAAATAATAAAATTACATACGTTCGTAACTACGATAAACTAGTTTAAATTTACAAAAGTCCACCATTATCTGCCGTTTGTCTTTTTTTATTAATAAAACAAAATAGATATTGATTTCCCTTTTGTTAGAGTTTTTTCCTTTGTAAGACGTCAAGTGAAACTTTGTTAGCTCATACACCACGTCTTACGACGTCAACAATTTCATACAAAGTTTATTAGCTGTTAAAATAGTATACCAGTTAGTCATTTCGTTATAATTCCCCATGACCCGTCATCGTGTTAATAAAAGAAGACAAACAGCAGATAAAGCTAGACGTTTGTGTAAGCTTGTTTGTCGTAGTTATGAACGTATGTAATTTTATTACAGAAAAAATTATCTTTCTCCACTCCCTTAAAAGTGCAACAAAAAGATCAAGTGAGAGGAGCGAGTTTCTTCAAGTTAGTTATATGTACCTACATATCTTTATAACTACAACAGGTTTTAGCCGGACTGTTGTTATTACTATACATTATTGAAGTTTTTGTTCAAATTTATTAAATTAATGTTGATTATTATTAAAACAATATAACACTTAAGACGTATTATTATTATTATTATATTATTATTATTATAGACTTTTACGCCAACCTGGCGCTCACTACTCAGTAGGACAGTACTGGGTAACACTCACCTATACCGGCATTATGCAAGGTATTAGGCTCTGTGGAAGGGTAATGTGCCAAACCAATCCGTAAAAGTACCGTAGTACATTCACGGACGGGTCTGTCACATCACTCCTTATATTGTTGTTGTTGTTGCTTGAAACGAGGTGTTATGCGTCTATTTTGGTGTACACTGGTTCGTGCGACGAGACTTTTGTGGGAGCGTAGATGTTGGCTCAATGACAGACGGCTGTGAATGCTTAGTTCGTTTTCGTGTCCTCAGAGAATAGGTAGGATTAGGGACAGAGGGAAGGGAAAGGACTGTTTGTGTTTGTGTGTGTGTTCGTGTATGTGTGTGGACGTGTCGTTCTATTTTTCGTTTCTTGGTATAAATGTGTTCTGGTTCATCAAATTGCTCATTAAGATCGGGTGTTCCTGGAATTGCGCGTTTAGATGGTACAGAGGTTGACGGACCTTGTGTGTTATTGAGTTGGGGAGGATTGTGCACCAGAGCGGTAACAGTGACAGTGCGGCAGTTGGTCGATCCTCCCTCTCCATCAGACGAATCTGGATCTGTATGTGTGTTAGGTGTTTGTGTTTCAGTGTTAGCGTATTGTGTGTTTATGTATGTGTGTTGTGTGTCTGTAAGATGAGTGTCAGTGTGTTGTTCACTCACTGTAGATGGCTCAGATGGAGTACAAGCAGATCTTGTGCTTTCACATATCGCAGTCGGATTCGTATTACTGAGGAACTTCCGTACTATACGACATGTGTTTATGATCACTGCCTTTTGCATAGTGACATATGTGTACTTTGGGAGACCCAAGAGGCTCAAGCTATTGTGTAGTGTGTGTGGAATAACCCCGGTGGCACTGAGTACTATTGGAACAATGTGGACATGTTCCATTCGCCATTGTTGTTTTATTTCGGCTGCGAGGTCAGTGTATTTCTCCAATTTAACTGCGTGTGTTTTTTGTAAGTTATGTGTATTCGAAACCACAATGTCGATCAGATAGGTGGTCTTAGTTTGTTTCATTACGAAGGTGATATCTGGTCGATTATGATTTATGGTCTTATCTGTAATAATCGACCGATCCCAGTAAAGTCTACAGGAGTCATTCTCCGCTACTACTTTTGGTGTGAGCTTGTAGTAAGGGGTTTTATCGGTTATAAGGTGGTGCTTAACCGCTAGTTTCTGGTATATAATTTTGCCAACCTGGTCGTGACAGTGTTTATATTCGGACTGAGCCAGCTGAGTACAGGCAGCTGTGATGTGTTGGATCGTTTCGGGTTTGGAATGGCATCTCCGGCATGAGTCAGATGTTATTGACGAGTCACGAAGTATGTATTTTGAGTAATTTTTTGTATGAATTACTTGATCTTGTATAGCCAGCATAAATCCTTCAGTCTCCGGGAAAAGACTTCCTTGACTCAACCAGGCGTGCGACGCTGCTTTGTCGACGTTACTCTGGTTAAGATCATGTGGATGTCTTCCATGTAGAGGCTTGCGGATCCATTGCTGGATTTTGTCCTCCTTCGTGACCAAGGGGCAAAAACTATCTGGCATTTCTGTGTGTGAGAGGTTTAATGGTGTGTATGCCTTGTCGGCTTGGATTATTGAATTGTGTAGGTGTGATGTGTGTGTTTTGGTATAAAAGTATTCTCGCAAGTTATGAACCTGTTTATTATGCATGTTCCTTATGTCTATAAGACCCCGACCCCCTTCGGCTCTTGGCAGCGTCAGTCGTTCTATCGCTGCTTTGGGATGATGAATTCTGTATTTTGTCATAAGGACGCGGGTCTTGATCTCGATGTTTGTCAAGTCCGTAGGCGTCCATTTGATTACCCCAAATGAGTACGTTAGCACCGAAACTGCGTAGGTGTTAATTGCTTTGATGATTTTCTTTCCATCAAGGTGAGTGTTCAGCAATCTCTGTACACGCGCTAGGTATTGCTGCATTAGGTGTTGTTTTACAGCGCTGTGATCTATACGTTCATCCTGGTTGAATCCGAGATACCAGTACGACTCTCCCTCGTCCATTGGCTGCATAACAGACCCCGGTCCGAGTTCAAATGCGACCGCATCTCGTTTTCCCCCAGAACGACATTGTGTCCGACATTTGTCGATCCCGAACTCCATGCAGAGGTCTCGCGAAACTTCCCTGGAAGTCCCAGCAGCTTCTGTAATTGATGTTTAGTTGCTGCGTAGATCTTTATATCATCCATGTACATTAGATGTGAAATAGTATGGTGCGAATTCATTTTTGTCCCCACATTATAACCGTATTTGGTTTCATTCAACAGGCGTGAAAGTGGATTCATTGCGAGACAAAACCATAATGGACTCAATGAGTCGCCTTGGAATATGCCGCGTCTTACTTGAATAAGATCGCTTGTTGTTTTTTCGTTACCAATACTCAAATGTAAGGTCGTTCGCCAATCGGACATGATCGCTCCAAGGAAGTTCACGATACTTGGGTGTATTTTATACAGCTCCAATACTCTCCGTAACCAGGAGTGCGGCACCGAATCAAATGCCTTTTTGTAATCAATAAACGCTGTGTACAGGTTACGTTGTCTCCCTTTCGCTTGTTCCGGTACTACGGAGTCAATCAGAAGCTGCTCTTTGCAACCTTGTGACCTCTTTCGACATCCCTTTTGTTCTTCTGTCAGTATGGTGTTAATCTGACAATGTTCATTGATCTTTTCTGCCAGACATTATTATTATTATTATTATTTATTTTTTTTTTACTTAAAATTGGGGTACTGCTGCCGGTGAATGGCGCGGTCAGCAGCACCCGACGGCATCGCCATCTATGGGCATGCGTCGCCAAAACGAGAAAAAACGATAAAAACAACACATAAAGACAGGAACACATAAATGCAATAGACAAAGGACAAACATACACATAATAAAATTCAACGATGGACCCTGCCATCCCAGGGCTTCTTAACGAGCGGACAGTCCTTGGTGGCGGTACGCTAAGTACTAGCCAGAACGTCCGGTCACCAAGGACTAAAAACCAACGATGAAACTCCGAGGTGTAAAGAGCCTCGGAGTGGAGAATACTGGGTAAAATATCATAATCAGATCAGATAAGAACATCGCAATAACATCACAAAGAAAGAGTAAGAAGGAAATCTTATTACGTCACTGGGGAGCCAAAGGCCGACCAGTGCCGCAATAAGTAGTTAAAAACAAAACCGCTGAAGGGCTACAACAGCAAGCCCCCAGCGGCACAATAAAATATCACAGATAAGAATAAAAAAAATGATGTACCACCTCCGGTGGAAAAGGCCCTCAGTGGTACATCGTTAAAACAAAACGGATTAAACACAATCTTATTAAAAAATAAAAACAACAATATCACAGATTTCAAAAATTTCTTGCTCTGTGACACGATTCCACTCCCCGTAGTCTCGACAGTTCCGAAATGGCTTCGTCAACACCTAGGAACTCACATGTGTAGGGACAGTGACATCTGATTACTGAGCAACATGTACTGTTCTGTCAGATAACTGATTACTGGGTACATGTGCCGTTCTGTCAGATGTCGGGGTCAACCTACACGGGAGACCGGTACGATGACTAGGCCACGTTCGTCCGAGTCGAGGCTACAGAGAACGGGACAATGCCACAGAGTATCACAGAGCCAACATCTGACCTGTGTTCGTACCACTTCGACGGGGCGGAAGCCGCCATATCAACGCCCACGAACGCATCCGTACGAGGGACAACGACGTCTCCTTACTGGGCGAGCTCGCTCAAGCTGTTCGGGCAGACGTCGACTCGCACGCGTGGCCGATGAGAACGAGTGCGTCGAGAGCCGCATTCCTACCCATCGAAATGACAAGAACAAGGCCAAGGAAATATCACAGCAACAAAAAATTAAAATAATACCAACGAAGGCGTGAAAACCCTAGTTGGCATAACAAATATCACAGATATAACATAATCACAGATCTGCAAAACCAGAAATCACAGATAAAATATCACGCTTTTCGACTCGTCTGACGCGATTCACGAACAAACGCAAACATGCCCATACCAGCTACTACATTCCCATCCGTCAGTCATTGAGTATATGTCAGCCCCAATTCGCAACAAAACACAATCTGTACGTTCGGTGTAGTTTCGCTCAATACGGGAATGCTACACTGTCGATCCTACGACATTCATCCTTGTCGAAAATTTTGATCCGGCATCTTTTGTGAAAACAGTGGTACCTCGAGAAGGAAAGGTGCCGATCTTGGGTAGTCAGAGGCTAATGGAATCCGAAGATTACTGTATTACGCATAAACTACCCCTGGAACCCTTAGCCTCCTTGACACCAATGGGGGATAAATATCCCTCACGGGTGCCAAGGGCAGCTGCTATAGGTGTCCTCACCACCATTATTATTATTATTATTATTATTTTTTTTTTTTTGATTAATATTGGGGTACTGCTGCCGGTGGATGGCGCGATAAGCAGCACCCGGCGGCATCGCCTACTAAGGGCATGCGCCGCCAAAACTCAGTAAAGATAAAAACACACATAAAGACAGGAACACATAAATGCAATAGACAATGGACAACATACACATATTAAAATTCAACGATGAGTCCTGCCATCCCAGGGCCTAAAAAGTACGGACAGTCCTTGGTGGCGGTACGCTAAGGGCTAGCCAGAGCTTCCGGTCACCAAGGCCTGAAATCCAACGATGAATCTCCGAGGTGTAAAGGGCCTCGGAGTGGAAAATACTGACTAGAAATATCACCCAAGAAATATCACAAGAAAAGGAAAATCTTATTACGTCACTGGGGAACCACAGGCCGACCAGTGCCGCAATAAGTAGTTAAAAACGATACCGCTGAAGGATCACAACAGCAAGCCTACAGCGGCACAACAAAATATCACAGATAAGAACAAAAATTGATGTACCACCTCGGGTGGAAAAGGCCCTCAGTGGTACATCGTTAAAACAAAACAAATTAAAAAAAATCTTATTAAAAAACAAAAACAATATCACAGCTTTCCGATTATTTTTTTGCTCTGCGACACGATTCCGCTCCCCATAGTCTCGACAATTCCGAAATGACTTCGTCAACACCTAGGAGCTCACACGTGTAGGGACAGTGACATCTGATTACTGAGCAACATGTACTCTTCTGTCAGATACTGATTACTGGGTACATGTGCCGTTCTATCAGATGTCGGGGTCAACCCACACGGGAGACCGGTACGATGACTAGGCCACGTTCGTCCGAGTCGAGGCTACAGAGAACGGGACAATGCCACAGAGTATCACAGTACATCTGACTTATGTCCCTATGACCCCGACGGGGCAAAAGCAGTCCAGGACGCTCAAGCTCGCATCCGTACGAGGGAAGACGACATCTCCTTACTAAGCGAGCTCGCTCAAGCTGTTTGGGCAGATGTCGACTCATACGCCTGGATGACGCGAACGAGTGCGTCGAGTGCCGCATTCCTACCCGTCGAAGTCACAGGGACAAAAATCAACGAAATATCACAGATGGTATATCACGGTTGTGCTCACTGGGGTGCACCGTCCAGTGAACACAGAGATAAAAACAAGAGGACAAAAAAATTAAAAACAAAAGTACAACTATCACAGTTAGGAAAGACAAGAGACAAAAAAAAAATCACAGTTAAATACCACCAATTCGACTAATCCGAATTCGAGTCACGATTTCGGTATTCACACACATATGGATACTAAACACATTCGACGCTACAGCCAGACATCAGGGCGAGATTAACAAGCATTAAGCAGACGATGGTATTTCTCACATACGGTGGAAACCTCTATCGATCCTACGAAGTTCGTCCTCGTCGAAAAAAAAAGAACTATCCAGGTTTACACCTCTAGATCCGGCACCTTTCGTGAAAATGGTGGTACCTCGAGAAGGAATGGTGGCGATCTTGGGTAGTCAGAGGCTAATGGAATCCGAAGATTACTGTATTGCGCATAAACTACCCCTGGGACCCTTAGCCGCCTTGACGCCAATGGGGGATAAATATCCCTCTCGGGTGCCAAGGGTAGCTGCTATAAGTGCCCTCACCACCATTATTATTAATATTATTATTATTATTATTATTATTATAGACTTTTACGCCAACCTGGCGCTCACTACTCAGTAGGACAGTACTGGGTAACATTCACCTATACCGGCATTATGCAAGGTATTAGGCTCTGTGGAAGGGTAATGTGCCAAACCAATCCGTAAAAGTACCGTAGTACATTCACGCACGGGTTCGTCACATCACTCCCTATATTGTTGTTATTGCTACTTGAAACGAGGTGTTATTCGTCTATTTTGGTGTACACTGGGTCGTACGGCGAGACTTTTGTGGGAGCGTAGATGTTGGCTCAATGACAGAGGGCTGTGAAAGCCTAGTTCGTTTTCGTGTCCTCAGATGGTAGGTAGGAGTAGGGACAGAGGGAAGGGAAAGGACTGTTTGTGTTTGTGTGTGTGTTTGTGTATGTGTGTGGATGTGTCTTTCTATTTTACGTTTCTTGGTGTAGATGTTTTCTGGTTCATCAAATTGCTCATTAAGATCGGGTGTTCCTGGAACTGCGCGTTTAGATGGTACAGAGGTTGACGGACCTTGTGTGTTATTGAGTTGGGGAGGATTGTGCACCAGAGCGGTAACAGTGACAGTGCGGCAGTTGTTCGATCCCCCCTCTCCATCAGACGAATCTGGATCTGTATGTGTGTTAAGTGTTTGTCTTTCAGTGTTAGTGTATTGTGTGTTTATGTATGTGTGTTGTGTGTCAGTAGGATGAGTGTCAGTGTATTGTTCGCTCACTGTAGATGGCTCAGATGGAGTAGAAGCAGGTCTTGTGCTTTCACATATCGCAGTCGGATTCGTATTACTGAGGAACTTCCGTACTATTCGACACGTGTTTATGATCACTGCCTTTTGCATAGTGACATATGTGTATTTTGGGAGACCCAAGAGGCTCAAACTATGATGTAGTGTGTGTGGAATGACCCCGGTGGCACTGAGCACTATTGGAACGATGTGGACATGTTCCATTCGCCATTGTTGTTTTATTTCGGCTGCGAGGTCAGTGTATTTATCCAATTTAACTGCGTGTGTTTTTTGTAAGTTGTGTGTATTTGGAACCGCAATATCGATCAGATAGGTTGTCTTAGTGTTTTTCATTACGAAGGTGATATCTGGTCGATTATGATTTATGGTCTTATCTGTAATAATCGACCGATCCCAGTAAAGTCTACAGGAGTCATTCTCCGCTACTACTTTTGGTGTGAGCTTGTAGTAAGGTGTTTTATCGGTTATAAGGTGGTGCTTAACCGCTAGTTTCTGGTATATGATTTTGCCAACCTGGTCGTGACGGTGTTTGTATTCGGACTGAGCGAGCTGAGTACAGGCAGCTGTGATGTGTTGGATCGTTTCAGGTTTGGAATGGCATCTCCGGCATGAGTCAGATGTTATTGACGAGTCACGAAGTATGTATTTTGAGTAATTCTTTGTATGAATTACTTGATCTTGTATAGCTAGCATGAATCCTTCAGTCTCCGGGAAAAGACTTCCTTGACTCAACCAGGCGTGCGACGCTGCTTTGTCGACGTTACTCTGATTAAGATCATGTGGATGTCTCCCATGTAAAGGCTTCCGAATCCATTGCTGAATTTTGTCCTCCTTCGTGACCAAACGGCAAAAACTATCTGGCATTTCTGTGTGTGAGAGGTTTAATGGTGTGTATGCCTTGTCGGCTTGGATTATTACATTGTGTAAGTGTGATGTGTGTGTTTTGGTGTAAAAGTATTCTCGCAAGTTATGAACCTGTTTATTATGCGTGTTCCTTATGTCTATAAGACCTCGACCCCCTTCGGCTCTTGGCAGCGTCAATCGTTCTATCGCTGCTTTGGGATGATGAATTCTGTATTTGGTCATAAGGACGCGGGTCTTGATCTCGATGTTTGTCAAGTCCGTAGGCGTCCATTTGATTACCCCAAATGAGTATGTTAGCACCGGAATTGCGTAGGTGTTAATTGCTTTGATGGTTTTTTTTCCATCAAGGTGGGTGCTCAGTAATCTCCGTACACGCGTTAGGTATTGCTGCATCAGGTGTTGTTTTACAGCGCTGTGATCTATACGTTCGTCCTGATTGAATCCGAGATACCGGTACGACTCTCCCTCGTCCATGGGCTGCATAACAGACTCTGGTTCGAGTTCGAATGCGACCGCATCTCGTTTTCCTCCAGAACGACATTGTGTTCGACATTTATCGATTCCGAACTCCATACAGAGGTCTCGCGAAACCTCGTTGGAAAGTCCCAGCAGCTGCTGTAATTGATGTTTAGTAGCTGCATAGATCTTAATATCATCCATGTACATGAGATGTGAAATGGTATGGCGCGAATTCGTTTGCGTACCTACATTGTAACCGTATTTGGTTTCATTTAACAGGCGAGAAAGTGGATTCATTGCGAGACAAAACCATAATGGACTCAATGAGTCGCCTTGGAATATGCCGCGTCTTACTTGAATAAGGTCGCTTGTTGTTTTTTCATTACCAATACTCAAATGTAAGGTCGTTCGCCAGTCGGACATGATCGTTCCAAGGAAATT
Source organism: Brachynemurus nebulosus (assembly GCA_035578155.1). NCBI lineage: Eukaryota > Metazoa > Arthropoda > Insecta > Neuroptera > Myrmeleontidae > Brachynemurus > Brachynemurus nebulosus. The sequence continues at coordinate 13,758 of JAPWDM010000083.1, read as the reverse complement.
CACGATACTTGGGTGTATTTTGTACAGCTCCAATACTCTCCGTAACCAGGAGTGCGGGACCGAATCAAATGCCTTTTTATAATCAATAAACGCTGTGTACAGGTTACGTTTTCTCCCTTTCGCTTGTTCCAGTACTACGGAGTCAATCAGAAGCTGCTCTTTGCAGCCTTGTGACCTCTTTCGACATCCCTTTTGTTCTTCTGTCAGTATGGTGTTAATCTGACAATGCTCATTGATCTTTTCTGCCAGACAGGACGTCAAAATCTTATACACTGTAGGCAAGCAGGTGATAGGCCTATAATTCGCAGGATTTTTTGTATCACTGTTTTTAGATTTCATGTATGTGATACCCTGCGTTAGGAACTTCGGTGTCAGGTTTGGTGTTCTTATAAATAGTGTAAAGTGTTCAGCGAGACACTTGTGTGTTGATGTAAAGTGTTTGAGCCAGTAGTTTTGTATGTTGTCGATGCCAGGTGCCTTCCAGTTATGCGATCTCTGTAAAGCTCTGGAGACGTCCTCTGTAGTAATGTCCGTATAGGGCATCTCCGGAAGATGTTCGTTATTCCTGTACTCTGTATCGATCCAGCTGGCTTTGTCATTATGGTCAATGGTGTTGGACCATATATTCGCCCAGAAACTATGGAGTGCGTTCTTCTCCGGTAGACCATTACTGTCAGTTACCGTGTTCGTTAGAGACTGATAAAACCGTCTCTCGTTTCTGCTGAACGCTTGGTTGTGTCGTCTGCGTTCAGTACTGGTCTTATATCTTCGTAAGCGCTTCGCTAGTGCTGTTAATTTTTGGTGAAGCGTATCTCTGATCTCTGTGAGTGTTTTATTGGGTTCCTCGTATTGTGTGTGTACTGTGTGTTTGCGTAATATGTCGTGTATGTATTTGTTGAGCCGTTTGGACCTCGTACCCTGTTGGTATTGGGTGATCCTGCCGAGGTTGCATCGGATGTTGCTGATGCGTTTATTCAATCGTGTTTCCCAGGCAGGAGTTTTGTGTTCCTTCGAGTTGTGCGCTACAGGTGGTGTTACATCGGACCCGTTACAACGTATAGCTGCAACGGCTCCACAATAGATAGCTGTGTGTAACTCGATAAAATTGTCACATGTTTCCAAGTGTTTAGGCAGTATTGTATTGTTCAATATCTCAACGATCTCAGCCAATCTACGTGAGGTGTGTTGTTTAGGCAACAAGTACCTATGTGTGGGGTCCGTCCCTTCAAATTCAGTAAGCGCTGTGTTAAATTCCAGTTCGATCTTTTGCAGTAGGGTGTCATTTACTGCTGTCTCATGGTGGTCAGGCTCATTCTCGACAAGTTGTTGAGTGTCGTTTTGTGTGGGGCTCTCCATTTCTGGTCGGCCGTCGTCTTGACTTTCTTCATTTTGAGCAAATTGATGTGCGACTTGTGTTTTAATGGTGTTTATGAGGGAGGAAGGGATGAGGTTATTGGTAAAAATGACACGTTTTTGGTCTGCCAGTCTCTGTTCAGTAACGCGACTTAGGTGAGGGTAGCTGTGCGCGAACTCTTGATGTAATTTTGTACGGTAACCAGTTTTGTCCGTTTCAAGTCTAGTAACTTTGAAGTATGTGCGTACGATGAATTCATTCAGTTCATCTGTCCATTGCATACGCACACGCTTCTTACCAGCTTTAGTGGTCCCCAAAGGATGCTCCGAGGAAACACTTAAAGTCGGCTGAGCCAAAGGTGTTGGGGGCTCCGTAAGTAGGGCAGTAGCATTTTGGCTGAAGGTGTTGTTACAGCTGACAGGTGGCTGCCTAGAACCCAGCCTGTCGTCACCGCGATCTAAGCTGTCACATTCAGTGGTGACCCTGATGCGCCCGGTCGCTCCACCGGCAGCGGCACTTTTCCGAGGCTTTTTCTTCAATCTCTCCATCCTAATGGGTTGTCCTTTTAGTCGCCTTTTACGACAAGCAGGACTTACTGTGGGGAAATTCTGCAAAGTGAAGCCCCCACCCACAGGGCGTTTATTATTATTATTATTATTATTATTATTATTATTATTATTATTATTATTTATTTAACGTAAATATCGCGACTGCACTTCAAAAACCCCCAGGCGGAGGAAAAAGTGTCCGTGCAGCGTACCAGGTCAGGTACTTCTAGGTCAGGTACGTAATGTCCGTCATACAGCATCCCCTTCCTGGTCTTCCCTACCTAATAAATCCCCGAACCTCGCTGCGAAACCATAACAGTGGGAGATTCGAGGGCAGGTCCAATGGATGTTCGAGGACCCGCTCTAAACGGGGCATGGGGTTCAAAGGTGTTCATGAACTCCCGGAAAAAGTCGTCTCGTGCGACCGAAGCGTGCGGAGCGTCCCGATGATAACTGCTTTTTGCATTGACGCCGCTAACATGTTGGCGTGAGATCTACAAGCCGGAATGATGTTAAGATTGCGCACAAAGGAGTTATGCATACCCCCCAGACATCCGATTATAAGTACGACCAAGCGGACCGTATAGCCCGGGTACAGTTGTCGCAGCTCGTGTATTAGATCTTGATATTTAATCCTTTTTTGCTCCTCCTTTTCGACTATGTTAGTTTCCGCCGGAGCAGAGAACTCGATAACATACATAGTCTGAGATGTTAAATCTTGGAGCACAACATCAGGCTTATTAGCGGTCAATTGCCTGGTAGTTGCAACCGGCATATTCCAAAAGATCTTGCACTTTTGGTTGGCAACAAAGGATTCTACTTCCGCAGGATCGTAGGGCAAGACTGGTGTTTTGTCAACTTCGTAATGATGACGAAGATAAAAGTAGAGCACACGCAACGCTGCATTATGGCGATGGATATAGGTGGATTATTATTATTATTATTATTATTATTATTATTATTATTATTATTATTATTATTATTATTATTATTATTATTATTATTATTATTATTATTATTATTATTATCTTTATTTAAATAAAGTTTCTAAAACTTGAGTTATAAATGTAATTTTAATTAGTAAGTATGCTGAGATAATTTTATTGATTTCATTCAAATATTCAGATTCATGGTAAAATTAACCTTGAAAATTATCTTTTAACAAGTTAAAACATATTTCTTATAACAAGTCGAGATATATATATATATATATATATATATATATATATATATATATATATATATATATATATATATATATATATATATATATATTAGACCGTCACAGGAACTCCAAGAACTGCAACTCAGGGGGGAAGAGAACATTTTATTGCACTCCGTAGTTCTACTGTGTTTTAGAAATCAAGCAGATGCTTTACTTTATGACCCTTTTTATACATAAGTAATATATGTAGTACCGAACACGGCATGCATTTGTATTGAAATATTACAATGTCTACCAACTAAAAGTTTTCCATAAAAATATATGTTATAGAGTACTAAGAGACATATTATTGAACAAAAAATGGGGGGTGTCGCTAACGCGTAAGTGCCAAAAGAAAATTTACTTAAATTTAAAAATTTAAAAAAATTAGTATAATGAAGGGATATAAAGTTAATTTTTTTTTATTACTTTTCCTAAGGTGGATACACAATATATATTAAACTCAAATAAATCGGCTCAGTAATTTCGTCAAAAAAAATTTTTTTCGAAAATTTTTTTCTTTTTGTATATGCATAAACTATTAGCCTCAGAGGGTTGAAATTTGGCAGGAATGCATCTGGGGCTAAGAAGTATTATTCCCTATAAAAACAATCAATTTTGCGTCAAGGGCCGTTTTCCCTATCTTACCCGGCTATGCCGTTTACTGCAAATTAAAAAAAAAATAGTAAAAAAAGGTAAGAGTCAAAATTACACAATAAAGAACTGTGTAAAAAATTTAATTATTTAAAAAATAATACAATCGTTTTTTACTTACAAGTGATGCAACATATGGAATAGCATTAAATGAACGCATCTGAAGTTCGAGCGACGAAGAAGCAAGAACTTTGAAATGTAAGTTATGCTATTCCTGTTGCATATGTGTGACATCAGGGCCCGCTCCAGGGGGGGAACCCGGGCATTTGCCTGGGGCGGCAAATTTTAAGGGCCGGAATTTTGTAAATTTTTGTAAAAAGAGGGTGAGAATTTGACAAGTGAGGAGTAAAAAAAAGATTTGCCCAGAGCGGGAAATTCACAGGGCGGTAATCTTGTAAAAAAGGGGCGGTATTTTACAGCTGATGAGCAAAAGAAAAGGTCGCCGGTGTAAAAAAAGAAGGCCGGTTTTTTATATACCCAACGACCAAAGAAAAAAGGTCTCCGATTTTGCACAGGGGCGGAATTATCCTCTTTTGCCCGAGGCGGCGTAAGCCCTAGAGCGGGCGCTGGTGACATACAATATTTTTTGAATTTTCGTTTTTGAAATTTTGTAATTTGAAAAATTCTTAGGTTTCACTATTTTTATTAGTAAATTTTTGTTTTTGTCTATTAATCTTTTTTTTTTGAGTTATTGTGAATTATGACCATACGAATAGTTTTCTAATAAATAATATTACAATTATTCAATCTGTTGGCAATAATAAAACAATCAGCGTTGTGACTTTTATTTGGTGTTATTAAAGAAAAAACAATTTATTGCTTAATAAAAAAATTGATGTGCCATGAAAAATGATCAATTTTAATTTATAAAATCTAAAAAAATAATGAATTTAAAAAAAAATATTTTATTTTTATATCGGCGCCCCTCAAAATTTGACGCCCCGGGCGGTCGGCCAGCTTGCCCCCCCTTTAGCCGGCGCTGTTATCCACTTACTTATGATGAGCTGTAATAAATATACTTCCATCTTTAACTCCTGAAAAATTACCAGAAATTATTCTATAAAGAAGATCGGATTCAAGTTATCCTCTAGGCTCATAACTAGTTACGTCTATGAAACGTAGTAATTAAACAACGATTTGTTGATTGCAAAAAATTAAAAAGATTAATAAAGAAAAATTAAGAAAATAGAATTTTCTCCCTTATAATAAAAAACTCTCCTCGCTTTATTATATTTACCCCAATCATTTTAGTTAAAAAAAGCGGTCAATCTCGGAATGAAACGGAATAAGCTGGATTTTCGTCTACATCATTATTTTGGCATCCTAAATGTTCCCTCAAAAGTCTCATAAGATCACGTATGAGCGTCCTTAGATATTGAAGGTCAAAGGTCGCGAAAATCAGTTTTCTGGAAATATCTTGCTTCCTTTACCTCAAATCATTTTTGAATTTATTATAAAAGTTATGGAGCATAAAATTCTCTACAATATTTGTTTCAAACACTTTTCGATGCATTTAGGTGTTTTGGAGATAGAGCGCGATGAGTGTGGAGCGCTCAGCTATACCTGCTATAACACAAAGTCAATCGCGAATCGAAATCTGTAGTATGGTTTTTTGACGAAATTAGTTACTAAATATTAGTTGACTAATTAATTACCGTAATTGCGGGTTACTTGAGCTCTGTGGCGTAACTTGAGCCCAAAACCGAAAAAGTATTATTTTCTGTTTTGTGCTTATATTAGTCAGTAGTAGAAGTAACTTAGATGTTTAGCCAGTAGGTAACAGCAGTAGGTTTACGGTGTTTAAGTTTAGGTAGTTCTGAAAATTGACACTAGAGGTGAGGCAAGTGTTGTTTACTCTCTGTTTGAAATTGATGTTTTGTTACGTTGCTAACTTTTGACTGTAAAAATAAATTGTGATAGTCTACAAAGGAAGGTAAGTGTATAATTTTAATACTTTGTTCATTACTAAACTAAATTCAGATATGTTCATATGCCAACCATTTCGTTAACTTTTTAAATTAAGGTTTTGATAAATCAGTAAAATAACCTTAAAATTAGGGTAACTTGAGCCTAGTGATGAGCAAATGCAAGACCAAGACCAAGACTTGGCAGTCTTGGTCTTGGTCTTGTTCTTGCATTAAGAATCTTGATCTTGGTCTTGCTAAAGCAGTTTGAGTCTTGGTCTTGGTCTTGGTCTTGCAAAATGCAGTCTTGGTCTTGGTCTTGATATTGCTAAAGAATCTTGCACTTTCTTGCATTTTTTTTTAGCGAATTTTTTCCATCTAAAATCAGAATTTTCTCTCTTTACGGTATTAATTATACTTTTAAACTATTTAAATAATTTAGCAAGAGTCTTGCTTTTTTCTTGCTCTAGTCTTGGTCTTGCTCACTTGAGTCTTGGTATTGGTCTTGCAGCCATACTTATAGTCTTGGTCTTGGTCTTGCAAAATGCAGTCTTGGTCTTGGTCTTGGTCTTGCGAAAAATGCAAGACCAAGACAAGACTGCAAGACCAAGACTAATTTTGCTCATCACTACTTGAGCCCATTATAACTTTGGTATAAAATGGTGCAAGACTATAGCAGAAATTCCCAAAAGTCCTAAACCGTTGGACAAGTTCGTTAAGCAGGTAGGTCCGATGCCCAAAACAAGTTATTTTTGGAAATTTTCATGAAAAAAATTAACTTTTTTCCAAAATTTCTCCTTATTCAAAAATTTTTACACTATTGGAACGAAGAGAAAAAATCACACAAAAAAGGTCTTTAAACTGTTATTCTATGTCAACTAGTTTCCGAGAAACACTAATTTTTGTAAACGGAAATTCGCTACGTTATGCAGGATGCTGCGATAAGAGTATTGAATAAGTAAAGTTTCTTATATGTTTGTACAATGTTTTAATTAGTAACCAACATCCTACATGGTCTCAAACTGTTTTCAAATGAAATTCACCTGGAAGTTTAGGTTTCAGCTCAAGTAACCCGATCTTGAGGTTAACTTGAGCCCAAAATCTAAAAAGCAATAAAATTTTTGAGCCATAAGAAAAAGATCCATATTATATAATAAACTGACCGTAGTCATATATAGATTAATATACTGAATTTCCTATCCCAAATAAGTATAACAGTTACGCTCAATTTTTGAAATTATCAGATGATTTGCAAATTTGGGCTCAAGTAACCCGCAATTACGGTATTTAATACATTCTTATATGTAAATATATTAATTATGAATTAAATTGTTAGTTAATGTTATTTACTATTTTCATATGAATAATAGAATAATTATTTTAAATATTTATTCTTAATGAGAATAATTGGATTTCAAGTTGGAAAGAAATTCAGCATTTCTGTTCTAAGTGTGAAAGCTCATCGACTTGGGTGCCATTATTAAGATTTTCCCTGAAATATGGACCCTCTAGACGACCTTTTCTATTTATAGCAAGTTGGGGTAGATGTTCTATTGTGTCTATGAGACCTGTTTCTTCTTGGAGGGATTAATTTCTACTTCCAAGTTAATCTGATAGTTTTAAGTGTATCTTGGCTACGACGGACGTACAATGTATGGCTGAACACTCCGTATTCATCGCGCTCTATCTCCAAAACAGCTAAACGTATCGAAAAGTGTTTGACACAAAATTTGTAGGGAATTTTATGTTCTATAACTTTTATAATAAATTCAAAAACGATTTTAGGCAAAGGAAGCGAGATATTTCCAGAAAACTAATTTTGGCGACCTTTGACCTTCAATATCTAAGGACGCTCACACGTGATCTTATGAGACTTTTGAGGGAACATTTAGGATGCTAAAATAAAGGTGTATACGAAAATCCAGCTTATTCCGCATCATTCCGAGGTCAAACCCTTAAATGATCGGGCTATTTTGATTCTTTTTGTTTAAAATTTTAAATTTAAAAAATGACTTGAAAATTATTTAAAAAAAAAAATAACTAAATAATTCTTACTTTCGCTGATGTACCGGTGTAGTACCGTTTCATAAATTTGCATGCATAGATCGGAGTCTTGCGTGCTAAAGCCTCAGTCTCTCTCTGCCCCATCCGTCAATCCAACTGAGTAGGTACGGGTTTTAGTCTTAATGGCAATTGGTCATTTTTTTGTTTGAAATTATCTATCTCATTTACTTTATATACGTATGTATATATTTTTCTAATGTTGCAAAAAATGAATACGCATTGTACGTATATTATATACATTAATGGTTCTCAAACTTTCCGGGCCGCGACGCCCTTTGCACTTAAAAATTTCAATATCAGTAACTGTGTTCTGCGATGGTGGACAGTGTTGCCAAATCGACTTATCAAGATTAGTAAAAATTTTTTAAAATGGAAGAAATTATCTAACGGCATTACATAAGCGGCAACTTTTTTTTAAGTAGGGAAAAAAGTTCAGCAAGACGCCTGTAAAGTCCGTTTCACAGGTAGTGCTGGATTTTTACCAGCTAAAAAAACCCTAAATGTTCGTCCCCTACATAGTGGAACCATCAAAAAGACATACTCGCAATGCGGGTGTAAAAATCATGGTATTATCTTTCTCTTTGTACGGGTATTTATTCTTATTCCTTAATGCCAATTACCCGAGTTATTATCTTGCTTACTTCTCTCCAATTGTGGGCCGACTCTGTCATGGTATTAGCAATATTGTCAGGATTAACTTTTATCCCTAGTATGAATATCAACCCCTGCCTATAAAACGCCCATCTCTCACACAGGAAAAAAGTGTGGAGTGGTGTGTCCACCTTCCCGCAAAACACGCATAGGTCATTCTGAGTTTTCCCAATTCTTTTTGTGTCAGTTTTGAAACACCCCTGCCCCGTAAACAATTGGCTCGTAAAATAATTTAGTCTTATGTTTACGTTTAACCCATTTAGTGACGTCCGATATTAATATTTTTATTCAAGCTCCGGTGCGGGTCCAATCATTCCATCGCCTTTGAAATTATTTAGCGTTTGAGCCCCTGCTTCTTTTTTTGAAAGTAGTCCCCTGTTGTAATATAAGTCTCCCATTTCTGCAGCCAGAAGGTCGATGAATACGACCCCGGTCAGCACTTGAAAACTGCCGTAGAAAAACTTCTGTACGTGCTGGCGACTCTCAGAAGCGACTTCCGTTGTACAACTTGTATTGGGCATGATAATACTTCTCTGCCTTGTTTACTACTGCCGTAATGTGCGGACCAAAAGATAACCTTTCATCCAAAACGATACCTAAGTATTTAGTTGATCTTACCGGTACGATTGGTTTGTCCCTGTTTTCGTTAACGACTTGTCCCTCTACCGCACGGTCCCTTTAAAATGACGATCTCCGTCTTCTCTGGTGTCACGTCTTATTTATTCGCCCTCATCCAGGCATCGATTCTCCTGATGCCCTTGTTGGTCTTATGAACGAGGTCGTCGATATCATTTGCTGTTACAACAATAGCCAAATCATCAGCAGAGCTAATGCTTGTCACGTCTTTGGTCAACTATAGTTCTAGGACTCCATCGTAACTCACGTTCCAAAGAAGGGGCCCAAGAACCGACCTCTGCAATACTCCCGCTGCGATTTCCATTTCCATCCCTTTTCTCATCCTAAGTACCTTTCTCTCCAGGTAGTTTGTTACTATATTTAAGAGGTACTGCGATACCCCCTTGCCCCTTAAACTTTTCAATATTAGATCGTGTGACACACTATTAAAAGCGTTTCGCACGTCCAACGTAACCAGTGCGCACCATTTTTTTGCGTGCTAATTTCTGTCAACGTGACTGCTTGCATCGCATCCGTGGTCGATCGACTTCGTCTAAACCCGTATTGTCTATCGAACAACTCGCCATTAGTTTCTATATCCGTTTCGATCCTAGCCTTGACCAGAGATTCGCATAATTTACCCATAGTATTTATGAGTAAATAGGCCTGTGAGCTGATGGCTGATCCGGAGGTTTAAAAAAAATATCGTTCTCCAAAAATAATACAGTTGACTGGAAAATTGACTGGAAAGGAAAATTTAGGAAAAAAAAACTGAAGGTTTTAATTTTTAACATTAAAGTACGCAAAACTGATTGTAGTGATTGTCGCCCTTAAATAACGTATAATAAACGAATTTAATAAATAAGTACGTATATTTATCTGTTAGTAACCAACGGGAGCATCTCTTTCTTGTTAACTAATTAAATACTGATTGTTGTCTGAGTTTGATTAATATAACAATTATATTTTTTAAATTTAACTAAGAAAGGCTTCCAAGCGTTTCCCCTCAGATTTATCCAAAAATCCCTTCAAACAAATTATCCCACCAAAAATTCCTCTAACAGTATCCCTCCTTGAACTATTTTCCTAGAACTTTCCTTGTCTGTAATCAATTGTTTCTGAGGGCCCCCACCCCCACCCCCCAAATGGTTTTCGCGACGCCCAAGGGGTTGCGAACCCCACTTTGAGAATCACTGATACACATTATACAATAAATACATACATGCATACATTATGTCCATGTTGGTTGTATCCAGAGAACAAAGAGAACGAACATTACTATGTCTATACTAGGGAAACGAGCGTAACCACAAAGGATAGAAAATAAACCCCCAGTATGTTATATATGTGCACGCGGAGTTGTGTGTGTTAGTCCGTTGGATGTTGTGTGTATTAGTGTCTTGCATACATACATATAATGATATGTACGTGGTGGTGGTAGGTATGATGTACGTATACCACGTACATATACCGTGTTAATACGAGAGGTAACAATATAACAACAATTGAAACATACCCATTGAGTGCTGGCGAATGAATGAAGACTAAGCAGCCTAAGATACACATAAAAGCACATAAGTGATTACAGAAAAGAGATAGATGTATTCGTTCTGTTTGTTCTGTGGTTGTATCCATGACAAGAAGCTGTATTCTATAATGTGTCTATGGACCAGTATGTGTCTTCTATAATACAATCATATAAAATGTAATGTGAATTGTGGATACATATAAATATATATCCTATACGCATGCATGTGTATTTATATACGGACTGGCGTTTAGGTGGGTAAGCGGGTGTGCGGAGAGACCGTGTAATGAACACTGACTGTTCTGCATCGGTTCCGACTGTTCCGACAATAGTCGAGTCGTGGCAACGGCCTCATACGGTATAGCTGGTTTATTTGTAATTTATTAATGAAATGTTATAAAAATTCCAGTTTTCACTGAAAAAAAAAAACATTTTTTTCCAAAAAAACTAATAAAATTGTACAATATTACAGTACATTTTGATACGAATATATATTAATTAACCAAAATTTCTTAGTAATGTAATCTGTTGTGTCAGCATCCCATTAAACGTTAGTGTGTTCAAAAGATACACCTGTTAAGTGTTAAAAATACTTTTATTACATCTATTATTTTAGTGCAATTATTTTTGGCAATTTTTGTTTGTGAAAGTGTTTAGTTTTCCTTCTTATGTGATTTTGTGTTTACCTTTGTCGGGAATTTTGTAGAGGCCCGGTTCATGCGATATTTTTTTTTTTAACCGATAAAAACGAAGCAATAGTGGTGGAAATTTTAAATTATGAAAAGTTAAAGCGCGGAAGCATATTTTTGTTTTGGAAAACTCAAATTTATTAATATTTTTCACAATTTTTTATAATGACAACTATACGATATAGCACATATTTTAAAGCTAGTTAGTGTATAATTTATTTATAGGAAACGGTAAAAATAATAAAACACTACGAAAGACACTTACATATAACTAGTAAAATAAATAAAAAAAAAATTAATTTAAAAAAAAAAAACAAAACAAAACAAAACGGAAAAATTTTATTTTAATTATGACATATATGTAGAACATTGATTCCATAGAGAACATCCAGAACATAGGTACTCACAGAACACTAGAAGCAAACTAAAATTATTAAAATCCAAAAAGTGTAGATTACTTGGAGTGATTTGTTGGTCTGTCACAGCTTAAGGTGATAAGTCGTGCATCAGCTCCACCAGAGCAAACAAGCATTGTTAGGTCGTGGTTACTAACAAAGATAAATACATATAATTTTATGATGTGTAATAAAATTTGATTTTGTGTTAATAAATAACGGCAAGGGTGTAAGGTAAGGGTGTTTGTAGTTCAACATAGTAATACATATACATTTATACCTGCAATTTATTTCGTATACAAAATTAAGTACCGTTTTTTCAAAACTGCATAAGTTTAATATAATTTATTTTTAATACAGCCGAAAAATTTTTATACAAAATTTATAAATAAAAAACAGCATAAAATTATACGGTTTACACTGTATCAACAGATCGGTTTGATTTATGTAAATTTGGGGCGTCAGTGGGTGGCGTCGGTGGGCGGCGCGCGCCACCCACCGACGCCACCCACTGACGCCCCAAATTTACATAAATCAAACCGATCTGTTGATACAGTGTAAACCGTATAATTTTATGCTGTTTTTTATTTATAAATTTTGTATAAAAGATAAAGGAAAATTATAATTACTATAAAAGGTCATCTCAGTGCCGCGCCTGGGACCCTAATTTGTAGGATGCCATGCGTCATGCTAGTAACGGCGCTTCGCGCCGTAATTTGTACGACGCTACGCGTCGTTCTCATAACGGCGCTCCGCGTCGTAATTTGTACGACGCGTAGCGTCCGGGCCACAACGGCGCTTCGCACCGTAATTTGTATGACGCCCGCATCATTCTCATAACGGCGCTCCGCGCCGTAATTTGTACGACAACGTATCTGACACACTCAGACACACTGCTATCCACAATTTTTTACACATACGCTTAGGGCTTGCATGTATATATATATCACAACTGGAGTATATTCTCTCCGAATAAGAAACATACATAATATGTCGTTCTTTTCAGACGTATTAAAATAAAAAGGTTAAAATTATTTAAAAAATTTTTTTTTGTAAACTTTTATTATAATTTTCTTTTTTTTTTTAAGATTTAGTAGTTTTACGGTTTTCTCTTATTAAATAATAATAAATAATGCAAGTAATTGTGTTAAATTAATTGTTATATCAAAAATGTGAGTAACATTTAAAATGTAATATTTAATAATAAAACGCAATTATTTTTAATAAAAATATGTGACCGCGCTTTAACTCTTTAAGTACAATAATTCTCAGCCACATTTGTTTTTTTTTTTCCGGCAAACATCGAAATTACAGCATGAACCGGTCCTCTACAATTTACCCCCTTTGTCTGTTTTCTTAATTTTTGATCTGTTTATTTTTTCAAAAATGTGTTTTATTTAGTTGCTCTTTTCTTTTATCATTCTAAATTGTATACCTATATTTTTTAATTTAATTTTTTTTTTTGTTTGATTACTTTTGACATTTTAAAATTTTAGTCGTTTTATTAATATTTTATACGGATATCTTGTGCAAGTCACATACCTACATTTTTACTGGTGAGTTTCTTTTATTCTTATTTTTTTATTAAAAATATCCAACAGAACATAGCCAAACATTTTTTCTGATTTTGTGTTTATAAAATGGTAATATTTTATTAACTTAAAATTTAACATTTTCATTGCCAAGCTAAAAATGTAGACTTTGTGAGGTGACCAAATATCTTATGTTAAATATGTAGATTCTTATATTTGTCACGCGATATCGCGTGAATGGTCATCTAGTAAAGTAAAAGTATCACACGATATCGCGTGATCGGCAATGAACGTGTTAATTAATATAAATCGCATTGTTTTATCAAAAAACATTAAAAAAAAAATGGTTTTTCCCTTTTTACCCAAATTTATTATTTAAATTTTGCAAAGGTATCTACGGATATGTACCTATCTTGATAATAAGAAACTAGATTAAGAGCCGACCGTCAGAAATGTCGGACTGCTAAACTTGATATTTCACATAGGATAGTATTCATCATAGCAGCATAGAAATTTGCCTTTTATTAGAAGTCTTTTATAGAAAATCTATTTAAATACCATTTTTGATAGAAAACTCTCTGTTTCTAGAGTATTTATGTACCTATATTATTTATTTTTTA